>CABFPE010000286.1:644203-669118 GCA_900660155.1 Hofstenia miamia
ATATATATATATATATATATATATATAATCTAAAGAATAGTTCTCCTCCTCAGAAAAAAAGCTGGGTGCGCCCCTGACTCTGCACCAGCTTTTTGGCTTCTGATCTCCAGTAGAAAGGAGAGAATGAGACATAAATTTCATTCATTGAGACATGTCTTCGCAACATTTTACACTCCCGATGTGTTTCACATAAATTCGTAACTCACCACAAAGTTGACAACGCATAGGGTTATGAAATATTTATGAATTTTTGTCATTAAAAAACGAAACATATTATTTTTGGAATATATATGTGCAAATCAAGGAGTCCTTGGTGCAAATATTCAAAGAGTTTGCATTGCCTTACAATACTATTATTATATATATATATATATATATATATAGAATTGTTGACTGGATCAATGTACATGTATTTTTGCAGGTATCTATTGTTTGAATAAATTGTAATAAATTTTAAATGAATGGCATCTATTGTGCATAGTGAGCAGATGTGTTTTTTAAGTTGTGAGACTTTAAGAGTTGTTCATCACGTTTAAGAGGTGACAAAAGAATAGAGCAACTTTAATATCTATCCCTACTTGTTACAAATACAGAGTACAAGTGTTTGTGAGGTGGATTGTTGAATACAGTTTTCTTGTCGTCCACAACAGGTGTTCCAGTGTTCAGCACTGACTCACTAACACCCATTGAGTGCGCAATGCGTCACGTCGTCAGACTACACGCGGTATTTTGCTCAACTGTTTTTCATCAAGCATAAAGCGTTTACGTCGTAAAACAGTCACTTTTTAAATAGATATGTGTTAATTACTTACAACCGTAACAGCCTTATTAATTTATCGATTATGACAAACCAATGAGTCAATCATCAATTATTTGTTTATAAATGTCACCGTATAACCTATACATACTATATTAACACTAGAATCGCCATTGCTCTTCATATATACAGTATGTTTGCATATGATTCATTACCAAGAAGTGTTATTTAATATTGCTATTGGGGTGAATATAGCAAATACTCATATTGCTATTCATCACAAGTTTTCCAAATTAGTTCTGATGTTCCGAATGATGCAAAACTTGATGGTTCCAGATCTAGGTGACAAAGGTATGGAGTATGGGTCAACCATTAATCGCCATTTACTAATATAATCGTTTATATTTATTGTTCATTTTAAATTCTCACTTGCAATTCATAGTAACATTGTACGCATTCGGCAATGTTTTGTATACACATTTGATTAAATTCTATTATTAATGGACTTTTTTTAAAATGCATCTAGAAGTGCCTTGAATTATGTTTGTCTTAAAAATAGTAGTTTTTTGTTTTTGTTTTTCTGAATTTGTTTTTTTGTGAGTATCCAGAAATTTACATACAATTATGGTGACAAAAGAGCAGAAAATTATTGGTCCCAATCCCATTCGTCTCCCATTGCCAGTCTCATTAAATATTCTTGTTCCATTGCCAATTTACCTTTTTGGTACAACTTTTTACCCAAATTCAGAAAAAATACAATGCAATTCTGATAACTGTTGTTCTGTTTTCTTTAAATATTGGTCTGTTCCAGTTAAATAAAATATTTCGTGCCAGGGAATGCATGGTCTTCTTTAACTCTGGCGCTAAGTAATTTTAGTGATGTTGAATACTTTTTGCAAAAGTGTATTTAGACTTGGGATGATTCTAGTAGTCATGTGGGCTCGCAAAGAAGTTTTTACGGAGGTCGCGATTTAATGCCCCGGAGTACAACTGTGGATTTGGGTTCGTGTATGAATAATCCTGAGAGGAGCCAACCTGAGGGTGAATCAGCCAGTTCTGTTGGGCAAGATTCCCCTAGAGGATTAGAAGACGCAGAAACTTTAGTTCGGTTAGCAAAGTATTACAGGGGCGCAACTGAACTTCAAGCCGATTTCCCAGATGCTGCACCACAATTCATTTCTAATGTAAGCTTTACTACTCACTTCCTTTGAATAAACTCCCCTCATTGAAGACTCATTTACATTTCAGGCGTGATTTTTACGATCAATGTATCCATTTCTTCTTAAGTACTTCGTAACCGTTACCCTGTTGACAAATTTTTTATGAAATTCATTGATATAAATTTGATTATTTAAATATAATAGTTTATGATATAGCTTTTGTTCTATTATATAATCATGCATCCTTTCTAGACGACTGCTGGTAACCATTATTAAGTAAATTTATAAAAACATGATCAATTACACATTGTGTAAATTTTACTGTAATGAATTTAAAGAGCATAAAGATTTTAAAATATGATAATCCGTTTTGAAATTATCTTAAAGTAGATTTAAAAATTCAGAAATTACCATCTATTATTACATTTCAATTTTTGTTTCCATATTTATGGAAATTTCTTAAATTCCATTAATGATTTGCTATTTTTATCTGAAATATTTTGGTTTTATTGAATTTCACAATATAATGCCAAATCGCTATATAACGAATTATGCTGCATTTTTAGACAATGGAATATGCTAAACGTCGGAAGCTTCGATCGTCTAACCCGGATGTCAACGGAAGTCCTGCATCTCAAACTCGAACAATGAGCGTTGATGACATGGTAGCATATCCCGTTGATTGCAACATGNGTTTGCATATGATTCATTACCAAGAAGTGTTATTTAATATTGCTATTGGGGTGAATATAGCAAATACTCATATTGCTATTCATCACAAGTTTTACAAATTAGTTCTGATGTTCCGAATGATGCAAAACTTGATGGTTCCAGATCTAGGTGACAAAGGTATGGAGTATGGGTCAACCATTAATCGCCATTTACTAATATAATCGTTTATATTTATTGTTCATTTTAAATTCTCACTTGCAATTCATAGTAACATTGTACGCATTCGGCAATGTTTTGTATACACATTTGATTAAATTCTATTATTAATGGACTTTTTTTAAAATGCATCTAGAAGTGCCTTGAATTATGTTTGTCTTAAAAATAGTAGTTTTTTGTTTTTGTTTTTCTGAATTTGTTTTTTTGTGAGTATCCAGAAATTTACATACAATTATGGTGACAAAAGAGCAGAAAATTATTGGTCCCAATCCCATTCGTCTCCCATTGCCAGTCTCATTAAATATTCTTGTTCCATTGCCAATTTACCTTTTTGGTACAACTTTTTACCCAAATTCAGAAAAAATACAATGCAATTCTGATAACTGTTGTTCTGTTTTCTTTAAATATTGGTCTGTTCCAGTTAAATAAAATATTTCGTGCCAGGGAATGCATGGTCTTCTTTAACTCTGGCGCTAAGTAATTTTAGTGATGTTGAATACTTTTTGCAAAAGTGTATTTAGACTTGGGATGATTCTAGTAGTCATGTGGGCTCGCAAAGAAGTTTTTACGGAGGTCGCGATTTAATGCCCCGGAGTACAACTGTGGATTTGGGTTCGTGTATGAATAATCCTGAGAGGAGCCAACCTGAGGGTGAATCAGCCAGTTCTGTTGGGCAAGATTCCCCTAGAGGATTAGAAGACGCAGAAACTTTAGTTCGGTTAGCAAAGTATTACAGGGGCGCAACTGAACTTCAAGCCGATTTCCCAGATGCTGCACCACAATTCATTTCTAATGTAAGCTTTACTACTCACTTCCTTTGAATAAACTCCCCTCATTGAAGACTCATTTACATTTCAGGCGTGATTTTTACGATCAATGTATCCATTTCTTCTTAAGTACTTCGTAACCGTTACCCTGTTGACAAATTTTTTATGAAATTCATTGATATAAATTTGATTATTTAAATATAATAGTTTATGATATAGCTTTTGTTCTATTATATAATCATGCATCCTTTCTAGACGACTGCTGGTAACCATTATTAAGTAAATTTATAAAAACATGATCAATTACACATTGTGTAAATTTTACTGTAATGAATTTAAAGAGCATAAAGATTTTAAAATATGATAATCCGTTTTGAAATTATCTTAAAGTAGATTTAAAAATTCAGAAATTACCATCTATTATTACATTTCAATTTTTGTTTCCATATTTATGGAAATTTCTTAAATTCCATTAATGATTTGCTATTTTTATCTGAAATATTTTGGTTTTATTGAATTTCACAATATAATGCCAAATCGCTATATAACGAATTATGCTGCATTTTTAGACAATGGAATATGCTAAACGTCGGAAGCTTCGATCGTCTAACCCGGATGTCAACGGAAGTCCTGCATCTCAAACTCGAACAATGAGCGTTGATGACATGGTAGCATATCCCGTTGATTGCAACATGAAGCGATCTATTTCTACATTTAAGCCTGAGGTATTCGAGGAAGAGGAAAAAGATGTCCCCGCGATACATGGTCTTCAAAAGTTCTACACACAGCCTTCACAACGCGCTTTAGCTGCCGCTAGTTCTGCTCGCCCTGCCACCATGTATGTCAATCAAGAAAAAGCTATGGAATCAGCTTACCGCCGCGATTCAAGCGATCTTGGGGATTTACGACAAAATGGCGTTGGACGTAAAAGCAGTCGACGAGCTGTCCAAAATCCTTATAACAACTTACTGAAGAATAAAGTCAGATTCAGCGATCAAACAGACGCCGATGCTGAAGATTCTGATTTTTCGGATGCCACAAGCAGTGTATTCAGCAGTCACTATTCAGCGTCTGTAGTTCCTCCCTACACAGAAAATCCATCAGATCTAGCTACCATGGTATAATACCCTTTCAATTTATCTAATAATGACATGTGCAAAATCTGTTAACCAGGAAAAATTTTATTCGTTCGGTAGCTCTTTGCTATAAAATTTCAACTAAAATTTCTTTCTTTCAATAAAGCATACATCACAGACGATTTTCCTCTTCGTTTTTTAATATGCGCTTAACAATCTGTATTTTCAGTCGAAGAATAATTTAAACTCGCGGCTTTGTGCGCTGAAAAATATATTTGGTATGCATCGCAAAAAATCATTATTTACAATGGAAAGGTCCAAAATTCTGATTTTAACAAAGAGTAGTAATTCCGAATTGAATAAAATCTGCGATTTACTTTGATGTCTTTAATTGTGTTACAGATTTTTAGCTGTCCCATTCAAGTAGTTTGTATTTTTTCATTAAATCTTAGAGCATTAGTTTATTGATATTTCCATTTAGTTTTTGTATTATAAATGTGTTGATATGAATATTTGTAACTGAATTTATATTGTAGAAATATATTTTTAGAATTAGAATTTTTTGAAGTATGTCCTGTCGATATATTCTATCCAAATATTAAATTCATATTATTTCAGTTATTATACAGGTACATATTAAGTAAATCTAATAAGTATTAACCACAGGGGCTTGACAAATAGATGGTTATTTGTGGTGTATTTTCACCTAATTCAAAGTTTCAATTAGAGCATTTCAATATTGTGCAGTATAGATTATTTAAATTTCAGCCAAATCATACCGTTGATAGTCATTCATTACATATCCACGTTAATGTGAAAATGATCCAAGCTAAAATATGATTACTTTATGGCATATAGAAACTTTTTGCTATTTAAAAAAATTTAAAATATAAAGTTCCAACTGACTGGACAAACCAACGCTAAAATTTGGGTACAATAAAGAATTGTATTATGGCTTTATCTCGAAATCAAATTTTTGCTAGCTCAATTTTTATTTTTTGTGGCTATAATCTATGTTTATTTGTTACAATTAAGAGCAACACATCGAGTTAATTAAAAAATTTAGTGAATTAAATGTAAGAAACTGGTGATGCATCATCAGGTAAATGTTATTCATATAACATGCATGGAGATGTTGAAACGAAAATGAGTACGAACTTGATTTCTTAAGATTATTTATCCTTTCAAAGTTGCTACCAGGTCAGCATGAAGTGCGCATCATTTCAAATTTAGCTAATTTATCACCATTTTAGCGAGTAATGCGTCTGTCTACACAAATTTTCTTTTGATCGGCATTAAATTTTACTGCAATATAATCTAGTTATCCTTTAAGAAATTTGATTAGTTCTTGAGCAATTTATATTTACGTTAATGTATATCACTTCAAAGACTAAAATTCCAGTGCTCTCCAAATTTAGTTAACAGTACCTGTTATACTTTTTTACCACGTCGGTACTTTATTTTCTCCACTGATATTATTGAATAATACAAAGTTTATAACTTATATATATTTAAAAAAGATGCGTGTTACACAAAAGTGTCTTTCACTATGCAAAGTGAAGGACCATCCTTAAGGATCAAGCAAAACTCCACTCTCATAAGCGTTGCGTTTCGTGCAACGTTCGTAGGAAAGAACAGAGGCGAACCGGAACTCAGAATATTCATTTAAGCTGTGAGCCTTGCCAAAAATGGATGAACTGCTGTTTGAAGTACGGGCAAAACGTTTCAAATAGATTTGCAATGTGCGGGTTAATCAGCAATCGTAATTCCAGTTGAACTAAGCGCTAGTTCAGGAGCTATTTCTGAAACTTATATGGATAAATAAGATCTTGCTGCTTTTTTGGAAGTGAAATTCTTCCAATATGATAGGAGTTCAAATATTTCATCATAATGAAGTTCCCTGGCATCGTGCATATTATATTCTGTCTGGGAGCAAGATGGTACGCCGTTTGCGACCAAGCAGTTTTCAACTTCGGCGCTTGAATAAAGAGTACAAATCTTTGGCTTCTTCTTCTTTGGTTTGAGTACGTTGGAATTTTAGTAATGAGGTCACCTTTTAATATATTTCCGTTCTAAGAATCGCAATAATGCACTTTGATGAGTTTTAAAATTTGTAAAACGTAGACAAAAAAGTATTGTATGAAGCATTTTAAATTTTTGTCCCCAAGATTAAATACATATGTGAAATCAAAAACATGTTAGGGAAGTGATCTAAATTCAATACGTTAACAAGTGAAAATGCAACCGTAAACAACAATCCTAGCTTCAAATGTCTGCATACGCTTAATAAATTTACTTGCATAGATATATTTGAAGAAATGTGCAGAACCTAAATGTGTCAAAGTTATTTGTAATACCATTTGCGGAAAAAACACGCCTTTAACGTAAACTTCATCTTTAGCGAAATTATTTTGAGTGTAAGTTAACGACTTGGTTTCCGGTCATGTTAACGTAAAACACTATTTGTTAACGTATTGAATTTGGATCACTTTCCTTATGTATGTTGAACAGAAAATGTGGATTAGCAAACTCAAAGGTGGATTGGAATTTAATTGGATTCCAACTGGACAATTTTTATAATGGATTGGATTTGATTGGACGGAAAAATCTGTCAATTGGACAAGCCTGATTTTTGCCTAAAAGTTACGAGCGCGAGCTAATTTAAAATTTATGTGTGTTGGGCCAGGTTAGTTCGATTTTTGGAAACTATGTATGGGCTGTTGGCTGGCTGGAACAATTTTGAGAAAGTTCGTGGGCAGTTGCAAGTCCTACCGTAATTGGCCTGGCAATTTGCAATAATGTGAATGAAAATAAGACCAAGACTCTAACAAGTCTCTCTTTACGTAACGAAGTCAAAGAACTTGCTAATTCTCGTGGTAGTTCTAGGGCTAAAAGCGCCTACTACATAGAAGGCTTTGAGTCCACTCATTCTACAATGAATTATTAGGAGGCAACTTGCCCTATTTTTCAAAATAATTGTCTGGATGTATGGTTACTAAAAATCCCCCCGGTTATTGTGCTCAAATTTTGTTAAAACTTTTAAATATAGTTTTTTCTATGTGAAAATTCAGTTTGATCTTCTTTGCTTCCAAAAATCATTCACATGACCACCGGTTGGTCAAACCACTGATTGATTGACGTTGTCACCGTCTTGGATGTACAAATTTAACAACGTTCGATAGTCTTAATTAGTGTCACGAATTGTTAATTTCTATTGAGCTTCGCATTTAATCAAGGCATAACAAAATTCCGAAACAACTAAAAAAGTAAAATTTTAAGGTCTTTTCTTTTTTAAATTTGTTTATTCACCTAATTTTGATTGTGGCATTAAATTTTTATGCTTAGGATAATACAATTGAAAATGAACTCCAAATATCTTTCAACAATATTTTAACATATTGGAAAAAATATATGAATAGAAAACGGGCTATGTTTAAGTAAGAATATGACCGGCACTTACGATTTCATTAAAAACTCAATTCATTAATTAAATATTACTCCATCGCTACGGGATCTTCACGCATGATAATGGGTTTTACATTGATTATCATCGAGAAAATGCTAAAAGGAAGGCAAAATCGGACATAAGACAATATTTTAATCCTTTGACGCTACGATATCCAATCGCAACTGTTCCTTACTGAATTTTCAGACAATATTATAATGGTTTATTGACAAATTACGCATAATTGCAGAGCTTTACATGTTAAAACCTACATAAAAATAACTAACAAATGTTTATTAAGGATAAAATATTTAACGAAAATTTGAAAAACGTCAGTTGAGAGTTTTTTAGAATCAATATATTTTTATCAATATTAGTCAACACCATATAGCTACTTTTCAAGTGTGTAAAAAGTGTAATAGTGTAAAAAGTGTAATAGTGTTATAGTGTAAAAATTTTAATAGTGTAAAAGTGTAATAGTAGGTATAAGTCTATCGAAATCAAATTAGCAGTTATGCAAACAAATTTGCTTCGTACGGCATGTTTATGAATAATAAGTTCATTAGCAAATCCTTTGCTTATAATTGAAAAAAATTAGCAAAGGAGAGCGAAATTCAAAAGAAAAGTGGTGTTGGTTATCTTTAATTATGTTCCAACAATGTTTGCATCTATAAAACTTTACTGTGTGATGCCTATAAATAATTTCGCTGACTACTCTGATGAAGAATATTATGTTGGAAAAACGAAGAGTTCTTGTGAAAGGAATTTCGTCTTGGTGACAAATGCATTCCGACCGAATGGGTCTGTGATCAAATTAACTAATGTGTAGATGGCCGTGATGAGAATCTTGTGAAGTGTCTACCTGCGTCCCCTGTCATGTGCAAATGCTATTCAGATCAGTTCGAATGCAATAATGGTTAGCTTCTAAATTATACTTAGATGCGTTTCTGACACATGCCGTTGCAATTGCGTTGACGTGTATGCCGATGGTAGCGATTAACTCAAGTGTGGTACCCGTACACTTCCATCTACAACCACTGAACCACCTCGACTCTGTGGTGCACTGGAGTTCACTTGCAATTCAGACAGTTCATGTATTCACGCCTACCTGCAATGCGATGGCATCATTGATTGTCCCAATGTTGAAGACGAACAAGGTTGTCCATCTAAGCCCCCAACAAAACCGAAACCCAAAGGTATATGTAATGACAACGAGTTGTGTATACCATACAAAAGTATGCAACAGGGTGTACGACTGTGAAGATGGTAGTGACGAAAGCTTGTTTCGTGTACCAGGACGGCCTCCGAAAGAAATAAAATTATGCGCTCTAAATGGATTCGTTTGCAACGACAAATCATGTATTGAAATTTTCTGTATGTGATGGCAGAACTGATTGTACTGATGCCTCAGATGAAGGCGGCTTTTGTCTTGCACACGCCACCAATATGCGAGTTCGGAGAATTCGCCTGCAAAAACGATGGCAAATGCGTACTACAATACTTGGTATGCAATGGTCCTCCTAACTGTTGTGATAGATCTGAGGAAGGAATTTTCTGTCCCCTACCTGTTACCACTACACCCAAATGCCTTTCAAATGAGCTTCAATGTTGATCTGGTAAATGTTTGCATTCTGATCTTGTTTTTAATGGTGCTGGTGATTGTGGAGACAATTATGATGAAGGTTCATTTTTTAAGAGCCTCCAACCCTCCACACACTCCAACTAACACTCGATGTGGTCCCGCTGATTTCCAGGATTTCCAGTGTCGCGATAGTGACTGCATTCAAGAAGAGTTTTATTGCGATGGTGTTTATCACCGTGAAGACAATTCAGATGAAATATTTTGTCCGATTATACCCGAATGTTATCCAGATCAATTCGTTTGCAAAAATGGTAAATGCATCGAGGGTGCTCTTACATGCGACCGTAACAACGATTGTGGAGACAGCAGTGATTAATTTAGTTCTTTATGTAAAACGGGTGATTTTGTTTTTAGCTTTTTGTTTCTTAGGTGTGTTTTTAGCTTACCGGGAATTGAAGGAAGACGAGTACCGTTGTGGACGTAATGTTTCCATTTCTGAATACAAAGTTTGTGACATGGTAAATGATTGTGGAGATTATACAGATGAGTAGTTCTGTCCACCATCGATGTGTAGAGGCTACACGTGCAGTGATAAATCTTACTTTATTGCATTGAAACAAGTTTGCGATAGAACAATAGATTGCAAAAATTGGTGTGGTGAAGATCCAGACTTGTCAACGACCCGAATTTTTAATCTCGGCTCGTTTAAATGCTGAGAATGTTCGCCACATAAAATCTTTCAATGGGACCTGTTTCACCTCGAAGTTTTTTTAAAAAATTTGTGCTCTCAGAATTTTTTACATAGCTTTTTTATAATTTAATAAAAATTTCTAAAATAAAGAAATGAAAAAATAAAAAAATTAACAAACAGTACCATAAATTTACCTTGCTCAAAAGGGCTCGTTTTGGGCTCGTTGTATATAATACCCTTCTCAAGCTCGGCTCATTAACAAATTTGACTGTCCTTAAAAATTGAGTACACATGCAAATCTAACTTCAAATGCATTCCCATATGGTAAACATAATCATTTGTATATGGGTTTTTCATTTCTTTGTAGAAGCACATGTGATGACGTTTTCGAATGTGCAGACGACTCTGATTAATATGATTGCAACCTAAATCCCAATGCTACCAACCTACTCTGTGCTTCTGGAAAGTTTATGTGCACCAACAAGACGTTCTGTGTTCCAGTGGATAGAAACTACTGTCCCAATGCATCCGATGAAATCCCTCGCTTATACAACAGAATTGAATCATGAATTTAGCTTAATAAATTTTCTTCTTCATATATATTTTACAAGCATATATATTTTTATTCTGAAAAAATGAATTTTGTCATGACTTTAGAAATCGTTTTATTTCCTAAGAACTTAAATACATTGTAAACAGAAACGTAATGGAAATTCGGATAATACGAAGATGTGCTTATTTTGTTTGATTTCTTATTATTTCCGGTTTCGGAATATAATTACTGAATTGCTTTTTCGCATTAAACTTACAGATTCTCTACCACCAATGGAAAATCTTTTTAACTTTTGAATTTGTAGCGAGCTGCTTGTCTATCTACACGTTAACAGTGAACAACAAATAGTTACAACAGTTAGCTTTTGTCTTAGGAGTGATTGGTTATAGGAAAAACTTTTATATTGTGTGTTTATTTTCTTTTCCGAAAATTTGGCTACAATATAATCAGCCAAATATATTTTTATTTACTGCCTATGAAATTCTTTTTCTTAAAAAATTTGTAAGTATTTGGTTTTTAGGTTGTTACAAAATAGTGCATTTCAAATTAGAAAGTGAAATACTTTCTAATTAATTAAGTTTAATCCCTTCTTTTAATGCAAAAGTGTTACATAGTGGTCTATTTATAATTTATTTAATAGGTTGTTTTAAAACTATTCTGGTGTTTTGCTCTGTCCTTGACATTTGTAAATCTTGAAATGAAGTCGATGTAGTGTTGTAAAATTTAAATATAACTTTTTTAAATTTAAATTTCTATAAAATTTTATTTCATTTCATGTAAGTATATTTAAATTCAAATTTGAAAATCCAAAACATTAGTCGGTAATTTTTAATTTTCAACTGTGTCACAGTTGTAGTAATTTATGGCTTAAATGTTTATGTTTCGTCTTAATTAAATTCTTGATTTCATTTTTAGCTGTTTTCTATATATATATATATATATTGGTAACTTAATTCAATACTTATTCTGTTTAACACGTTTCCTGCGACAGTCATAAGAGCTGTTATCCATGTCCTGCGTTGGTAGTTAAACTACTACAGCTTCAGTATCATAAGAGCAATTGAAAGGAGAAGTTGTCAGTGTTTATCTCTCACATGATAGTCTTTCATTAGGTAAGAAAATCTGTGTCCCACCGGTGCGTCTCATTACATTTAAATGGTTTCCACATACTGTGACTCTTGTCCTGGTACCCCATATCTTTGCTTATCATGTTTTAATATAAAACATAACAAATAATATGATGTTTCACTTACAAATAAGAATGAAAGTTTATTTTTCTTATGTCTTCAATTTCAGAAAAATTTTGTATGCAATTATTTCAATAAACTTCAATTTCTGAATTTTTTGTACAGTTCAACCCTTTGATAACATTACTAGAGCCTTAAAATAATAATTAAAAAAAAGTATTGAAATATTTTAGACCCAACGGTGGGTCACATCGCACCAAATGGCAAAACAGTGTGACCCACTCGTGGGTCCCATCGCATGAAACGTGTTAAATATTATAGGTTTAATATAATATATGTTACGTCTTAATTAAATTCTTGATTTCATTTTTAGCTGTTTTCTATAAATATATATATATATATATATNTCTACACGTTAACAGTGAACAACAAATAGCTACAACAGTTAGCTTTTGTCTTAGGAGTGATTGGTTATATGAAAAACTTTTATATTGTGTGTTTATTTTCTTTTCCGAAAATTTGGCTACAATATAATCAGCCAAATATATTTTTATTTACTGCCTATGAAATTCTTTTTCTTAAAAAATTTGTAAGTATTTGGTTTTTAGGTTGTTACAAAATAGTGCATTTCAAATTAGAAAGTGAAATACTTTCTAATTAATTAAGTTTAATCCCTTCTTTTAATGCAAAAGTGTTACATAGTGGTCTATTTATAATTTATTTAATAGGTTGTTTTAAAACTATTCTGGTGTTTTGCTCTGTCCTTGACATTTGTAAATCTTGAAATGAAGTCGATGTAGTGTTGTAAAATTTAAATATAACTTTTTTAAATTTAAATTTCTATAAAATTTTATTTCATTTCATGTAAGTATATTTAAATTCAAATTTGAAAATCCAAAACATTAGTCGGTAATTTTTAATTTTCAACTGTGTCACAGTTGTAGTAATTTATGGCTTAAATGTTTATGTTTCGTCTTAATTAAATTCTTGATTTCATTTTTAGCTGTTTTCTATATATATATATATATATATATATATATATATATATATTTGTAACTTAATTCAATACTTATTCTGTTTAAGTATTATAGGTTTAATATTATTATTTAAATATATCTAATTTCATTTTTTGTCATCCATTTCCAAGGTTTATAATAGTTCCCAATTTAGAAGTAATAAATGATTACATTATTTGAATGAAAAATTCATTAATATTCTATTTTGACACTGACTGGTTTTCTTTTTTCTTTGCGGAATTCATATGCTAATAAATTATCAGTCATCTGACAAAATTGAATCTTTCTTCTGCTTTACCAATTGTCTAATCAATTAAGAAAAACTTTTCAGTTTATTTCATAGAGAATTTTAACAACTGTGTGTGAAAATATAATGTTAATTTTCGCTTTTCATTTAATGCTCGAATTTTGCTAGAAGTTTGTCTGACATTAATATAAAAACTTCCGTCATTTTTTGCAGACTAAAAATTTGTTTCCTCAGTTTATTGTAATGGCCAAGTTGAATAGCTCTAAGAAAATGTAGTCTAAAACCCTCTTTGTAGCAGAGATGGAAGTGGGGTGGGTCAACCCATGGGCAGGGTGAGGCGGATATGGTTTAAGATTTTTCTAAAGTGGGTACCCATGAGGAAAAAGTGCGGCAAAACACTCTTGAGTTGAGAAAACTGAACCAAAAAATTGCTAATTTTTAAGATTGTAAAAGTGATTTTCTTACCTCAAAGTTCTCTGCTTGATAAAATTTAGTCGCATTTTGAAAAATCAATTACCCTGCATTTCTAAATTTGGTGAAGTTTTATTCAATTCAATAATAACAAGCAGATCTCTTTCATCTGATTTGTCATCAATAGGTTTTGCAATTAACATTGCATAAATATATTGCATAAAAGATTAGCTTTATAGAGCTAAAATTAAATTATATTTTGCTATTACTATTGTTTTTAATATATGTATTATCATCACGTTTGTTATTAAATTTCTATTGGTAGTAATAGTAGAGATGGCAGCAAGGATTAAAAATATTTGGGAGTTGTGGTGTGGTGTGGTGTGGTGTAGTGCTATTATGGTGTGATAATATATCGCAATTAGTCTTTGGAGCAGAAATTTTGGGTGCTGCATTTTCGCGAGGTAGAAAATAATCTGTGGGACAATATGGGACAGATGTCAGCAGGTGGCAATGAAGCAGGGTAGAAAGTCTGTGTGGCGAGGCAGAACAGTTCACAAAAATCTGCCCCACTTCAATCTCTGCTCTGCACTCAGGTTCAGCTGAATGAGTTTAAAGCTATTTTCTCTTTGCTATTGAATTTTATTCAGTTTGTCAAACAAAATTTATTTTAATGAATTTGCGACTATAATACAAACAAATGAGTTGACAAAACTCCCACTTAGGGGCGTGCAATTTAATTAAGTCAAATTTCTTGAGAAGCTGTTGGAATTTCTACATTAATTATTGACATATTGTAAATATCATTTATATTGTGAACGTTTTCCTTCCCTGAATTTTGATATTTTATAATTTTGGATACAAATTCCTTATATAATGGTTTTTTCCAATAACTAATATTTATCATTGAATATTTGTTATTTACAAAAAACCTTAAACTTTCTAAATAATTTTTTTATTTAAATTTAATCAGCCTTGCATTCTTTGCTGGTGCGAAAACTTTTGACACAAACTAATTTTGTCTGCTCCAAGTAAAGAGCGGTTGTGGATGCAAGTTTTCCAATGTAATTAATAATAATAATCTTTAATTAAATCTGATTAACAAAAATAAAAAATTATAATTAAATAACTTTAATAGCTATATTTAACTTTTCCTCTACATTGTCTAGTTTGTACATATTTACAAAATTGCAAACCTTACAATAAGCAACTTATATGTACAGTATTTACAAAATTAAACAATATATACAACATAGACAAGTAAGAAAAAATAAAAGCTACACAGAACAGTAAATAAAAAACAATTAAAAGACAAAATAAAATAAAAAGACATATAGATTAAAAATAATTTAATATTTGATTTAGTGTTATACCCATATTCATATTGGTTTGCGAGTAGGTTTTCATTCAGCAGTTTTTAAATCGATTTATGTTTGGTGGTTTCCGAATATTGATCGGCAATTTGTTCCAAAGTACAATGATATAATTTAGGATAGCAATCAGGAAACATTCTTAGTTATTTTTCTTTATAGACGTGAACGCCTGTGGGAAGGCTGCATTTTGGGCTCTGGCTATAGTCAGTTGTAGAAGCTAGCATATCGTGTAATATGTGGTCGGTACGCTCCGAAATATCTTTTTGTAACTTTACCTAAAAATTTTTTAGAAAAATGGCCTTCTATGATACCGATACAGAGAGTCCATTTTATCAAGGGGGTATTTAGGAGAACCACCCCAAACCTGAATTCTGTAAAGTAGAATATGCACTAATTGTTTATATAATAAGCTCAGTTCACATTTTGTGTAGCCCAGGTGCTTAAGCTTTAGTAAGCGAAATAATATACTAGAAGCCTTCTTTACACTTCTGCTAAATGTGTAGCAAAAGAGAGATTATCAGTAAATCGAATACCACCAGTTTTAGCTCATTTACAGGAAAAATAGCCAAATATTTGGAATTGTTTATTTGTGGCTCCCTAGATTTAGAATTATTTAAAATGAAATTGTTTCTCTTACACCAGTTAGGTTTTGCTGAGATGTCTTCTTCCACCCTGTCATACGAATTTTTTCTTTAAACTATGATGTTTGTCATCCGCAAGCTTAACAATTTCGCTATCAGATCCTTGTAACTGTAAATTGTCATCAGACAAATTCATTGTGTAGTGCTTGTGATATGAAATAAAAACATAATAGGCCGGACAAGGCCTGCGCCGACTTATTAGTATTTTGAAATACTTCACTTTTGACTTGGAACAAAGCTGTATGGTTAAGCCTAAGAAATCGACCCAATTCCAACGCTAATCTTGACAACCTTCATATAAAGGAATGATTGATCATTCCGTAGGCTACGCGACGGGTGCTCACATCGACGGGAGATTAATTAACCACCCGCCGCCTGCGCGCGTTGCTAATCAGCATGATATCAAAGTTAATCAAAGGAATGCTTGAGAAGCCCTAAGAATATTTGATGAACGTTTACTATTAATTTTTTGAATATATTCAATGAAAAATCATTCTGAATTGCTGCAATAGAATTAAGGAATCAATTGGTTGGAAGAACTTAGAAAATAAGGTGACTAACATTTCAAAAATGCCACAGCAGAAATTATATTCCAGGAATATTTCAAAATCTGCAATGGTTTTTTCAAAAAATATTTCAACACTTACAGCTCAAAAACTAAAGAATATATGTAAAATCTGAAAAGATAATTGACTCCTCCTCCTTAAACTTTAATTCAAGATATGGATCGGGATTCACACTGTTTTTATCCAGAAAACAAAATATTGAAGGGCAGCTGTTGTTTCCATGGCGTTAGACAGACTCATTATCTGAACATTTGGTATGGAAAGAATTTTCCAAATATTTTTACATACTTCAGGCACAGGAATAGTTCCTAACACAAAACTTCATCACTACGGGATTGCGCTGAAATCCATAAATGCGTCCCAGGGCTCTCTGAAGAGAACCTCGATCTTTCAATGTCAAAAGCTTTCAATTTTTCTTAACAGATTTGTTACTTTGAAGTAATTCTAGTAGAAATGGGGTTAACTTGTGATCTCTTTTTCGATTAGGATAGTTTTGTTACGTTGTTACTATTAGTAATTTTTGCATATAGAATTAATGACTTTTATTGCCTTTTGCTTGAATAGTTAGCACTTTCTTATCTAATGTACTATTTTTTAAAAAGTATTTGAATTTTACTATGTGTGTATTTTGGAATCATTTCGATATTCGATTATTTTGGGTTTGAATAACACTGTTGAATTTCTGTATAACGAAGTTATCCATGATTCAAGTTTGTTTTACACAGCATCATGCATGCCAAAGACTACCTTCTACAGAAAATATAAAGTTCTGGAAAGTGCCAGAACACTAAAAAAGCTGGAAATAGCTGCTCTGTGAAAATTTCGGAACATGAAATTAACAGATTGACAAACGTAACTTTGAAAAATCAGTTTTTTCCTGGACGAGACATATCTCAAAAGTTTACAGTGCATCGGTCATTGGCTAAGATGGGCATGGAAAGGAAACTTGGGAAATTTTCCCAAATATCACAGATTTCCATGATGAAAAACGACGGATTTTTGCAGAAATTTGGATAAACTAGAAATTTCAGGACATTTTTGCTTCAGATAAGTCAAGGCAGAAGGAAAGACCTACGAGAAAGCTGTCAACATTTTGTCCAAAAGTTATAGTTTTGGGCGGACTTTCAAATTTGGAATTTTACTTGAAAATTATCATCGAAGGAACGATAAAAAGTGAAAAAAAAACATTGTGAAATTGTCCTGGAATTTGCTTTATACACCAACAGCTGGATATTGGTGCAAAATGACGAAACCCCTAACACCTCCCGTAAAAATCATATTTGAAAATGACATTCAAATTTTACAACAGCACCAAATTCTCTAGATATCAATCCGGTGGAAAACGTATGGACTATTCTCAAGAACTTCTTGGAAAACGAAAATACACTCACATTAAAAAATTCAAGAATTGCAGCATAAAATTTCACCGGTCATACATAGAAATTTGATGAACGGGATTTATTTGAGTTTATCCAAATGCTCAACAAATAAGTAGAGATCAGACTATTTTGAATGTATTGGTCATGTGCAAACACGGAAACTAAAGGAGAAGGGCAAGGGTACAAATCTGCCTAGTGGTAACGACTATGGAGACAGAGAAAAGCTAAGGCTAACTGACACCTTTATAATCTCCTTACAAAAATACTTTGCCATGGCCATTAGAAATAGCAGCCCAGTTTCGGAGAAGAAAAAAGCAGTTTATACATCACTCTGTTCAGACCTCGTACGTCTACAATGTCAACAATTTGCGCTTTAGGCCTTTGATTCAGTGTGTAAATTTCAGAGCACAAGGATTATGTGCCTAATTTTACACTTTCTGAGGTTATTTATGATGAGTTAAAGATTTAGTAAACGATGATTTTCTCAAATTGTGTCTCCATGGAAATACTCAAAATACTAATGAGGCCCTTAATCAACTTATTTGGAAAGAAACATTTGTGTAAGCTCACGTTTGACTAACTTCAATAGTGGCAATGTCATTATCATTAACATTCTTAGAGAAGCAGACGAATTCTTCTACAAAAGTTCGTGTGTTCTGCTTGATGAAATATGAAAAGAAAAATCATCAAGAAAATGTAGTGAAAAACGAAAAAGAAGAAAACGCCTTGGGGCAGTCCAAAAGGGTTGTCAGGTCAAAGACGGTAATTATTTAGCTGGCGGACTTTGATATTTGTTCAGTTATAATGTTAGGAATTGACATCCTTTTTTACAAAAATAATCTTCTCAAAATAAGTTTTTTTCAAATTTTTACAATTTGAAACAGTAGTTACTCTAATGATTTTCAATGGATCTGGCTGATTTTTTCAAGGTATCTTCCTATCTTCCAGATGTATTATCTAGGATCTAAGCAAAATAATCATGCCCAAGGTCACAGTGAAGGTCAAGGCCATAAAGAATAGAAGTTTTACGAAAAAATATTGCAACTTTTAAAAATGACCATAACTATATAACCAAAATTATTTTGAAAATCTTAGTTGTTCACGATTCATTTGCAAAAATTATTTTTTGAGCTATATATATATATATATATATACATTTTTCTGTTATCATTTTTTGAAAATTTTCATTTTCGGGAAATTTTGACCATTTTTGGTCCAAACAAGGTCAAGGTCATGTCATGATATATCAAATTTGTTCCTAATCAAATACATAACTAGGTCTCACATAGGTAAAATTTTATAAGCAATACCTTAAAATAGCCTGATTAGGGGTTACACATTAAATTTACTTATTAGGTCAATATCAGTTTTATAGTCAATTTTTGTGTTCAAAAAGTAAGTTATTAATTAAAAATAATAATCGCCCTACTCATGAAAAACTAGTTACTAGTTTACACCACATTTACATGTAGTATGTTAAAAAATTCTTGAAATATAAAATAAAGAAATCGAGTCTCAGTAAACTCAAACTTCAGTGGGAAAACATTTTGCATTATAAATATTTCAAATTTATAAACTTTCAAAAAATTCTAAAAAACTTAGTTGTCAATTGATGCTAATTTTGAAAAATTGATATAAATGACGCCACTAATTGAACGTAAGGGAATAGAACATTAAATAATTTCAAAACCAATTTTGTTCTACCACGAGGAATTGCTAATGATAGATGCAATTATCTAAAAACAACATAATTCTTAAGAAGTTTACATCATAAAAAGTTATTCGTCTTCACTACTAGAATTGCACGCTTCTTCCGAATAAGAATTCATTAACTTTGTGTATGTTGCAAGCATTTTTTGAGCAGTTTTAGTTCCATGAATTTTACTCCAATTGGAAATGAGTTTATGATAATCTTTTAGACTATTGTCTGTTTTTTCCTTAGTCTTATAATTCAAGCCTTGTTTTGAACGAGGTACTATCCATTCTTTAATATCTTCTCGATCCAAACTTTGCCCATAAAGCCATGCTAAGCTTTTCTGATTTTTCAAAACTGCTTTGTTTGGACCACCTTCTATAGTATGATCAAATTTTTTAACTTTGTGTATTCTGTTGTATTTCACCATGTCACCATGATAGGCCTCACAGTAAAAGTATCTTTTGCCATTATATAATCCATCACTTTTTCCAACTTTGTCATCGTATTTCACTCCTACATATAGATCTGCCGCCAACAGATCGTCTTCAAGAGGACCAAGGAAGAGTACCTTTGCCCGATTCCTTCCATCAACCACTACCCGATCTCCAACCGCTATTGCGTAATCATCTCTCCAACTTTTACTAGTGTGCTCAAGTCGCTGCATTGTAGTTGTGTTTAATCCCGATCTGTTATCCTTCATAAAGCGAATTCTCTTACTATCAGTATTGAAGTCTTTGCACATCGAACATTTACAGCAAAAGCTGTCAGCAACATCAATTTCTGAACACCATTTCTTGTATACATTCTTAACAAACTGATCTTTTATCTCGACTTGTTTGCAGCAGTCTTTTTTGTTTAGTTTGCGCTGCCGTTGAGCTTGGCTCTTGAACGTGTAGCGATTATCTCGGTATTCGTTTTTGACCACAAGTGTTTTGGGTTGTTTTTTCTTCCTATTCAGTAACTTGATCTGTTCACAATATCTTCTTGGCTTTTCACTTTCGGATTGTCTTAATTCAACCATTGTTTGATGATGTTTGAATTACACAATATTGTAGTTGTTGCCAATTCCTCAACACAGTGTGACATGCGTATAGGTTGTTTATTGATTGCAATCGCAGCAAAACGCAATGAGCATGTAAAACAGTATTCAATTTTTTGGATTGCGGTAACCATTTTAAGTACTTCAGAAAGCATTATGTAGACAAATGTTATCAATATCTATTTAAAAAATATGATCATACTATCAGTGGTGGCATGTCTATGTAAATGCTAGTTAAGCACATATAATATACCGAAAAACTTAAAAATGTATATATACATATATATATTGTGTACATATATATATATATATATATATATATATATGCACTCACTTGCAAAAGTTTGAGAGCAACCGTTTTTATCTTTTTCCTTATCTCTTGCACAGAATCCCATTATAACATGAGAAAACATTGGTAAATATCACAAGCAACGTTTAAGAAGTTCAAACTAATTAATTATTATCTAGTACACCAAATAACAGTATTTCTTATAAAGAGAATTAATCAATTATCATTTTAAATACTTAAAATTTCAACTTAGTTATTTTACCATTTTTTTACTTTAATTACTGAGAATCTATACTATCCTTTGTAAAACACTCATAACGAATGTCAATTTTTTTTTCATATTTTTGTGTAAAACTTCCTTAGTGTTCGATATTTAAAATTTACAAAGTGGGCTGTAAAAAATGGGACAACAAAAAAAAATTTTAAAGGTTTTTAAATTTTAATGCTTCTAAAATTCAAGTTTTAAATATTGTGTTTACTTTTACTATATGTAAATTGAAAAAAATTATTTCACGTGATTTTATTTCCCAAACTGTAAAGAGTTGACGGCTTGCTTTGTGAGCTGAATTTTTGAACTATGAGTTGATAAAAAGAGAAATTTTTTTAATGTAATGTATCTTCTTGCAATGGTGCAATCATTCAATTAATTCTTAAAATACATTTTCATGAAATTATTCATGATTCAGGCAGATATAAAATTCACACAACTGAAAATCTAACTCAGTTTCTGCACACGTAAAGAACAAAGGTAGTATTGAAAATTGGTTTAATATTAATAATAATAATAATAATAATAATAAGAGTCAGAGCAAATTTATTGCGCCATATGTGTATACAAGATCTACAAACTAACACATGACAAAAGAAAAATAAAATAAAACAAATAAATAACTACAAATTAATATGTACAATATATAATAATATAATAATGTTTGAGTGGATGTTTGTGTATATGCTCAATGTTAGATGTATGTTTCGAATGCATGAAGTGTATTACCGTCCCCTAATGTATACTGTTTTATTAGAAGAAATTGTTTCAATTTTTTTCTAAACTTTTTATAATTTTTTTCTATTCGCGTTTCATTATCTAAATTATTCCACAATTTAATTGATATGTGATGAAAGCCATTATAATTTTTATCTAAACTCAAAAATTTTTGCGATCGCTCATTTAATTTAATATAGTCATTAAGGAAAAGGAGAGATGTTTGTAGAGATTTGAATTTAAATAAGATAGATAGCATATGCATATGAATTTGATAGAACGGAGATAATATTTTATATTTATTACGATATACTGATGCTTCGTCATGCTTTTGTGCAAAGTTTAGAGTTTTTATACACCAATTAAATGTCTTTGATAGAAGCATACGATGTTTCGAATTTAGGTTAGTTAAAAGAAAAGAACAGTATTGAAAATGAGACAAACAGAAAGCATGTATCAGTTGTTTATGATAATTGCTTGATATTACGTTGCGTAAGTGATAAAGATATCTAATGCCTGCAGTCATTTTTTGAATCTTATTCAGCAGAAATTTTTCAAATGTTAATTCATTATCTATCTCCACTCCTAAATAACTGACTGATTCACTTTGCTTTATTGACTCATTATTTATCTTTAGTTCTATATCATTAATTAGATTTCTTTGTGCCTTCGGTGAAAAAATTATAAATTGAGTTTTTTCAATATTTAGTTTCAGTTGATTAATAGTAAAATAATTGTTTAATTTTTCTATATCTGTTTGGAGGTTTTTTGTAGCATCAAAAGCATTTTTTGCAGTACTTATTAGGCATGTGTCGTCGGCATATTGGTAGATGTCGCTGTGTTTAACATGTTTTATTATATCATTTACAAAAATTGCAAATAAAATAGGGCCAAGTACAGTACCTTGGGGCACCCCACGGTCGGTTGTAACATAACTTGATTTTTTACTGTTTAATATTACACGCTGCTGTCTATTTTTTAAGAAGTTCATAATTAAATTAATTGAGTTAACACCAAAATTATAATTTATAAGCTTGTCTTGCAAGATATCGAAATTCATTGAATTGAATGCCTTACTTAAATCTAGTAATGCTACACAACTGCACTTATTATGAGATATATTAGACTTAATTTGTTGCGTGATCGATAAAATTGCGTCCTGGGTGCTATGCCCAGCACGAAATCCAAATTGTTTGTGTGATAGGATGTTTTTAGATTTTAGGAATGCGTTTATTTGAACACACAAAAGTTTTTCAAAGAGTTTGCTAAAAGGATGTGTAATACAAATGGGTCTATAATTTTTTGCGTTTAGGTTGTCATCTTTTTTAAATATAGGAGTTATATCTGATTTTTTTAGTAAGTCTGGAAATTCACCATCAATAATACATTGATTAAATGCGACTAATAATTGTTCTCCAAAAATAGGAAAAAAACGTTTAATAATAAAAAATGGGAGATTATAAGAAGCGGTTGATTTGTTGGTATCAAGTTTTTTAACAATGTTTTCTAATTCATTGATTGTAGCAAGTCTAAAGGAAAATTGTTTTGATTGTTTGAGATTATCAGAATTTTGTTTTTTCTTATAGGATGGGAAATTGAAATTTCCAAGTTCTTTGAATGTTGAATTTAAATGATTTAGTATTTGAGTTTTGTCTGTAACGGTAGTATTATTGATGTTTAATTCATTTATTTCGGATGAAAGACCTTTAGATTTTCCGATAAATTTATGGATGTATCGCCATTTTTCTCGAGTAGAGTTTAATTGATTAAAGAATTTTTGCCGAGCTTTAGTTAAATTTTTTGTTCTTAATTGCTTAATGACTTTCTTTGATTTTTCGTAATTGGTCCAATTAGTCTTTGTCGGCTCGGATTTCGCAAGATCAAATAATTCTCGTTTAATTGATACTAGTTCATGGACTTGATTATCGTCGGTGTTTGAAAAGGGAAATTTAATTGTTTTAATCTTAACCCGTCGTTTCTTAATTGGGGCAACAGTGTTTAATGCTTTGTAGATTTCTTTTGCAATGTAATTAACCATTTGAGGTCCAGAATTTAATATGTAAATATAGTTAAATGGGATGTTTTTTAGGGCCTTTTCCATTTTTTCATCTGAGTAAGATAAATAGTCTCTTGCATTTATGGTTTTAAATTGCTTGCTTTTAGTAGTTTTGTTACTAATATATGTACACAGTGCATGATCACTAAATGATTCAAACATTAAAGATTTGTAAGAAATTTCAGAATTAGTAAAAAAGTAATCAATTAAATTGTTCATGCGAGTTGGACAAACCGTATTTATACAATGAAGATTACAAGTAGCACACAATTCATTTATAGAATTTCGTTCATAAGAGTTAAAGTAATTAATATTAAAGTCACCGAATATATTTAGAGAGTTATAATCATTACATATTTCAGATATTTCGTATATTTTATAATTTAAATATTCGACTAGATAATTTTTATTTGGATTATAAGTTATGTTAATCAAATCTTTTTGGAAACAGTTCTCTATTGATTTTATTTCTATCCACAGCGATTCAAATATTTCGTGATTAAGTTCATATTCAGATTTACGGGCTGGCTTTAAAAATTTTGGCACAATTATCGTAAGTCCACCACCTCTACCTATTCGATTTTTAGTAAAAACCTCAAAATATTGTCGGTCTGTGTTAAACAAGTTAGGGTCGATATCAGGCTTAAGCCAAGTTTCTGTAATTATGAATATTGCATTATTTCCAATTTTTGTAATTAATTTTAAGAAATCGTTTCTGTTTGAATTAAGACTTCTAGCGTTAATATATATATATTTGAAGTTATCAGAATAGTTTTTTAATTTGAGTTCAATTTCTGTTTCACTTAGCATAGGACCTGGATTTGTTTCTATGTCACCAGAAAGGATTAATTTTAAAAGAAAAAAATACATAATAAGTTGTTTATAAATCAATGTACTTAATTTGGTAGTACACATGTAGTAATCAAGATGTGAGTGTTTTCTGTGTTGTGTTTGGGTGTGAGCATGCATATAATATATAGTTACATTTCGAAAAGCAAAATATATAACTAAATAATAAATAAAAAAATTCACCAAAATAATAATGATAATAATAATAATAATAATAATAATAATAATAGGAAGATTTACTATGTCATCTAATGAGTTACAC
>CABFPE010000286.1:671565-682462 GCA_900660155.1 Hofstenia miamia
TGGAAATGAAGATGAGGCTAAGGAAAGAGTACAAGAGGAGAGTAAGGAAGGTACTACAGAAGTCAGCATTGAATGGGCAGAACAGCATAAAGGCAATTAATACGTGGGCGATACCAGTGTTGAGATATTCGGCAGGAATAGTTAGGTGGAATAAGAATGAACTGAGGGAATTAGACAGGGAGACAAGGAAGATACTAGCAGCAGAGAGAGCATTCAACCTCAATTGAGATGTAGATAGGCTGTACATGGCAAGGCATAAAGGAGGGAAAGGGCTGCTAAGTGTGGAGGAGACTGTAGAAGCAGAAGCACTAGGGCTAAAGGAATAGGTAGAAGAGCTACCTAAGGGGTCCCTACTAGAGGTCACTAAGGAGTTAAAGAAGGTAAGAACTAAGAGTGAAGGAAAGAAGGTATACCAGAGCAGGATAGAATCAGAGAGACAAACAAGGTATAGACAGAAGGCAATGCATGGAGAATACTGGAGGAACACAGAAAAGTGTGATAGAGAAGAGAGCAACAAGTGGTTAAAGAAGGCAGGACTGAAGAGAGAAACAGAAGCACTAATAATGGCAGCACAGGAGCAAGCAATAAGAACAAACTGGGTGAAGAAGCATATAGATAGAAGAGTAGAAGTAAGTGATAAGTGTAAGAAAGAGGCGGAGACAGTAGATCATCTGATAGCAGGGTGTGAGAAGTTGGCACAGAATGAGTATAATTTCAGGCATGACAAGGTGGGAAGAATGGTACACTGGAGTTTGAGCAGACAGCATGGGTTAGAAGCAGGAGACAAGTGGTATGAGCACAAGCCACAGGGCGTCATAGAAAATGAGAAGGTTAAGATACTGTGGGANTTCAACATACAGACGAGCAAAGTGATAGAAGCACGGAGGCCAGACATAGTAGTGGTAGACAAAGAGAAAAGATTAGGAACAGTGATAGACATAGCAGTACCAAAAGACAGAAATGTAGAAAGCAAGGAGAAAGAGAAGATAGACAAGTACAGAGAGTTAGCAGAGGAAATAGAAAGACTGTGGAAGTTAAAGAAGGTTGAAGTAGTCCCGGTAGTAGTAGGAGCACTAGGAGCAGTAAGTAAGAAGCATAAGAGATACTTGGAGCAGTTGGGAGTACCAAAGTGGGGAGGAGCAGTAGCACAGAAGGCAGCATTGTTAGGAACAGCTAGAGTTCTGAGGAAAGCTCTCAGACTCCCTGGGAACTGGTGAGTTTCCCGAGCTGAGAGGGATACCAGCATGAAGCTGTGAGATGCAAAATAATAATAATAATAATAATAATAATAATAATAATAATAATAATAATAATAATAATAAGATTTACTATGTCATCTAATGAGTTACACAGCTATGTAATTAAAATGTTATAACCTTATGCAATACAATGACAGCAGAAGCAATAAAAATATCTTTTGGAGTTTCAGAATAGTGATTATTTAAAAACTCATTAAACTGATGATGAATAGTTATTTTTATAGTTTTCCTTTCTTCTCTTAAAATACTGATGTTATATTTACAATATGAAAAAATTCATTATCTTAACTTTAGTCATTCTTTTTAACATAAAATACTCTTACCTTCTCAATTTAGAACTATAATGACAATTTATGTGTTATTATTAGTGAAATCATCATTCCAAGGAAGATCTCTCCTGCAGAAGATATCATTTAACTGAATTCTTAGGGATATTGGAAATATATTTAAAGTTTGAAGTGAAAATACATAGGTGCTTCTCAAGTTTATCCACCGAATACATCTCTTTTGAGCTTTTTCAAGACATAATATATTTGCTTGATTTGCATACCATACAATAATCCATTACAAAACAAATCAATGTATAAGGTTGACTTTACTTTTATTGATGTTAAATAAGGAATATTCTTTTTAATAACTCCAAATTTTGATGTAGATTTTCTCATTCTTTGCTGAATGTAAAAGTAATTCCAAGATCGTTAATGGAATTTTTAGCTGTAAAATTTAATGACTTAAAATTATTAGGTATTTAACTTTTTCCAATTTTTTGTAAATTCAGATTTATATAAATTAAAATTCATTTTATTCAAATTGAATCATTCATTTAACTTAATAACATCGTCAATTAATGAATCATTCGATGGACTAGTGATTTTCAGTTCATCAGCATAAAGAGAGCAAGAAGTCATTAATGAAGATCAAAAAATAATCAGACCTATATATGATCCTTGCGGTACCCTACTTGTAACATTTTGAAGAGCAGAAATCTTATTAATTGTTACAATTTGCTTTCGATTTGTTACATAGCCAGCCAACAGTTTTAGAAATTTACTACCAATACAAATCTTATTAAACTCATCTACGAAAATTGTATGAGAAACTGAGTCAAATGCTTTGCTGAAATCTAAATATAACATGGCTAAGTTATTAATTGCATCATTATGATGACATAAACCTTCTGTACATTTGAGTAATGGAGTAAAAGTTGAACTATTTTTACAAAATCCATGTTGCCTTTTACTTAAATTTGGAAGAAGTGACTGTAGCAAAATCTTTTCAAATAGTAAACAGAGTTTACCAAAAATTGATATTGGACGATAACTAGATACCAAACGTTTATATATTTTCTTATATGCTTATACTTTCCTTCCAGAATAATTTTGCGAAATGAATTAAATACATAAAAAGAAATAGAAGAAAAATACATTTTCAAGAACTTTGAATAAATTTTTTTATATTCATTCATATGAAAATTTGAAAAAAATTTTTGTGAATTTTCCATAGACAGATGCAAAGTTATTTTTGAATGTACAAAATAGATGTAATTCCGAATGTTATTTTTTTATGCAATTCTCTTTCCAAGAGAATTAATCAATTTGAGTTATATATTGAGAATTCAAACTTAAATGGTATTTAATTTTTAATTGCTTAAATATGCTAAAGAGTTTAAAGAGCATTCTTCTTTTGTTTATTATCGAGATATGTGAAGTAAGGTAGCCTTGTAAATATTCTTTTAATCGATTTAATATAAGCCATAAAGAATTTAGCTAAGCTTTCCAAAGTATTTCGTAAATATAAGGGCACAAATATTTCTGCGACTAAAAAATAATCAACAAAATACAGCCCAAAGAAAAAAGCTTATATCTTTTGGTACTTTATGGTTACTTGCTACACTTCGCCCATGATAATGTAAGTTATGTTCGTCATATAATGTGCGTATAATTTTTTGTTCGAAATAATGAACGCTGGCAGTTTGTCTCATATCAAAAAATTTGAAACAAGCATTCATAGCATTCTTACTGAAATGAACTGATGTTTGATTAGAAAAATATATCAATGGCTCAAAATCTCTGAAAACATTAAAGCATTTAAACTTAAGCTTCCCAGCGTGACACGATGATAAAAAAAATTTTCAAATTGTGTGCTGCTACTGAAGCGAGAATTTGAAATCTCAAAAAAATTATTTTTAAAATGCATCCAATATATAGTGGCAAGGAATGAATATTTTTAAGCGTTTTATAAATATTTCTAATAAGTAAACCGATATAAATTTCTTTTAAAATAGTTATTCTATCAAAATAATTAACACAACATAAAATTATTTTATTTATTAATTAATTAACAAAATTCAAAAGTTCGTTTATAAATGACGACTTGCAAAGTTCTTCATTTGCCCAAGCGATTTTCTGAGATTCATCTTCAATTTGCTTCTTCCATTTTTCGATTAGCACCATTTCGCGCTGTGAGCCGCTGTGTAAAAAAGAGCACTTAAAGCCTTTGTTGCAGCAACCTCTGATGTGAAATTTAATACACTTCGTTGTTTTGTAAGACTTCGGAATGCATCTGAGACGTGAATCTCTTAACCCATGGCCAAAACGACATCGATCGCCAAAATAGCAGTAACAATGTTTGCGTTTGATTCCCTTGAACCTTCGTTTCGCTCGCAAACGTGCTTCGATTTCACCAGAAATCGTAGAATCACTGTCAGAAGAATATGTTATCGTAACATCGCTTTC
This sequence comes from Hofstenia miamia, assembly GCA_900660155.1. Taxonomy (NCBI): domain Eukaryota; kingdom Metazoa; phylum Xenacoelomorpha; order Acoela; family Hofsteniidae; genus Hofstenia; species Hofstenia miamia. Next base: position 675,560 of record CABFPE010000286.1, read on the forward strand.
GTCTACAGAAGAGAAGCTTTCGTCTACTGACATTGTGCAAATAAATTCATCGAGAGGTCGTCGGTATTTATAGTCTCAGTTAATTGTTAGCGGCGAATTGACGTCGATGACTTGCCGCCGACTACGCGACGGGGGCTCACATCGACGGGCGATCAATTAATCACCCGCAGTCTGTGCGCGTTGCTAATCAGCGTGATATCAAAGTTAATCAAAGGAATGCTTGATGAACCATAAAAATATTTGATGAACGTTTACTATTAATTTTTTAAATATATTCAATGAAAAATCATTCTGAATTGTTGGAAGAACTTAGAAAATAAGGTGACTAACATTTCAAAAATGCCACAACAGAAATTATTTTCCAGTCAAAAAAAAATTTATCACTAATTAGATTTATGGAATAATTTGAAAGACATTTCAAAGCTAAATAATTAGATTTTATACATTCAAAATAAATTCTGCAGCATAAAACATTACTATCATATAATTTTCTAAATTTTGATTTCGAGTTTTCAATTTCAGTGCTTAGATTTTATTAGAAGTACCTATCATACAAATTGTGGTGAAGTAAACCGACAAATTACAGAAAATTATTATAAAAATTGGCCTAAAATGAGCCGAGTTGACATTAATTTAAATTTGTCGAGCCCTAGATTTTGTCCATCTTTGCGTAAATATCTCATTAAAAAATTGCATGCTGTAAAAGAATTAGTATTATATTATTAATCCTATGGAATAGACATTTGCCTCATTCATAGCATAATTATTGATAACACATGGAAATATGATAATGTAAATATAATAAAAAAATTCATAAATATTTCACATAGTATAAATTGAAGATTTGGTGTTTAATTAGTTCCAAAAAATTCCAAACTGTTAATGTAATTCTAATGAAAATATTTTCCAAAATAGATGAAATTTATTTTCAATAAGTATTCTAGTGATTTAATATTTTGTTTTTCAAATATTCTTTCTTGATTTTTTTATAGATTATATAAAATGCCCAATGAAAACTTTTTCAAGTTTTTGAAATATTTTCATAATTATATTAGTAAATTTAAAAAATTGTGACATTTAATCTTCCATTTTATTGGTGTGGTATGTCTAAACTTAGATAATATTTTAACACCATGGGCCAATTTTTTTGTAGTTGCATTGATCTGATCTGTAAATTTTAGTTTATTCCCAGTAAGAACAACGCCATCAAAACGACGGTACTTTACAGTTTCCTACAAATTACATATATTTACTTGTACATATAAGCATTAAATACTGTTGCTGTTATTATTATAGTACATTGCATTTTGGATAATTGTGAGATATGTGTTACTACAGCGCTAAATTAATAATTGTAAGTTGCGAAATAGTTTAAGAAAATAAAATGCTAGCAATCAATACTTTCCAAACTTTGTACAATTTATGCAAAGAAATCAGTACTAAAACAATAAAGCATTTATGAACGACGCATATACGCTATTACGAGGTCATACCGACGTCGTAACATAAGCTTGTTCTATCTGGGTTTTAATTTATAACATTGAGATATTTAATTTTAAAAGTTGCAAAATTAATATTTTCCTCAACACATGCTGATTCTAAAGTCTCGACTCTTCCACTTCTATTCCTATAATCATAATCTGGTCTTCATAATGATAAACAAGTAAGTAGTAAGTTTTACATGCAATGACCAAATTGATGATTCGAGGATGTTTTCATGCTTTCAATGTAATAAGGCATTTCACTTACCCCGAAGTTGTACGGAGTTTTCATCGGCTTGTTTAGAAGCTATATCTCAATATGAGAAGCATTTTTTGTTGCTCCGTTCAGGTGTGTTGATATTGGTCAATCTCACTTGAAAACAGCAATGCTGAAAAAATTGGACAGTATATCAAAGCAAATATCAATGCTGGAAGATGTGTAGAAAAAAACTACTTCACAATTATCTGAAAATAAAAAATTCTCGAGCGAACTTTTTTCCATCAAGTCATACTTAAAAGAAAAATTGGATACGTTTTCTCAACCTTCTCTTGCCAATGAAAATGTCAATCAAATGATTCAACTCGATGGAATTGTTGAAACTCAAAGTGGCGATATTATGTGTGAAGGATAGATTATCTCATATTGATGGTATTTTTGGATCTATTGCAATGACTTGCAAGTTTTCGTTACTTTAACATCTGAATGGGACGTGCATAAGCTACTTTCAAAAGCTTGTGCACTGAGATCCTTACCCAACACTTATCTATGGAAGTTTCTGAATAAGGATGATCGAGAAATTGAAAAGCACATTCTAAGGAAATGATATGAGTTGATAAAGGCGGATGGTATACAAAAAAGTCGAATTAAGATTTGTAATCTAAAGCTATTTGTTGATGATAATCAGGTAGCAGTTAATGAATGACTATCCTTAGAAGCTCGAATTAGAATAGATCCACCTTCTATCTTCTCGCTGCATACTCTTTTTTTGTAACAACCTTAATGGTCTTAGATCCAAAATTGGTAATCTAAATGACTTCGTTTTATCTTACAATCTGCTATTGCTCTACAAGAGACCAAGTTATTTAGTAAAGCGTCCGATAAGTAAGTTTAAGAAAGTCTCTCTTAGTGGTCTCGTTTTATACATTAGAAAGTCATGGTGCTATAGCCTGCCAAAAATTATATTTTCTATTTCTGAGCCTGATTTGGAGTTTCTTGTCTTAAAGTGCAGGCCTAAATTTCTTCCAGCTCAATTTAAAGCGGTTGTTATTGGTAATATTTATATCCGTCAGAAAAGTAATAATCTTAGATTAAGGATATGGATGTTCTCCTTCAGGAAAAAAGACGTGCTTTGTTTTCAAATAATAAAACCTGGATTAATAAAGTTCAGAGAAAGCCGGGTTTTTATCGTCAAAATAGAATCTTCCATCTATCAAAAAATGAAATGTTCAAAGAAGTTGGTACCTCCATCTATCAAAAAATGAAATGTTCAAAGAAGTTGGTACCTCCATCTAATCTAATCTACGGCAGTCCTTCAGCTTAAATGAAGCCACGTTACTCAATGATTTTCCTCAGGTTTAAAAATGATAACGTCAAAGATGATAATCCTTGGTTATTCCTCACCAGCTACTGATGTCACTGTTACTTTCAATCGAGTGACTTCTATATTTAAACAAGTTAAAGCTTCTACAACTAGTGGTCCTGCTCCTCCATGGGTGCTTAATAAATGTGCTTCATCACTAGCTGTGCATTATTCGGAATTTTACTCTAGAAGTATTCGAGAACTTAATTATCCATCTGCCTGGAAAAAGGACCTAGTTACCCCAATACCGAAAAATCCAGTAGCCTCCATTGATAATCCAAAACTTTATCGACTTGCTGTTGTTACCCCAATTACTGCTAGGTGTTTTGATAAAATTGGAATTGATTTTCTTAAACAAGTTTGTGGTGGCCAGTTTGATCACCTTCAATTTGCTTACAAGAAGGGCTATAATACACAATAATACACTATCTTACAGAATCAACTCCTGTCTAAAATTTACACTTCAACCAATCATTGCAGTCCTTGGTTGAGTACTTGGCTTAAATCATATATGACGAATTTCAAGCAAGCTGTAAAATTCCAAAGAACGAATCACATTGAATTTAAAACTATGCTTGTTGGTGTACCACAGGGAGTCCGATGTCTGGTATGCTTTTTGCATGTGATACCGAAGATTTGAGGTGCGACCGTCATAGTTTAGCAAAGTATTCTGGTACTCATTTTCTTGCCCCTATTTACGGTCGAAGTGACTTTGATGTTTATCAGTTGGCCATTAGTGACATCGAGTCTTTTTTTAATTATCATAGTCTAAACTTAACAGTGGTAAATCTAAGGAAATCATTTTTGATGTCAAGAGGGCTACAATTAATCGTCTGAAGCCTTATACTTCTATCAAGCCTATTATTGATGGTCGTTCTGTATCTGCCGTTAAGTTTTTTTTACTATCTTGGCATATGTATCAGTTCTGATTTGAATTGAGAGAATGAAGTGAAGCAACGTGTCAAATCTATTAATTACATCATCCGTTCTATCTCCTATTATCTCCGTTTTTCACAACCAAAGGAACGCATTATCCTTTTCAACTCATGTATCCTACCCAAGTATCTATACTATGCTACTGCATTAGCAACAATACTTATTGAACATCAACGCAACGAATTTAACATCGATAAAGTTAGGAATATCATTTACTTCTAGATTGAATAGCAAGTGACCTAGAATTGATCCCTGTGGCACTCCATTATTTGTCAATGTTTGTTTTGAGGAATGATTATTTACTTGCACGCATTGTGAACATATATATATATATATATATATATATATANNNTCCGTTCTATCTCCTATTATCTCCGTTTTTCACAACCAAAGGAACGCATTATCCTTTTCAACTCATGTATCCTACCCAAGTATCTATACTATGCTACTGCATTAGCAACAATACTTATTGAACATCAACGCAACGAATTTAACATCGATAAAGTTAGGAATATCATTTACTTCTAGATTGAATAGCAAGTGACCTAGAATTGATCCCTGTGGCACTCCATTATTTGTCAATGTTTGTTTTGAGGAATGATTATTTACTTGCACGCATTGTGAACATATATATATATATATATATATATATATATATATATAACTATAACTCTAGAAATAATATTGATGAATCTCTGCAATGATAAATGTCTCTTAGGTTTCTCATTAATAAATCATGATTAATCGAATTGATGGTCTTTGATGTAGCAAACGAAGCAAAAATACATTTTTTATCTTTGTCTAATTTTGACCCTCTTCATCTATCGTTTCTATTAATACATTACTTGTTGATAGTCCTTTTCTTAAACCAAATTGATGTTTTCTTAAAGTTTATGATCTTCTATGTATGTCGTTAGTTGTTGATGCATAGCATAAGTTCTTCGAAAATTTTAATTATTTCTATGAGAATAGATATGGGACTGTAATTCTCTGTTTACTTATTGTTTCCATTTTTAGAAATTGGAATAACTTCAGCAATTTTAATTTTTTAGGGATATAAGATTAAGTAGATCATATAATGGTCTTGCTTATAAGCATAAAGAATCGTTTAAGAGTCATAGAAGATAATAGCTTGGTAGTTTTGCTTTAATAGTTTAAACATCTTAGCAAATTTACACATTTCATACAGTGAAACGTATTTAAACATAATAGGTGTGCGATTAAAATTTATGTTAGGATGATTATTAGGTTTTGTAGTTTTTTTTAATAGATGCATCATTTTGAAATGTAACCAGATTCGCAAAATAATCATCAGATGAGATAAGATAAGAGATTCAATATGGTTGCTCTTTTTTCCTTAATAAATTTATTGACCTATAACCCTTCTCTTCGTACATGTTTTTCATCAGTCAAATGATCTCTCCAAAAAATCATTAACTTCACAATTTAATTGATTACACTATTTCTTAATTTCTTGTACTCATTGAAATTTTCTAGAAATCTACTTTTACAATATTTTGTAATTTCTCAGTTTTTTTGAAATTTTTGGTTTGCGAATGGGGTTTGATCTTGTTTTTAAATTTTTATTAATCAACAATGTTTGTTTTAGAGCATTGCCAATTCATGGTCACAAATTTTAATTTTTCATCAATTGATTGAATACTATAGAGATGCGCTCAGTTGAGATTTTGCAAATCTTTTGATGGATTATTTCTTTGATAAGGCTTTGTTGAATGAATAAAAACACTATTAGTTTGTTTCAAGAAACATTAAATCTTTTTGGGTAAAAATAGCACAATTAATCAAAAATGATCCAAAAATAGCCCATCTAAGGCAAACGTTTGATAATTAGATATTCCCAAGATATTAATGAGAATATTCTATTGCTCATGGGAGTTCGCGCATTCACTACTTCAGTGCTAAAAATATCAAAGAGAAAGTTATTAAATTGATTTTGCTTTAAGTAGTTTTGGTCATAATCTCCCATTATTATGATGTTATTTCTTTGATTGTATGTCATTGAAATTACTTCTTTCAAAATTTTTTGAAATGTGTAAATTGCTGTTGAAAATTTTCATTTTCGATTAGCTGATCTGATTTTCAAAATCGTTAACCCTAAATTAGAGAAGATTTTCAAATGAAGTGAAGGTATCATTTGTCGAGGTCTACATTCGGTAGGCTAGATTCTGGTATTGTATATATACATATATATATATATATATATATATATTATATTGCGTCATAAGCACCTACAATTCAAAACACAGGTACTTTCCTCCTGTTAAAATCTGAATGAACAAAACATCAAATCACTTATTTATGTTCTTGAACAATAAAATATTGTAATTTTAAATTTGCAGTAGTATTATAGGATGAAACCTGTTTTGCTTACTTTTCTTAAAGTAAGTTTATAGTTAGTAAAATCGATTTTCCCTCATTTTTGAACAATTTTATAACCTGTTAAAAATATTGAAAGCCTTTACATGGACACACGTATTTTTATGCCTGAAGTCAGAGGCGCACCCAGAGGGGGAACTGGGGGAACGTTCCCCCCTCAACAGAGTAGAGATGCTTCAATTCCTCATGAAATGTATGCTGATATGATAACATAGTACATATATATTAAGCAATGCTTCAAATCTATCTGCAGGGGTAAGCAATAATTAATTGATATTGCAATTATTACAATAATTGGAAATCGATTAATCTATTGAATACCTTAGAAGAAGAGAAATTACAAATAATTTGCAATTATTTAGGCTCACTAAGAACGTTCTCACAAGCATTAATGGATTAAAATCTTGGTGAAACATAATAAAGTCCCAATTCGAATATCATTATTGTCCTGCCTAGTAAATTAATACAGTATTGGCTATTGCATGTGTACAGCACAGTTTGATGATTAT
>CABFPE010000286.1:699774-714531 GCA_900660155.1 Hofstenia miamia
TGGACTCCACCTCTCGACCAATCAGAAAAAAGTGAGAAGGGCTGGACTCCACCTCTCGACCAATCAGAAAAAAGTGAGAAGGGCTTGACTAGAAGTAAGTAGCAAAATGTTGCAAAGGCTTTTCCAGCTTTCTTTGTAGCTTCAGGCGCGTACCTAGCAATTTATAAGGGGGGTCGGATTTTTCTGAAAAGGGCATTTCTATTCTTTTTTTACAAAAAATGAAAAGGTTTTTTTTCTAGTGATGTGTATATTAAGAATCATGGTTCAGTAATGTAATACATATAATATAAAATATGAAAATTCTATAACAGTACGCACGTGGAATAACAAATATGGTTTACCATATTTGTTTACCATATAAAATACACTAAATGTAACAAGAATATAATTATAAAATGTAATCAGAATTAATTTAAAAATTCACAGAGTAACAAGTTTCTAAGTAATGAATATTATGTACAACATGTATTACAAATAGAAAAGTTAGTCAATTACATACAGTCAATTTAGACACAGAAATAAATTCAAATAGAGTGTATTGCGACAAAAATTTGTAAATTATATTTGAACATACTTGCAAAACCGTTCAGTAAATGTTACTATTATAAAAGGTTTTTCATTTGAAACTTTCGTGGATGCAGGGTAAACAAAGTTTTGACATTAACATTATCATAATTTATGGAATGTCCCCTGTGGATGTTCATCAAAGTAAGTGATGTCAGGCGCTTTGTGGTCATTGATGAACGTAGCCAAATTTTCAATCTGCGCATCGCGGAAAATGTGCGTTCGCACTCAACAGATGTAACAGGGAGTGTACATGCTATTTTTAAAAGTATGTACAAATTTGGATATCTTTGCTTGTCGCATTTCTTAATTAATTGTGCCAAAGAAGTAGGTCTATCACTTTCTCCCAAAGCCGAATATTTATTCTTCCATAGTCGAAGTTCTTGGTCAATGACTTCAGAATTCAATAGACTGTGACATATTTGATAACGGCAGGAGTTCGTGAAATGAAGTAATGCGCGCTCGCTACAAACAATATTACCTGACTTTTCAACAGTGAATTGAGATAATTAACGTTCTCATACTGATAGATTTTATTTACGATGAGTCAACGATCAACCATTTATTAGGGGTGTAACTTTAATTCCAAAAAGGGCAGGTCATCTAAAAAGGATGGGGGTCGTTCGCACCCAACGACCTCCCTAGGTACGCGACTGTTATTAATAAGAATTGCCTAAAATATTTGTGGATTTTGAAAATATCAATTTCCAATAGACCTAGGAAAGTTTTTTTCTAAATTTCTAACATTTAATGTATTAGAAAAGGCAGAAAATTGCATTTTAGTGTACACTGTACTGTATATTGTATTCAGAAACTTTNGCACTCAACAGATGTAACAGAGAGTGTACATGCTATTTTTAAAAGTATGTACAAATTTGGATATCTTTGCTTGTCGCAATTCTTAATTGATTGTGCCAAAGAAGTAGGTCTATCACTTTCTCCCAAAGCCGAATATTTATTCTTCCATAGTCGAAGTTCTTGGTCAATGACTTCAGAATTCAATAGACTGTGACGTAGCGCTTTTGATAACGGCTACAAACAATATTACCTGACTTTTCAACAGTGAATTGAGATAATTAACGTTTTCATACTGATAGATTTTATTTACGATGAGTCAACGATCAACCATTTATTAGGGGTTTAACGTTAACTCCAAAAAGGGCAGGTCATCTAAAAAGGTACACGCCTGCATTTGTTTGTACAAACTTGCAAATGGAAAAGCAGAATTCTGAACAGGATTCTCTCTAATATGTATGTCAAAGAGCACAGAACACAGAGAAGCAAGTGGAATGCCTTAGTTTTTTGCAAACCCTGCAAAATGTAAAAATGCTAATATAATTTGGGATGCTCTTCAATTAAAAAATCTTATTTAAATATGCACTCTAAGCAACTTGCAATGCCAAGATCAACTTAGTACTCAGAAGTATGTCATTATTATAAACACTGATACAAAAATGTTTATGGAATCATACCGTCGGCATACTATTAATAGGGTGTGAATTTATTTAATGTTGCTGCTACATCATTCAAAATTTTTGATCCAATTTAGTATCCAATTTCAGTAAAATTCAAGATTTATATTTAAATCTCAAATTTTGTTTGAAAAATTAATTTTTCTATCATGGATTTTAATACACTCTACAACACTTTTTTTAATGTCTTGCAATATAAATTTTGGGGTTGTTCTTTAATTTGCCATTATTTGTGCTATTCTTATTTTCATCGCCTTAGCTGCAATTTTGAAATTAATTTACCTTGTCTGAAACGACTTCAATTCATAGTGACATTGCAAAGTGGTTATTTTTGTATTTGGACATAAAAACAATAAGGGAGGTAATACTATAAGAAACTCAACTATTTAAATTCTATAAATATATTATGATTATAGTTGATGGCAATTTTAGGAACTAGCTTATTACAAAGCTTACAAATAAGTTGATTTGCATGTATTATTCCGCAAGAATATGTCCATTTTTTTATCTCAAGATAGTGTTGAAGCACTTAAAATTTTCTATTCGCATTAAAATCATAAATATTTTTTAAGTTTATATTTGTTTATTGTTAGAATATTTATGTAAATTCGGATCCGTTTCCTGTTAAAAACTAAAAATTTTTTAAAAGTTTGGATCGGATCGGATCCGGATCTTAAACTGTTGGATCCGATTCCATCTCTGGTGGGTCATCTATTTATGCTTTCATGCCAAATATAGAGGTTCGAAAATAATAGCAAATGAATCCTGGTCTTGGTTGAAATTGATAAGTTGGTCTGATCACGTACTGGTCCTCTCTGATATTTTAATATTTCGTGATCTTATTAAATAAAATAAAGGTATCAATTTCAAATATTTTACTTGATATCTGATTTTAAGAAATATTCATTTGAATCACATTTTACATTATTGTAGAGTATTTAAAGAATTATACATTTAATCATGTAATGGATGGCTTCAAGTTCAAGCAATGTCTGCAGTGATTTTCATTGTAAATTTTGAAACTTTTGGTTCAGAATTGACATTTTTATATAAATACAATGACGAAACCAAATCGAGCCCCTAGCAACTCTGCACCGCACAATAGGCAATGTGGCCCACGCTCCGCCACTGATAACAATTAACCAAGAAATAGTAAAACTTAAGTATTTTCATAGATCGATATATTAAGAAATCAAAAGAAGACATTTTAATTAAGAACAAAAGATCAAAAAACAATCAAACTAATTATAAACATTGTTTTAAGATCGAATATAGAGGACTGCACACTGAAAACATGATCAAAGAACTCAGAAAAATATCAGTAATTAAAGAAAAGTTAGATTTATATATAACAATCATAAACTAAGAACAAAATTGCAATTAAAATCTACAACTGAAGAAACCAGTAAGTCAAATATATTTTATCAAATAATATGCATCCTGTGGTGAAGATTATATTGGTTTTTCTAGTGGGCAACTATCAAGAAAAATTAAAGAACATGAGACCAGTTCTAATATATCTAATCCTCTAATTAAGTGCGAACTAAATTTTGAAACAAACATATTACATCAGACATCAAGATCAAGTAATTTAAAAATTATTGAGAGTATTTTTATAAAATCCTTGCAACCAAGTTTGAACACAAAAGAAGATTATATTTATAAATTAAACTTACCACTTTTTAAAATTTAAAACATTATAATTATTATTGTAAAATCTAGTAAATTTAGAGGGAATAATTTGTAAAACTGACGATGACTTTGTAAGTCGAAATATATCTGGATGTTATTATTAAGGTTAAATAACTGGCCGCTTATTTAAGCACAAACTACTGTCAAACAAAAATTTGGACGTCTATAAAATTTTTGAAAGACTGATGCACTTTCACGTGCAATTGAGTTGTAGCGATCTATGGTTGATTCCGATAAATATGCAGCAATTGCTTGCTTAGCTCTATCTAAAGCCTTTGATTCCATTAATCACCATATTCTATTAAAAATTACAGGCTCTGTGCTTTTCTCATAACAGCAAACCACTAATAAGCTGCCTAAATAGACGTCAACGTGATGTTTTTTTCGAATTCGTTGGAAAATAAAAGTAGGGCTCCTAGAGGACCACTGCTGATTAGCACATGTTAATGACATGAGCATAGTCACACCTTCAATCTGATTCAATATACCTCTATTTCTTACAACCATAAATCAATTGACACAGCTGTAAAAACTATTGAGTTAAATTGCACTAAGTTGCGAAAATATTTTAGTATGCATAAATGGACTATTAAGATAAGATAAGATATTCTTTATTCAGATAAATATTGACAATTAATAATTGGTAATTTATCTGAATAGCATCGAAAAATATACAATCATACGTAATACATACAAAACAACAAATAACTATACAATAAATCTACCAAGCTAGGGGAAAATTACTAATGAGAGATTTCAAGTAGGGGTTGTTGAGTAATCATAATTGTAAAATTGATATCCTAGCCATGATTTACCTGAGATATACTGTTGTTTAAGGTAAATTTTAATTTGCCTTTTAAAAACGCTTAATTTTTCAATGTTTTTCATTTCTTTACGCAATGAATTCCAAGTTCGGATGGCGGTATTAATGAATGATTCTTTCATAATTTTTTTTCTATATCTAATACATGTAAAATATTTTGATCTGGAGTTCTGCTTATGAATAAAACCAGGCATAGAAATCATATTAAATGGTGGTAAGGTCTTTTTGAGTTTAAAAAAGGTCAACACAGTATTTAAAATGACAAGCTGTCTTGGGAAAAGGATAGATTTTGAAATGTAGTCCTTAGTTCTAGAAGAATTTTTCTTTGAAGCATTTATTGCCCAGCTTAATGGGATATCAAGTTTCCTAAAAACAATCTTTTATGTCAGTAAGTAATATATTTGCATAATTTAGGTGACTCATTATAAATGCATGAAAAAATTGAATTATCGCACAGGGGGGTAATTGCCTTACTATCATTGACATATTTCTTATATCGATAGCTAATTTTCTAACTGTAGCATTAATGTGAGATTCAAAATTTAGTTTCGAGTCAAAAAGAACTCCTAAGTACTTAAAATTATTAACCTTCGGAACCTTAGCATTATTAAGATTAAGAGTTGAGTGTGAAACGTCGTAGCCATATTTAGGGGCTGCAAAATACAAAATTCAGTTTTGCCTTCATTTATGATCAACCTATGCATTCTGAAATATGTGCACAATTTGATGGTATAGATTCAATTGCCATATGCATGGATATATTATCATTGAATATGCAGGTATCATCGGCGTATTGAATTAAATTACAAACAATTGTCGTGTGCATTTCGTTTACATATATACTGAAAAGAAGGGGACCTAGAATTGTTCTTGAGGAACACTATTGGGAACAGGCAGCCAATTTGAAAAAACATCGCTTATCTTCACTCTCTGAAACCTATCCTTCAAATAACTAGTTATCAAATTTCTGCTTTTATTAGAAAAACCCATATAGGATAATTTTTTTATTAGTATGCTATGATTAATCGAATTAAAAGCTTTAGAAAGATCTAGGCAAGCTATAGCTACAAACTTATTTGCGTCCAGCGATGATCTCCAGTTTTTGTGGCTCTTAAAAGGGCATCAGTGGTTGAGAAATTTTTTCGAAAAACAAATTGAGTATTTGACAGTAGGTTGTACTTATTTAGGTATTCAGGTATTTGATCGTGCAATAATCTTTCGAATACTATGCTTAATGGAGATGTGATAGAAATTGGTCGATTTTAAGTGCCTACGAAGGAATTCTGGTAGGCCCACTTGATTTGTTTGGCTTAAGTTTATGAATTACTTTTAAGGTTTCAAAACTTGTTGTAAAACGGAAGGAAAATTCGGGATTAATAACTTTAGCTGATTTACTTTAAAACTTAACAATTGGACCATTATATTTTCCTAGATTAATAAAAGTTTGGTTTAGTTCGTGAGAAATTTCATAGGTGTTTGTAAAGATTTTTCCATTTTTATTTTTGATAGCATCAATACAGTTTAATTTAGATTTCTTGCTATTACTGATCTCATGAATTAGCTTCCCCTTTGACTTTTGATTAGGTAGTCGGGTGTATTCATTTCTAATGTATCCATTATAGGCCTTACGATTTTCAATGTTGGAGAAATTTCTAGCCCTTTTATATGCAACAAAATTGAGTTTTAGAAATTTTAAATATTCTATGTGCTGTATTTTTTTCACGAATCAGTGCTTTACAAAAGTCATTTATCCAAGGTTTACTATGTGCGGATACGTTTGAATTACTATTGGAATTTGATTTAATCATAATTCTCCTCTCTGGGCAAAATTAACGTAAAGAAAGCAAATTTTTGCACAATGCAACCTTTTAGGACCTCCGCTTGATTTAAAATTACTATTCAAATTTCAAATAAATATTGTGGTGAAAGTTCATTAACTATGTTAAAGTGCTGTTCAAAAAACTTGAAATCCACTTTAAATGGGTCTAAAGGTTTTTCAAAAAACTAGCAAACAAACCATTACACTACCCTTCCTCCAGAAGATTTAATCATTTTTAGCAATGATGTAAACTTCTTTAATATAATTAATTACAATCTTACAATTTAATCAAATTTCCGAATTTTAAGGTCAATATCGGAGAGATTTAATTACATAAAATTTCACAAAAATATTTTGAAATGTTCATTTATTAATAGTGCTATCAAAAATTGAAACATCCTTCTAAAAATCATTATAAATAATAATAATTTTAAGTCGTTTAAAAAACAGTTAAAACTTTTTTTACTAAAACAAATATATATCAAGAAAGTTGAAAGAAAATAGCTGTGAATAACACGTTATAATAGTGATTACATTACTAATTATATTGAAATAATGCCGCAACCTACGCCTGCTTAATTCAAATGTAGACATCATTTTTAAATTTTTATCACACTAATAAGTTACAGTTATATAATCGTCAAGCATTTTTCAAATAATTTTTCAAATGAACTAAACTATGGAATAACTTCAATAGAGAAATTAAATTTGAAAAAAATTACAAGAAATTCATAAAGAAATTGCGAACATTCCTCTTTAATAGACAATGCCTACTTAATGACAATAATACACTACATTCATTTGAAAATTTTGTATAAAATGCACACACACACACATTTTAATATTATATATATTTAATATATTTGTAAATAGCTTTTTGTAGTTTTGTAGTTTATAGTTTTTGTACCTTTTTCTTGCAGCAATAAAATGCTTTTGAATCTTATTTCTATTCTTAATACATCACTGAAGTACACATTGCATGGAGTAAAGTAAAATTGAATTACAAATTACAAATACTCAAACATGGAATGTTCCAAAAATATATAAAGTACAATGTTCAATAAAAACTTTAAGAACAGTGCATAAATAGTTGATATTCAACTAATCGGAGTCTGACACCGCCGGTAGAACATAGTTTCTGTTTGGATTGAACTCAACATCGCCTTCATCATCACTCTTTGGAAGCATATCAACGAAGCTAAGAATATTAATCTTAATAAATACACTGAAGAGTAAATATGTATGCATTCCATAAAATTAATAATTTTTGTAGGGCCTACACTAATAAGTCTTATTATAAAGTAAACAGCCGATGAATTACTGTCAATGATATGCTGGACAAACACCGATGTTAGCATCCAATGTCTCAGAGATTCTAAGAATATTAGTACAAAAAATGATGACACTGAAATATAAATGAAACTGAAAATATAGGCTAAATGAATATCAATGTTGATTTTCAAAAGTTTGAAAACAAGATTTAATATCATTATTAAATTTCTACGTTTTGGTTAACGTTCAGACAGGACAAGGAAAATTAAAAAAAATATTGATAAAAAACTTACGTTTTGCGATCTTCTTCTTCAAATGCCGAAGGCCTAAATTGTAAATCACATGTATAATTTGCAACTATGATTTATAAGAAATTTGATATATGAAATATATATAATACCTATTCTGTATATAAAATAATCAACAACTAATGCAAAAGGCATGTTCGTGTGCAGTTTGTTTAAAGCAACGATTTTGTCAGGATTGATTACATAATGTAAAAGGCATCGCAAAAGCTGGATTGAAGCCCTAAAAATTGATAAAAATTCACAAAATGTCTGATGTCAATTTCGCGATACGACTAACTTTCTGTGATTGGTTCCAATAGAAACTGAATTTTGTACCACATATTCTGGCGAAAATTATCTTTTCTGATGAAAAATGGTGGGTTCTTGACTCGGCTCCAAACTCACAAAAGCACGAATCTGAGAGAATTCAACAAAATGAAATAAACATGTTTATAAGAACAGGAATATCAACTAAAATAAGTTGATATTAATCGGAAGGTGCAGAGAATCTCACCAAGGTTGCAGCATTCCTCAATACCAAATTTGAATAGACATAATCAGTTTTGCAAATTGAAACACTCAGGTAAGAAAAAGCGACCTAATAATAAAGTTCCTCCAAAACTATGAGCGAGAATGGATGGCGACGATGGAACTGACTAGAAGGAAAGAAAACATTAGTAAAGAGCTCTTACATTATCAGTCAATCCAGCAAAAAGTTGATGAAAACTCTTTACATGATGGGAGCCAAATGAGAATATATTCCTTCAGCTGCCTACGAAATTGGCGTTTCCAGTTAACATAACTTGTAGTTTATTCCCACGTTAAATTTTCTTGTACAGCTGAGGCCCATAATAGAAACGTAAGAGAAACAAATTCGAACGTTTCCAAAATTTTGGAGTTAAACTTTCACTTCGTCTTATTCGAATTCGAACATGAAATACAATAATATTGACAAAACATCGAAACATAAATTTTGTTTGAAAAAAAAATAAAACCACACACCATAACGCAAATTAAAATAATTGATAAACGTAGATGAAAAACGTGAAGTAACAGTGAGCATAATCCAATAAATTGGTATTATTGCCAAGAATAAACTACGGTAATTCTACCAGCTGTTTAGTTTCGTTGAAGTGATTTATAGTAGAAATAATGACTATTCGAGGACATTCAACGTTATTCACTAAGAAAAAAGTAGACGAATGAGTTATATGGATTCCATCCTTTTATTCAAAGTTATTAAGGATCGCCTAACTTTGCATCCGTTACACAGAGAGTATAGCACTTAAAGTTTAAGAGGGTTAGACATTTAGGGCAACAGGCTTAATCAAAAGAAGAGGCTTTAGAAAATTTTTACAAATAGAAATTTCAGTAGTGTGTACGAAGTTCACTAAATTTAAAAATTAAAGATAAAATGTAAAATACTCGTGTTGGTACTCTACAGAAACATTAATTAGTTGACAAGAAGTGACAAAACTGTGATGATTTGCTAGCATTCCGTTTATTTAAAGAATAAGAGCATCGCTAATCAAACAAATTGTATGATAAGCACACTCTAACCTAACAAAAGTCATGATATAGAAAAAGACAAGCGTTTCAAAACACTCCTGTACTTAAGATATGACTTTTTAAGAATGCTGGTAGAATGCACTAATGAAAAACTAAATGTATAAGTACGATTACTTCAACTAGAAGTGTTAAAACAAAATTAATAAAGTGTCTAAATCACAGTGACGCGTTTAGGGGGAGGGAGACCGCCCCCTTCTTTGGTGCTAGCTGCGAACACTTAAGAAAAATGTTTTCTTTTCCTCAAAATTGAAAATTGTTGATTTTAATTCAAGATTTTATCAATAGATTTGCTGCTAAAAACAGTTGATTGCATTTTGTGTAAGCTTATTTTTGTTAAAAAACATTTTGAAATTTTTTTAAAAATGGGTGTCAGCCCCCCCCGTTTTAAAAATCCTAAACGCGCCACTGCTAAATGATACATCAATAGCAATGAAATTGAATTCAAAAATGATTAAATTTTGAGTTCCCTTGCTATGCTAAAACTTACCATTTACCGCGTTTTTTGAGTTCTTTGATTGAGTCTTTATAAAGAACTGTGTGAATGACTGCTTTCACTTTGTCACCCTCGCTAACTCTTTCAACCAGAATGTAATCATCCCGTTTGATCCAAATGGTTTTCCGGAATTTTGTAGGCATACTCACCAGAAAAACTTCACCATGTTCGTTTTTCACTTCATGTAAATTGTTTCCTTTACCACCAAGGACCTAATTCAGGCAAAAAGTTACAAAACACAGACATGGAACAGATTGTATGCATTAACCCTTTCAACCCGAAATTTTTTTTCTGTAATTATTATTAATTTTAGATTCTAGATGGCTATAACATATAATGTAAAGTTGTTTTATAAAGTTTATGATGATTACTTATATATGGGACAAAATTTTAATGTGGTACATATATTTACCATTGTATTTTTTAACGTATATTATTGTACCACTGGGTTCTGTATAGTAGTATATTGTTACCGTTATGCTGTTAGAAAAATTAAATGGTACATATATGTACCATCCGGGTTGAAAGGGTTAAGTCAATAAAATTTTATACGTAAGTTTAAAAAAAATTCGTTTAATGTTAAAATTTTATCGGGTCAAAATGATATTTACATCTAAAATTTTCACACATAAATTGTACAGCTTATTAACTTGTACTTAAATTTTTGGAACATGACATTTTCAAATATATAAATTATGATAATGCTATTATACTTAATATTTTGATTTTAAACGATTTCTTCGATTACAAAAACAAATTTTATAAAGTTAGTGTAAAAAGTACACTTGTAATTTTCAACAAAAAATCGGACAATGATATTTACTAACGTTCCTTCTGAAATTGAATCTTCCAACATGTTAATCATTTCCAAACTACGCGTGTACAAATCACAAGTGTGAGGTAGACATTTTTAAAATAAATTGTGTGAATTTAAAAACTTTCAAAAAAGTAGTAGAAAATTGTTTGTTGCTACCAAACTGAAATCTAGCGTTTTGTACTATGGAAAAATGATCGAGCTTGCGATACTACTTTTATTCGATTAAACTTAAGAAATCCATTGAGATTAATATTATCAAAGGCTAAAAAATCAAATTTCCTTTATATACTCTATCCCAAAAGTAATCTAATGTAAAATGCTTGACTTGTGGTAGAAGCAGGTGCAACACTCAGCAAGCATTTAATCTTTAGAAATATTAAATAACCAATGAAACTACTAGTTATTATGTACTTCTATCTTTTGAGAAAACAAGAGCATGTTCATTCCATAGGTTAACAAACTTCTTACAGAATCTGACCTCCGGCCGAAGCGATGAACCATTTCAAACACCTAATTCTCAGCTCATTTTAGACTAGAGAAAATACAAATTTATAATGACGATGCCAAGCATTTGCAAATTGCTTTTAACATAAGAAAAAGGCGTTAGAACAAAATATTTTAGTGTACTATTGCAAAGGATAATGTTAGTGAATGCTTAGATAGTTCCTCAAAAAGGGAAGGCGTCCTCACTAAAACATGTTGAATTGACACATCTTGGATTGTAAAAACGGAATACTCTGTGATGCTAAAGTTTCAACTAGAAAAAAGTATTCATATAAATTATAGAGGCTTTGCATACATTTTTTTCTCAAAAAATAGCCTTTTCATGTATAATATTTCAAAATATAGCATATTGTTACCAAAGATTCATGTTGAAAGGAATTACGCTAAGCTAATTTTTATATATATATATATATATCTTAGAGGTTATGAATCAAATAACATGAAAAAAAATTGAAATGTTGTAATAGAATAGCCAAAATATTGAACTGAATAATAAATATTAAAATATAAGGCTACCTTTACGACTTCATATTCATCACTATCGATTAAATCTTCATAACCGTACAAGACTTCCTGTTCAACATATTTCTTCTTAGTGGTCTTTGACATGCCAACTCATTCTGAAACGCAAATAAAGTTACAAACATTCATAGTCTTAATTTAAAAGAAATTTGTTCAAATAAAGTTAAAAAGTTGAGGTTTAGCAAGTGATTTAATTACAAAGAATTATACAAAAATTCATTAAAGTCTGTACACAATAAAGCTAAAGTACACAAAGTACTTCAAAGATTTCAAGACACCTGAACCATTGGTTTGAGATTTGGAGACACTTTAAAATCACAGGCAGTGCATTGTTGAATGTCCTCAACGGAATAGTCAGGCCAGATTTCAGAAAGAGTCAGCCCTTCCCCTGGGGTTACTGTGAAAACACAACGCTCGGTGATGATAGCATTGACAACTTGCTTTCCAGTAATCGGCAGAGTACAATTTTTCATTATTTTTGAGGAGCCATCTTTAGAAGTGTGCTCCATAGTAACAACAACTCTACTTCCAGGACATGCCACCAAGTCCATTGCGCCACCCATTCCTTTCACCATCTTTCCAGGAATCATCCAATTAGCCAAATCACCGTTTTCAGAAACCTAAAAAATAAACTTGAATTTCATAAATAGACTATTAAAAAATATATAAATGTATAGTAAATATTTAATTTTCAACTTTTTCATTTCTATATAGCCTATAGTTAATGAAAAAACAGGTCATGATTAAACAAATATTTCTCAAAAAAAAAATATATATACAGAGTGATCAAAAAGTCACTGAGCGCTTTTATTTAGCTCTTATTGAAAAACCATGTAGCTAATTGAAAAAATATTTCACAAAATGAAATTAATTATGTTCAACATTAGCTCCACTGACCTCCACGCAACGTGCCAAACAACCCTCAAATGCGTGGATTGCACCCGTACACATTTCGCGGGTAATTTTTGTCGCCTCTTCACAAATAGCGTGCTTGAGTTGCTGAATTGTTTCAGTTTTTGAAAGTAAACCTGAGTTTTCAAATGTCCCCACAGGAAAAAGTCCAATTGAGACAAATCCGGGGATCTATCTGACCAAATTTAGGGGTCCACATCTCCCAAGCCATCGGCCCGGAAAACGTTGAAGAAGTGCAATTGGTTAAGGTTGCAATGAGGGTATGAAGCAAGTTCTGAGCACATTCAAATACGCTTCTCCGGTAATGTTTTCTTCAAAGAAGAATGGACCGTAAATTTGATCTGTAGACAACCCCATCCACACATTGACTTTCGGAGATGTTTGGGAACGCTCATGGGTTTCTTTTGGCTTCGCTAATCCCATTTTCGGCAGTTATGCCGGTTAACAGTTTCAGCAAGTCGGAAAGTGGATTCGTCGGAAGAAAATGACACATTCAAGTAATGTGGTATTCGAATCAACTTTTTCTAGCAACAAGTCACACATTTACATGCGAAGAGACAACTCTTCTTCTTGCAACTGTTGTGTGAGCTGAATTTTAAAATGATACAGCTTCAGCTCTTTTCTAGCAACCTTTTGTACCATAAGAGCAACAGGCCCCACTGTAATCACGGCCTGGCGATTCACAGTACTCGCAATAAAAATGAGGCAATGATATCAGTTGCGATTGCAGAGAGAAAGGAATCATGTTGCTTTAGTTACGAGAGTAACCGCGCTTATATAGATGGCAGTCTACCAATCTTCCAGGTCTGACAAGTCAAACATTTAATGCGATTAAGCAAACAGCTTTATCAATCGTTAACTCGATTATTGGAAACTAATTTATATGAATGTGTATTTACATCAAGATTTCATCAAGATAATTTAGAAAATCACTTTGGCCGATAACCACGAGGCAGATGAGTTAAAGATCATCTTGAAATGAAATGATAGTGGTACAAAAGACTTTTCTAATTTTATAATTGATGAGGCTTCTCTTATTGAACTTAACAATACTGAATTGGAGATAATTACTTATATAAGTGGCAATTTTTTTATATAAAACAGTTTTATAGAAAGTTGTTCCACTTGCTGTTCAATGTTTAAGGCACCCAATGCTATCTTTGCTAGTACATTATACTAAACATTAGTAGATGACGTAAATTGTGACGATCTTAGTATCCCTTTATCCAATTAATGTAATATTTTCGTAAATTTTTTGAGCATATTAGCCACAAATCAGGATGAAATATTAGTGGAGTTTTCTGGAAATCTGTTCAGTCAAACAGTGAAGCTATTAATTGCAAGCATCAGGTCTAAAGAGTCTAATAATAACTTTGAAAAAGTTCTTCAACAAATATCGAAGTGTATTGAATATATATTTTTCAACACAATTTGCAAAAAAATGTTAATGATATTAAGCACTGTAAAGTGCAAGGTTTTCAAAATGCTACGTGTAGAAATATAAAAGAATAGTGTTTTTTGTTCAAGCCTAATAACATATAATTATTTAAACTATGAAAAGTGCGTTTGCATAAGGATTGCCTCATTTATATTTGAGTGTACTATGAATCACCAGGCCGTGTTTATAGTAGGCCTTGGTTATCCTCAATTTTTTTTTGCTTTCTGTCATCAAGAGAGAGCCGACCGCTTCGTGGTAAACCATTTACACTTCGCCTTCTTAAATGCATGGCCAAAGTCACCGATTCCAGCATGGCCATTAATATCACAATCTCAATACGCAGGGTCAACTCTATTTCATATCAATTGACAGACAAGATTTTCTAATTTAAATATTATCTTTTCAAATTGTCGCAACGTTGAATTAAAACAAACAAAATTTTGAATGAACATAGAGAAATTAAATTTTTAATATATTTATCTTATCTTACAAAGAAATCAACAGATTAAATAGTGATTCATACATTTTCTAGGTTTTTAAAGCCACTCAGGGGCTTTATATATATATATATAT
>CABFPE010000286.1:718281-731116 GCA_900660155.1 Hofstenia miamia
ATTATTTTGAATTCAAAATACTGTGCTCAAGCTCAGCTCGTTAGAAGCTCGGCTCGTTGACAAGTCTGACACAATGCATACCCAATTTATTTTACACAAGTCCTCTAGTCTTGGCTAAACTAGAAATTATCGCTCTTAGATATTATTTTGAATTCAAAATACTGTGCTCAAGCTCAGCTCGTTAGAAGCTCGGCTCGTTGACAAGTCTGACACAATGCATACCCAATTTATTTTACACAAGTCCTCTAGTCTTGGCTAAACTAGAAATTATCGCTCTTAGAAATTATTTTGAACCTAACTCACAAGTGTTAAACTGAGAAAAATATTTATGTGCATTCCCAATATTTTTAGAAAAATTTCCTTTTTCTTACAAACTGAAATTCTAAACCTAATTTATATTGCAATATACATAAAATTAAACCAATATTTTAAATTATGAAAGATGTTATTGTTATACGGAATCAATAGCG
Organism: Hofstenia miamia; assembly: GCA_900660155.1. Taxonomy (NCBI): domain Eukaryota; kingdom Metazoa; phylum Xenacoelomorpha; order Acoela; family Hofsteniidae; genus Hofstenia; species Hofstenia miamia. Next base: position 718,752 of record CABFPE010000286.1, read on the forward strand.
AATTGATGTACATTGTAATAAAAACCTTTAATAAAAGCAAAGTCGGCGTACATTGCTTCCTCCATTATGTAATGAATGCCATTAAATACTCTATGCTCACGCGGTTTACTTTCGATTTCGATACTTTTGCCTCCCGGTGCGTATTTTATGGGTGATCCACCATTTTCAATAAGAGTTCCAACGCCTGTTCCAACGCCTGTTGGGGTGTAAAACGCAGGGATACCAGCACCAGCCGCGCGAATTTTTTCTGCAAGAGTCCCCTAATGAAAAAATGAAAAAGCAAATGAATATAAACAATTTTTAAGAAATGCTTGTAATTAGGGTAAGATGATCTGAACAAACATCAAAAACCCATTTACTCAGTGCCAATTTCCAATATAAAAAATATCCAATGAAACTATATAGGGTGAGTCAAAAGCACGGATATTTTATATTAAATGAAACGAACTGTTATTTCAGTTAAATGAAAAAGAACGATTTCTGCCAGAAAGTTTCTGGCTTCATTTAGTGTGTATACATCAAATAAAGATTCAGTAAATTTATGTGTATGCTTGAAGTTGTTGTACAAATTACCCCTTACTGGCACGTAAGCTTGAAATATAGTTGTATTACTAACACTAACGACCGTGGGGTAAGAAATTACCCCCATTCAGACCTTATAATGCGAATCAGTCCGTGAAATTTTATTACATATGTTTCAGACTTTAGGAGAGCTTCACATGGAATACCTTTTGTCTTTCTACTTGATTTTTCAAAGTGTCATTTGCAGGAAATTACACTTCAAAACTCAGTCACGTTAACTACAACTGGGGTAAAAAATTACCCCAGGATATGTTAAGCTCATAAATACTTATTTACAAATTTACTGACTATGTACAATTAAATGTAAATATTACAACAGTACAAATATTGTGCTATTATGCTGTGAGAAGCTGATTGATCTAGAATATTCATTTGAATTTCTATGCATTTTGTTCTTCAAAATATTAGTTTGATATCTTCAATTTATTTCAAAATGGACACCAATGAGCTGCAGAATCACAGACAATTGCTTGCTGTCAATGAAGGCTATCTTGATTGAAAGTTTCAAATTTATGATTATATATATATATATATGCATATACAAACATAGAAATTCTTATTATAATACTCTGCTATATGATATTTTATATTTATACAATTTATACACATCAATAAACAAAATTTAAAATTNATATATATATATATATATATATGTAATGTTCAGCAACATCCATATTGTTTTATTCCTTACTTTGAATCTAAATGCAAAGTAACATATACACGAATCATTCGTAGTACAATGAAGAGGTCCTTTAGCAGCTTTTTCTCAATGGATCGCGGGATGAGCATTCTATCATCTTTGGATTTCAAGACAACTTTATGATTTTGTCAAGAGCAATGATTCTTCTACATACACTGCATTGCAGCATAGACGTTGCGGGAGAAGAATAGAGCCTCGTATTGTACAATAACTACATATTCGATCAAGTGGTGCGGGGTCCAACTCTTGTGGGGAAATTTCTCTCTTTGGCCAATTGCAATGTTCAGAAAAATACTAGTTATTTTTTTATTTCTTACTTTAAATCTAAATTATACTAATAGTGTGAACCATAAGCTTCGAATTTTTCTGCATAAACTTGCAAAGACTATTCTTATTCTTCGCCTGGCACTAGAAATACTTCCTCTAGTTGCAGCAATTTCCAAAGGCCGGATCTATCAAGGCTAGAAGCATAACACGTGCCATGTCGGCCCCAGAAATGAGGATTAGAAAACCCGATGAATCGGCGGAAAATTCAGTTAGAGTGTTTGCAAATATCATTCAAAAATTGTTTCTAAAAATTGTTAGCCTTTCTAACGAACCAAAACTATAGTTATAAATTGAATATTTATGTACTTACTTAAGTTGTATTGTTTTATATGCTTTTGGTTGCTAAGTAGAAAATATAGTTAAATTTTTTCATTTAAAGGAGCAAAAATGCTAATTAACAATGTTGGGGTAAAAAGTTACCCCAGTGGTCATAAATGTAATTTTTTCTCCTGGTCGTGAGAGCTTTTTTCGTATTTTCGTACGTTCATTGCTGTTTTCCGAATTGGAAGCTGGATGTGGACCCGGCAGAGGTCATCAAAAATGGACAAATGAATATTTTTCATTAGTAGAACAATTTTATTATATAGCCAAAGGAATTCAAAACTCATTGGGGGTTTGATCAACCCTAATGTGTATAATTGTTAGGATAAAAAATATTATTTTCAACGATTTGAAGTATTTACAAGTATTATGAGACGCTGAAAATAACTAAAACAAAGCCTTAGATGCATCGTTAAACTAATTACGGTTTTATGCCATTTGTATTATAGGATCAATTGATTTTGTGCTAAAGTCGCACTCAATGACAAGTGTATCAAACTTCTGTAGGCAATTTTAAAAGCAACTAGAAATGTGTGTTGACTTAGAAATATGATAACACATTTTTAGCTCCTCATGACTCGAATTGAAATCAACTAATTGTTGAAAACTGGCTATATTATATTTTAATGAGTTCAAAGTAAACATGAACTGCAACTAGGTCAGTTAATATTTAAATGAGAAATTATTTCCCTCATTATAATTGCAAATATAACCAGTCCCTTCACAGATTCTTCGATAGATTCATGAAAAGTTTAGATCTAGCAAGGGCGTAGAGTTTTTGCCTCGAGTGAGTTTAAAAACTCAGAATTTCATGCGGAATCAATTAGTGATTAAGCATAAAGTGGTTGCTAACAAGGCTCATAATTGATTTTTTAGAGAACATGCAAGTTAACATATTTTTAAGCAAATGAGGAAATTGATCTCAAACATAAATTTAGGATGTTACAATAAGGAAATCATACTCGTTATAATTGAGAAATTGGGATTATCTACCTGTGGAGTTAACTCAACTTCGAGTTCTCCATTTAAAAACTGACGCTCAAATTCTTTATTTTCACCAACATATGAAGAAATCATTCGCTTAACCTGTCGACTATTGAGAAGTTTCCCAAGGCCTAAATATCATTTTGAAACTTAGAAACCAGGGTCATTATACCGAAGTTGTCGACACCGGCATTATTGCTAACAAGAGTCAAATCACGCGACCCCTTATCTTGAATTGCCTGAATGAGATTCTCGGGAATGCCACACAATCCAAATCCACCAACTAAAATTTTAGAACCATTTTCAACATCAGTGACTGCATCTGAAGCATTATCGAAAAGTTGTGCTCGTGAGCAACTACTAAGTGACAATGCTCGTAGTATCAAGTTATCTATGTTACGAAATAAAACAGATATAAAGTAATGAAATAATACTAGTATGAGAGCAAGAACGGCGCAGCATCTAAAACAAAAATAGACTCAGTCAACTATAAGTTCAAAAAACGATGTATTATATCATAGAGGCAATTACAGTTGATATTTTTTATTATTTGATTGTTTAAGTTAAATTGATATAATTTATGGAAACGAGTTTGAAAACATATGCAATCATTACGATGTATTTCTATGTATGAAGTTTGTTCTCCAAATATAATTGACTGACAATTAAACTAACACAATTGAAGTTCACATAATTAAAAAATATCTAATCTATTAATACCAAATATCGTTGAAAACCCTAATCTTGCTGTTCATTGAAAGCTCAAAATGGCTGAAAGCTTAACTACAACTACCTCAATTATTACTTAGATATTTATAAATTTATAAAGCATCACTTGAGTTCACACAGATAAGAATGTTATTAGTAGGACAATCATTAAGTGATCTATAAACCTGCGCACAAAGTAAAGTGATTTTTTACTAACTTTATCTAAACAATTCTTACTTTTCTACGTTTTATTACTGTCAATCATAATACAACAAATCATTGATTTGAATCCATCAAAATGAATTTATCAATGTGAACAAACAAAAATGGTTAATAAATTTAAAGTAAAATTGTGGTTTTGATTTTCTAATAAATATTTGACAAAATGAAGAGAAAAAGCATTTCTCATACTAATGAAAGTCATTTATTTGGTTACTAAATGTTAAATGTTTGCTTTGTATAGCTAAAAATGATTGTATTTCTCAAATGCGAACCAAAATAATTTCGAAATTTCTGAAAATTTAAACTCATCAAATGAAAATTTGGTTGCCTTGGCTATTAGCATCCGCACATATATTGCCAATTCCACACATCTATTGAAAGAATCACCATCTGCTGCTTGCAACAAAAAATGTGTGCAGATTTTGAAAAATTATTCAATTTCTGGCGAGATTGCTAAATCTTTCCAATCGTATATTACCATTGCGATAGTTAAAACAGTCCACAAGACAGTGATTGTATACCTCAAGAGTGATTAATTACAACGAAAAAAGGCAAGTGATTTCATAATTCCTTTAATCAAATAATTTAAATATTCTAGACAGTTGGCTGATTGCTTAGTTGAAAAAAAAATGTAAAAATAACAGTACAGCAGTAGTAGAGCTCACTTAATCAAATATTTTGGAAAACCGAAATGATGGCTACTTGTTGTCAGAAAATATAATTATCTTTGCGCTATAAACTAAATATAAGAGGACTGAAATATGATGCTTGGTACAAAAATAATTCTATTAACGAAATAGAAATGTCATTTAGGAATAAATTTCGTTTTTAAGAAATGTCCAAGTTTTTCTATTTTCTTTTTTGACTCTTGTTTTCTAAGAAATTATACCCACACTTTCACAAATTGTAAAAAGATTGGATGCGCATAAATTTAAAAAAGTTGGCATTTTAACAAATTCAGCCATTTTCAGACTTCCATACTGGGAATGCAAGTAACCTTTTATTGCTTCTACCAATGTTATATAAATATAAGGCACATAAACAAAACTCAAATGACTGAACTTTTCTATACATATTAACAAATATTAACTAAAAACTAAGAAATTTTGAAATGATTTCTTCAAATAGCGATTTAGTAATAATTACTTAAATAACACCAGACACTTTTTCAACAATCTCTTATAATGCCCAAAGGAGAATATAATCTGGATAAGTCGAAGTTTTCTTTAATAGCTTGCAAACATCAAGATCAGTTAAATCAATCAAGTTATTCTATTGATTTACAATCAAAGTCAGCATTTATTCTTACAAAATGATCATTGAGTTTTTAAAAAACAGCCACCTATTAATATTGCCCTCCAAAGATTTGCTCACAGCTGTCAACCATTTCCTTGTTTATATCAGTTTGCAGTCACATTTTTCATCGTAGCTGCTGGAATCAGTTGTCATACTTTCCTGGAATTTTCATACAAATTCATATAAAGTTTTGAATTAAATATTTGTTTATCTGGCTTAAGAGTCTTTTGTTCAGAGGAGAAAAATACTGGGGATATTGTAACTGTGATAACAGGAAGGCATAGATCAATAGTTTGAAGTAATGCATACAAATAAATTGTAGCATTAATCTACATTACCAATAAATGGAGTAAGAAACAGGTACAATTCTTCTTTATAGTATCGATTCATATCATAATATTGAATTGTTTGCTTTATCTTCTATGATATATTCCGTACATCACAACGACCAATGAACTAACATCAGTAGTTATTACAATAATACAGTTACGAGATTTTTTTTAAGAACAGTGCCTTTATTTTCAAGATTGTTATGCATTATTCATAAGAAATCAACAATCAGGTACCAGATGCATTATCAAATTAAGACAAAGATATGAACCAAATTTACGAGAAAATTTACATTAAAAGCAAGTCGTTCCTCCTTTTGAAGCCTTAATAGTAGATATCCTTCGTGGCATTGAGTATACCAGCTTACAGCAGGATTCGGCTGGAATTCGGACCCATGCTGTTAGTATGGCGCTTCTCAGCTCTGACAAATTTCCTGGCCGTTGTGCTAGGTCGTTCTTCAGTCTTATCCACAAATTTGCATCAGAATATGCAGGCCTTCTGATAAGGCGAATGCCATGTGATTCCAATATGTCTTTAGTGCGCTTGGACGCGTGGCATGGTGCTCTGTCTTGATGGAGGACATCGCAAATATAAACTGTCATATGACATTGTAGCCTTGAATCCAAAATCTTAACATACTTCTCCGAGTTCATGGTCTTGCCAGGCGGGAGAAATTAAATTGGTTCAGTTCCATTAGGCGACATCCCAGCCCAAACCATCAAACTTGGCGGATGTTAAATTTTTGAGAAGCAAAATTTTTCATTGTAACGCTGCAGTGCTGGTCTCCTTACGCGAGTTTGTCTGGTACCAAACTGGACAATTGTGCACTAGTCCATGAATAGGACTTTTGCGCAGTCGTCAATTGTCCACGCTTCATACTCTCTCGCAAACTGAAGTCTTTTGCATTTCATGTTGTCAGTTAAATAGAGCTTTTGAGTTGACAAGACACTTCCTGATGCTATGAACACTGATAAAAACAGAGGCTAGCTTCAGTGTTTCCTGAATTGCACTAGCAGGGCAAATGGATGAGCAGTTGACTCGCTTAACACGTGGCGTCAGCTTAGGAGGCTGACCTGGGCGTTTCTGATCTTTGTAGTCGCCGTTCGCTTGAAGCGAGTGATGCAGGCAACAACGGCAGATTTGCTAACACCTAGCCGTTCAGCACGTGTAGACTCACAAATGTTTGCAACCATCTAAAACTGAATGTCAACGGGTAATGTTAATGGTAATTGGTACCAATTAAATGTCCACCGCCTACTTGTTACTGGATTATGTTAACTAATGCAAATGAACACTGCGTGGTAAATTAAATCTTAGCTAAAAATTAACGCTGATAAACACTGTCCATAAATTAAATCACAGGACTGTAATTTCTATTTTAATAAAAACTGAATAAAACACCTTTTTTCATTGAAGTGAACGAAATCTACTTTTAAGTGAACAGAAAATAATTGTAAATTAAAAACGTAACAACTAAGTGTTTATGCTAATCACCCATTATGCAATTGTGTTTAAAGTACACAATAAAACAAACTACAATGATTACAATATGTTTATGAAAGCAAAGAAATTGTAAAAATGATTCATTCATTTGAAGAAATAATTCATTTAAATGAAGATTGTAAAGATAGGAATTCTTATTAGTTAATCAAAATCAAGGTATTGTCATGAATATTTGTTTCTTTACCCCTCTAGTGCCCAAAAGCCAAAAAAATTGACAAGAAATGTAACACTTTTGATAATAGAGTACTTTTGACCCTAAGTGCAATTGTTGTATCTGTTGGATTTGTGTCTATCAAAATCATGCATTATATGAAACAATATGAAACAATATATTGAAGTATAATCAAATACATCTGACTAATCTATTGGAATAAAGCATAGAGGAATGTTAAATGAGTCAGACTGTACGGAGGAATCGATCAGTAAAAAGCTTCAAAAACTTTGAAGAGTGTATATCAGTTCCAGGGTGTCTGCTTTTTAGTCTTGTGACAGCATACTCCTTTCTCATTTGGAGAGAGTGGGTTCTTTGAACTTATTTTGATAAAGATCCTCTCATCAGCCGCGTTAACCAGAGTTTTTGAAATATATCCAAGGAATCAATTTTGGAGGATCCTCCCCAAACTGAAATAAACACATGGATAGCACATTCAGAGTTTTCTAGGCCATTTTGACCACCAAGTAATATCATCAGCAAATATAACCAGGATACCGGCACCGTCAGAGAGTTGAAGCGCATCGTAAACAATGTTGAACAATATGGGACCCAATATAGTACCCTGAGGCACACAGATTTGTCAAAGCAGATGCGGAACTTTTAATCTCTATGCTCACGAATTGGTTCAATTTGATAGAAAGCTATTGATAAGATGAACAATGTTATTGGGAATGGAAGGAAAGGATCACAGTTTCGGAATTATGAGATGATGTGGGACACGATCAAAAGCTTTTCTCAAACCAAGCTCGAAAAGCCTGACGTAGTCTTTACATTCTCTCTGAGACTCCCTGCAGAAATTGAGGATACGATGAATGGCATGATCTGGGAAGGAAAACTTCCGGAAGACAAATTGAGTTTTCCTCAAATTTCTGTTGTACTTGTCAGATATGAAAATATCATATATAAGCCGTTGAAAATTGCGTTCTAGAATAGGCGTAACTGAGGCATTGTTTAAAACAACACACGCAATTGGTGAGTGTATAGAATTTCACTCACCTTGACTTGGTGTTAAAACCTCTTGCACAATGAGAAATTCTTGCGCGGCTATTGCGTGGGGCAATGTAGTTAGACTTTTTACACACGCACTATAGCGGGTTGTTTTAAACGGAGAGTGTGCAAGAGGCGCGCAATTGTCAATGTTAACACAAAATTGAATTATCAAATATTGAATTTCAGTACGGAAATTATATTTAGCAATAATTTTATAAAATGTTATTATTTGAGGCGGTGAATTGGATAGGAAGCGATTTCTTTTGGCAAAGGGCTAATTTTCGAAGTTTTGAAAGTCAAAAGAAACGCTCGAAACTTCAAACATTGATTGTAAGTATGATGCAGTGGCTCGGCAATGTTATTTGCATTTTGAGTGAACAACCAATGAGGAAAATCATTGTGACCATTGGAAGTCTTCTTGATTTTTTCAACGAATTGTAAACCTGATACAAACTAAACTGAGGGAAATCATTAGTAAGTGACTCATCGATAATTGGTGGCATGTAATTTTCATGTTGGAAATTTTTGCAAAATAAATGTTTATTTTGTCAGCTGAATCTTTTTCATACCAGCTTTTCTATCAGAAAGATAATTCATATACTTCCACCAATCGCGAGGGGATTAATTCTTGTTTTTGGAAACGATATTTGATATTATCTTCCGTTGGATGTCTTTAGTCAACCTATTGAGAGCAGACAGTTGATTTCATCGACAGCAAATCGCTTTGCGTTTGAGCAAGCACTTTATTGCTAGACTAATATAAAAGGGATCACGTTTAGAAATTTTAACCTTTCGCAGCGGGAAGTGGGCCTCATATAACCAGCGCCTTTCTCCAAGAAGGATAGCTATCGCTTTATTGGGATCCTCAATAATAAGAATTTTTCTGAAATCCATAGAAAATTTTCTGTGTATTATGATCGCGAAAATAATCAAATAGTTTTTCATCTCTCAATTCAATTGGTTTTGCTAAAATACCTAGGTGAACAGAGTCCACCGAGGGGGAAACAGCCACATTTAAGACATTTAAGACATTTAATATAAGCTAAAACCAAATACAGGTTAGCAAAAACTAAAATACAAAACTAAAATAAATAATAAATAAAAGTTAATTAATAATAAAATGAAAACAACATCCAAGGCGTGATGCCAAACTAAGAATCATTTTTAGTGACTACAATAATGCCATATCTGACGGCTGCATTTGTAAACACATCAATCGCTACAATATTGTAATGTAGAGGGTATTCCCTACAGAAATACTTTCTAGAGGTAGAGCTGTTTCCAGTTCTTTCAAGTCAAAGTCATTGAAGTCATTGATCATTGTTGCTGGATAGTGATTGGTAACTCAGTCAATTTCCTGGTCAATATGCCCTGCATACAGACTTTGCTTACCAATTGCAGGAGGATAGTAAACAAACTTGTGGACAAATGTTTCACGTCTATTCTCGCACAGTACCCACCGTGTTTCGAAGGAATGCCAACCAGGAGGAAAAAGCTGTTTAACATAGAGATATGTTTATAATACACGCAAACACCGCCTCAGAGTTTCTTCTCAGAGTTGTGAGGGGATCGATTGTGACGCAGAAGTTTGTAACCTAGAATGCTCACGAAAGCATCTTCAACATCAGAGTTCAGCCATGATTCAACAACACAACAAATAACGTGATACGCATAGAGATCCGGGGAATGCTAGAATTTGGTTTCTTCAACAAACGAACATTAAGAACAGGCGCTCCTAGTCAGATTTCTCTGGCAACCTGCCAATCTTGATCATTCCACATTTGCAGCTGAAAGTACCGAATTCACAAATTTTTGCGATCCGTACCAGCATCAATATATTGTGTCACATAGTTAGGCATTTCTTCTCTTTTTCAACTTCAGCACTTGATAGGTCACTGCTAACGAAAACTTTGTGTTTGTAATTCTTCAGTTTGCTGAGGGACATGAGAATAATCCTACTCTTTTTCCAATCATACTTGACGAGTCTGCGTACATCACTAACCACCCCGTTCACTTCAAGGTGCTTTAGTAATTCCTCCGTACTCTCTTTATTCTAAGGAGACGGGATTCTCGTAATCCACGTAATCTAATAGCGTTCTCCTTTGCTGCACGGATTGGTTTGGTGTGACTCAGTACCGTCTTCTTACACCCAACTTCACCATTGGTTGCAGAATTCAAAACCGCGAAAATTCAAACATTTTGCACTTTTTTGATGGTAGACTTTATAACTTCTGTGATTGTATTATCAAGTTGCTCCTTAGTTATAATGGGTGACTGACCTGATGATTTCTTGTTCTGAGATAAACAACTCTTATAATACCACATCAAGTTATCAAAATTGGAGTTGACTTGGAACTCCTCCTTCTTCATCATACCCAGACATTCAGCTTGGTTCCAGACATCACATCCACCACACTGAATCCAGCTATTCCCCGATTTCTTATTGCATATCGCACATTCTTCTTTTGTTTCCGACACAGAGCCATCGCGAAGACTCTTCTTGATCAGGATCATTCTGTAAACTAATTAAACTGGATAATAAAATGCAATATGCATAAACATTTTAAAAAATGCTGAAAATATTAATCCTCAGCAGTGAAATCCTGTTAAGATGTGTGTATAATGATACTTATTAATATACATAATATGAATTATTACGACATTGAGAGCACTTGGATTATCATTCTAAAATCTCTAAAACTTTTTGGACGACTTTCAATTTTTAGCTCGTTTTTCCTTTTTTTGAGTACTAAATTTTTTCTGGAATAGAATTCAGTCAGAAAATAACAAAATAAGTTAGATTAAAAGCGTCAAACGACTGATAATTATTAATAATTCTAACAAAAAGTACAGGATTAAGCTATGTCTCTTTATTAGAGTTGTAAATTTAAATTCATTTAACTGAACGTCTACGACAAATTCCATCGAGATTAGTTTTATTGCTTATAAAAGAATTTTGCTATTAATTTTTAAAAACAATTGTATATTTTTTAACAATCATTTAAATTTTCTCAAACAATAATGAGTTTAAAAGTGGCTATAAACTAGTACAAATTATTATTTTTACGCCATCTACACATAAAAATTATTTTTTTAATTACTCTTTTTTTATTGAATTTGTAATTTCAGAAACCATTTATTTTATTACAGTTTAAGAATATATTTATACTATATATCATTTTTATATTTAGGTATTAACTCTTATTGTGAATTATATTTAAATTCTATATAAATGTTTGTTAGATGGCGTTGTTGAACTCACTAGTCAGGCATTAACTAGATCTTTTCTAGAAACGTGTAATTATTTGCATAGGGTTTTATAATGAACGAACAGCATTTGGCACTATTGCGTCAATTTATTTCATCTCTTAAAAGTAATCCTTCATTACTACACACTGCGGATTTATCGTTTTTTAAAGAATATTTATTGAGGTAAACTTTTAGTTTTCCGTTTTCAATAATTTATTTTTCAGTCTTGGCGCTAAATTGCCAGAGGTTCAGGAGCCTTCCGTAGAACCTGAAAAACCATCGGCTGAAGAACCTAAACAACCTACAGCTGAAGAATCTGAAAATGCAAGTTCAGAATCAGAAGTTTCAAGTGAAGAAAGTGATGTCGGTATAATCTTCTTATGAGCGAAATAGTTATAAGTTCTTAGAGGCATATTTTATACGCGGAGGGTTATATTTGAGGAAGAATGTAGCAGAAATGGTTGGGAACAACTGACCTAATTATTTCAAATTATAGAATTTGCCGAATTAATGCTAATCTGCTAAAAATTCATTTTATCTTGGAGTGAAAAATCTCTTTTGCACTATAAGTACTCTTTAATAGTATTCAATAGCATGAACGTAATTTATGTTATACTGAAATATAACGAAACCGTGGTTTTCATTCAAATTGAAACTAAGCGATGCAAGTTTCTTGGAGCAAACATCAAAATTGTAGCGTCATTTAAGTTTACCTGATTAACAACTTAATTTTGTGTTTAGAAAATATATCTTATGCGGTTTTTTTTTCGGCGTTATTGCAGATCAACGGACTGATTTCTAAAAGCCGAAGTGACGTCAAATATCATGCTAAGGGTTTACGTCATCAAATGTTAAAAATTCTTTGTTTAGGTCTATAAAATATTAAAAAGTTGATGTTTAGGTTATAGGATTTAGGTTTAAGAACCGTCAAGTTGTGAC
>CABFPE010000286.1:732116-745723 GCA_900660155.1 Hofstenia miamia
GATCTTGAAGTATGTGCAGACCATTGTTGCTGGATAGTGATTGGTAACTCAGTCAATTTCCTGGTCAATATGCCCTGCATACAGACTTTGCTTACCAATTGCAGGAGGATAGTAAACAAACTTGTGGACAAATGTTTCACGTCTATTCTCGCACAGTACCCACCGTGTTTCGAAGGAATGCCAACCAGGAGGAAAAAGCTGTTTAACATAGAGATATGTTTATAATACACGCAAACACCGCCTCAGAGTTTCTTCTCAGAGTTGTGAGGGGATCGATTGTGACGCAGAAGTTTGTAACCTAGAATGCTCACGAAAGCATCTTCAACATCAGAGTTCAGCCATGATTCAACAACACAACAAATAACGTGATACGCATAGAGATCCGGGGAATGCTAGAATTTGGTTTCTTCAACAAACGAACATTAAGAACAGGCGCTCCTAGTCAGATTTCTCTGGCAACCTGCCAATCTTGATCATTCCACATTTGCAGCTGAAAGTACCGAATTCACAAATTTTTGCGATCCGTACCAATTGTGTCACATAGTTAGGCATTTCTTCTCTTTTTCAACTTCAGCACTTGATAGGTCACTGCTAACGAAAACTTTGTGTTTGTAATTCTTCAGTTTGCTGAGGGACATGAGAATAATCCTACTCTTTTTCCAATCATACTTGACGAGTCTGCGTACATCACTAACCACCCCGTTCACTTCAAGGTGCTTTAGTAATTCCTCCGTACTCTCTTTATTCTAAGGAGACGGGATTCTCGTAATCCACGTAATCTAATAGCGTTCTCCTTTGCTGCACGGATTGGTTTGGTGTGACTCAGTACCGTCTTCTTACACCCAACTTCACCATTGGTTGCAGAATTCAAAACCGCGAAAATTCAAACATTTTGCACTTTTTTGATGGTAGACTTTATAACTTCTGTGATTGTATTATCAAGTTGCTCCTTAGTTATAATGGGTGACTGACCTGATGATTTCTTGTTCTGAGATAAACAACTCTTATAATACCACATCAAGTTATCAAAATTGGAGTTGACTTGGAACTCCTCCTTCTTCATCATACCCAGACATTCAGCTTGGTTCCAGACATCACATCCACCACACTGAATCCAGCTATTCCCCGATTTCTTATTGCATATCGCACATTCTTCTTTTGTTTCCGACACAGAGCCATCGCGAAGACTCTTCTTGATCAGGATCATTCTGTAAACTAATTAAACTGGATAATAAAATGCAATATGCATAAACATTTTAAAAAATGCTGAAAATATTAATCCTCAGCAGTGAAATCCTGTTAAGATGTGTGTATAATGATACTTATTAATATACATAATATGAATTATTACGACATTGAGAGCACTTGGATTATCATTCTAAAATCTCTAAAACTTTTTGGACGACTTTCAATTTTTAGCTCGTTTTTACATTTTTCGAGTACTAAATTTTTTCTGGAATAGAATTCAGTCAGAAAATAACAAAATAAGTTAGATTAAAAGCGTCAAACGACTGATAATTAATTAATAATTCTAACAAAAAGTACAGGATTAAGCTATGTCTCTTTATTAGAGTTGTAAATTTAAATTCATTTAACTGAACGTCTACGACAAATTCCATCGAGATTAGTTTTATTGCTTATAAAAGAATTTTGCTATTAATTTTTAAAAACAATTGTATATTTTTTAACAATCATTTAAATTTTCTCAAACAATAATGAGTTTAAAAGTGGCTATAAACTAGTACAAATTATTATTTTTACGCCATCTACACATAAAAATTATTTTTTTAATTACTCTTTTTTTATTGAATTTGTAATTTCAGAGACCATTTATTTTATTACAGTTTAAGAATATATTTATACTATATATCATTTTTATATTTAGGTATTAACTCTTATTGTGAATTATATTTAAATTCTATATAAATGTTTGTTAGATGGCGTTGTTGAACTCACTAGTCAGGCATTAACTAGATCTTTTCTAGAAACGTGTAATTATTTGCATAGGGTTTTATAATGAACGAACAGCATTTGGCACTATTGCGTCAATTTATTTCATCTCTTAAAAGTAATCCTTCATTACTACACACTGCGGATTTATCGTTTTTTAAAGAATATTTATTGAGGTAAACTTTTAGTTTTCCGTTTTCAATAATTTATTTTTCAGTCTTGGCGCTAAATTGCCAGAGGTTCAGGAGCCTTCCGTAGAACCTGAAAAACCATCGGCTGAAGAACCTAAACAACCTACAGCTGAAGAATCTGAAAATGCAAGTTCAGAATCAGAAGTTTCAAGTGAAGAAAGTGATGTCGGTATAATCTTCTTATGAGCGAAATAGTTATAAGTTCTTAGAGGCATATTTTATACGCGGAGGGTTATATTTGAGGAAGAATGTAGCAGAAATGGTTGGGAACAACTGACCTAATTATTTCAAATTATAGAATTTGCCGAATTAATGCTAATCTGCTAAAAATTCATTTTATCTTGGAGTGAAAAATCTCTTTTGCACTATAAGTACTCTTTAATAGTATTCAATAGCATGAACGTAATTTATGTTATACTGAAATATAACGAAACCGTGGTTTTCATTCAAATTGAAACTAAGCGATGCAAGTTTCTTGGAGCAAACATCAAAATTGTAGCGTCATTTAAGTTTACCTGATTAACAACTTAATTTTGTGTTTAGAAAATATATCTTATGCGGTTTTTTTTTCGGCGTTATTGCAGATCAACGGACTGATTTCTAAAAGCCGAAGTGACGTCAAATATCATGCTAAGGGTTTACGTCATCAAATGTTAAAAATTCTTTGTTTAGGTCTATAAAATATTAAAAAGTTGATGTTTAGGTTATAGGATTTAGGTTTAAGAACCGTCAAGTTGTGACTTGAGTTACGGTTTAGGTCTATAAAATATTGTAAAATTTAGTTTTTAGGTTTAGGTTATAGGGTTTAGGTTTATGAAATGTCAAGTTGTGACTTGGGTTAGGGTTTAGGTCTATAAAATATTTTAGAATTTAAGTTTACGTTCTAGGTGGTTGAGCAATTTTCTAAAGGATAAATGCGCCAAAAATCTTTTTAGATTTCTTTTGCAATTTCTGCCTGCAATTCTTTATTTTTAATTTTCAAAAAATTATGGGATATGCTAGAGTATATTTTCAATATAATGCAATAAATAGTTTTTGAATCGACAATCATCTTGGAGTATAGGACAACAATTTTCAAAAAACTTTCAAATTTTTCTTGATTTCTGTGTATATATTGAGGAATCTTCGTATTCTGATTTATAAAGAGTAGAAGGTCCGTTATAAGATTGCATAGAAATATTTCCAAATTTTTTAAAAAATCGGCCACAAAAGGGATTGTAATTTCTGAAGACGGCATCTTAAGAAGTTTACTTTGTCAAAGCTTAGTTTTGAGTAGTTCTGGTTTACATTGACATCCTGGAATGGTGTTTCCTCAATGAAATTTCATTGCTTGTGCATAATTCATATGAAAATGTTCCTTAACTGAAATATTGCATACAATGTTTTCTACAATCACATTCATTGATTTACCTCCACGTAAAATTTTTACAGAAATCAATTGAAAATTTCTGAGTGTGGAATACATTAGCGTGATAAGAACTAAATTCAAAAGAAATAATTTTTGTACATGTACAATCAAATTTACACATATATAATATGCTCTGAATTTACACATGGAAGCCTCATTAAAAGTTAAAAATTATGTAATTGTACGGTTGAATTTCAAAAATTGTTTTCAATTTTTAAAATCATTGCACATGAGATCTATGCAGGCTCTACGAAAATATTTCATTGACCAAATCGAACAAAAATTGACAGAGAAATCCATTTGTAAATAAGGTATATTAGGATTTTTTGTAGTAAATCTGCATCATACTTTCAAATGTAAAGCAGTTGTTTACAATGTATGTATTGTAATTTACAGATGTTGGTCTCAATACATACTGAAGCTTTTTTCTATTTCAATGTTCTTAACAAAAACTATTTCAAACATAAATTGGATATCCACCAATCGTAAATAATTTTGAGTCTTTAGCTTATTGAAATCGTAAGGAGATTTGTGCATTGTATATATAAAGTATAATAGATGAAGAGCTTGTCTAGTTTAGCAACTCATTATCATACACATTGTATATATTAGGAGCGGATTAGAATGATATTTAGCAAATTGTTAATAATTATGCAGTATTGCATTTCAGTGTTATATTAATACTGACATGTGCCTATATTACTAAAATATATTCTTTTAATAGTACAACATTTAAGCTTCAGTTAACTCATATTGTGTTGTTCAACCATATAGTTTAGCCAAATATGTAAGAATGCAGAAAACATTACATATTTAGTATTTCAGATAGTTTGTTTAGTATTTGTGATATACACTTAGCTGTCATCTATAAGAACTTTTGATTTTAAGAGTTCATATTGATATATTGTTTGATGTTTTGCTATTGTCGACATTTGCTCTTAAAATGAACAATTTCAGGGCCATATGTTAATGCTATAGTTGCTTTAGTTTAGTATATGGATCACTGATGGTTATAATATAATCGCATTCATATCAATGTGATAAATTAAGTTTAAACATACAAACTGCAAAAAAGCAATCAAAAATCTATAGTAAGTTGATTCAGTTTTTTTTCAGATTATATGTATTAAGGCATACAGAAGACGCTTAAATGTCTCAATCTCGTGAAATCTCCTATTAATATATGATTATTATTATTAAGTTAAACAATTAATTTTCATTGTACTATGAAGACAACTAGAATTTCATGGAAACTTGCCGTAGAATAGCAGGAAAAATGTAATATCCTGACTACTTTGGAAGGTGCAACAATCGAAAAAGTTGGTGCAAATTGGATTAGCTTTTACTAATGATGATATTTTTCAAATAGAAAACCCAACAGACCTGCTCGGCTTTAACCGATATGGCAGGTCTGTCCAATCCCATCCCGGGCCATCCCTACATTTCTTTTATATACTTGTAGTTAGAACCGAAGTTTTTTACATTAAAAAATAATCTTCTCATATGAATATGGAATGCAAATATATCTCAGAAATTATATTTTGTGAATAAATTTCAAAAAACTAATATTTACAAAAGCAATTAGTGAAGCCTTTTCAAGCATTTCAATTTTTTCTATATCTGTTGATGAATCTAAACTATACAACAATAATACACACATTATTGTGGGTTTTCTTTGTGTTATTTAATGAATTTTGTGCTTTATATTTCAGGAATTGCTAAGTGTATACGCAAAATATAATGAAGTATTAAGTAAAAATTTGTGAATAATTTATTTAGTTGAAAATTACAAAAAGTTATAGTCTAAAATTCAGAAACGTCTTCAGTTAAACATTTACAATGAATTCAAAATTTGGAAAATTTTCAAGACCACAAAAAAAATTTATCAGATATTTAGGATTAGGGAGAATCTAATGAAAATCATTGGTACTTCAAATTGGAACATGAGACAAATACCAATTATAGATAGCAATAAACTAACCCTACATCTTATGAGCATGACGACATCTTGCAGCAGAATCTGATTAATTGATGAAAAGCATTGTTTGAAAGAATAATGGAATATGTGCAAGGTTCATTAAAAATTAAAAACACCCGCAGCGCCTGTACTGGATGACGTCATATACAGTGGTGCGTAGAAACAATATGTTTACATATCAGAGTCCGCTGATCTGCAATAAAGCCTTTTTTCTTGAACAACGTTTTTCTAAAGCCCATTATAGCTAGTTAAAAAGTGAAACTGCCTTTGTTGTGTAAAAAAAACGAAACCGAAGCCTTGTTTACATCTCCCTCCTGGTAAATAATGAAAATCTCAATATGGTATAATATTATCCACAATCTTTACCAACGAATGCGAACCTTCATTTTGGTCTATTTTAAATTTCTTTCAGATTTTTTATCCATACTAGAATTTAGTTTAATATTAATTACACAATTAATGTTTGCTTTTAAGTTAGATATTGTATAGTATACGGTTTCAGCAGTAATTAAGTTTCACGATATTTATTTTTGGACATCAATTTCTATTGTGACTTTTTAGAACTCGACATGACCGGAGTAATTGAAGAGGGGACATATGAAGACCCACCAATGCCAGCTGAAGCTCTAGAGGTATGTTTCTGTGTACCTATATTTACCTAAACATTTTCCATTTCCAAATCAAATGTCTTGTTCGTTTAACTGTAGTTATTCTCAGAAATCACGTAGCTGTATTTGAGAAATATTTTGTTTAATTTGAATATAAAATAATATAGAACGTATCAAATTTAAAATCTCATTAAGCATATTTATATGCACTTAGTGTCAAATACTAATATTGCCTAAATCGTTTCTGATGATCATTTTTTTCATTTTGTTTATTATATTCACTGATGTGTTTAGGTTACTGAAGAAATGGAGGATAAGGCATCAGAAGCACGAGCAGCTGGAAATATGGCTAGTTGTGATGGTAAATTTTTTGGCCTAAGTACATATAGGCTGTAAATATAGGCTTCCCTTTGCGCTTAAAATGCTCAAAAACTGCTGACTTGACTTCATTACTTGAAATTTTTTCCGTCTCCGGTAGTATTCATCACTGCATAAGCTTTTTGTTGAAAAGCCTTTCCTGGACGATGTCGCTCGTTTGATTCCCTTTTGGATAAAGGATCATAGTAGAGTACAGATGTTTCATCTCCAGTTACGATTGATTGGATAAATGTCTTTTTATTCAAAAAATACTCTTAGCAACAAAAGATGTTTAGGAAACCATCTTGCACTGATCTTGTTCATATGAAGGATCATGCAAAATCCTAAGGACAATTGTTTTTGATATACCAGCTCTTGCTGCTATTCCTTTGCGTTCAAAGGTCGATTGCCATTCACTTCTTGTTCCACTGGGGCAATATTTTGATTGATCATTGCAAACGCTGGTCTCCCTGAACGGCCATCATCTTCTAATGATTCTCTTTCAAATAGTGAAGCCCTTTTTTACAAAACCATTTGAAGATGACGACTATGTGTACATGTACACATTATCTAAACGGCGTTTGGTGTAGCACCTTTATTAAGAAATTTAATAACTGCTCTATGCGCTATATTTGATATGTCGCAAAAGGGGCTTGTATAAAAACATCAGAATACAATATCAATTAAATAAATGATGATGTGCTTTTAATAAAAGCATCTGAATTATACACTTTTTTAATTAAATTTGTTTTGATTGCGGCATAGTTGCACCGAACCTCTTCGACTTTCCCTCGTATATTGCAACTAAATGTTTCTTAAATATTCTGGCAAAGCTCAATGCTATATTTGTTTAATAAGTTCAATCAAGAATTGCACGTGTTTTCAGCGTATAAATTCGAATTTTGTGCAAAAGATCACAGCATTTTTTAAATGCGTTGATTTTTTTATGTTTGTATGACCTAGAGTGATTATTTCAATTTTAGTAAAATTGTTTACTTTTGTGTTTTCTCAAGTTCCAAATATTGGTTGGTATTATTTTGACTTTATAAATTTGTTGTTGTAAGCTTTTTTCAAATATTAAACTTTTTATTAGGTAATTTGGAAGATGCACTGAAGCATTACTCAGAGGCCGTTTTAAGCAACCCTTATCAAGCTCCAAATTGGGCAAAACGTGCCATGGTTCTTTGCAAGTTAGAAAGGCCAACTGCTGCTATCAAAGATTGTGAAAAGGCTCTAGAATTGAATCCAGATCAACCCAGTGCCCTTATGTGGTGTGGACGTGCTCATAGGTAAACATTTACGTCCATACTTTTCCAAGCTGAAATTGTTGGCCATCAAAATCAAATTGTTTTTGACAATATCAAATTGTCCTTACCAAGTCCATATTGTTTTTTAAGAAAATCAAATTGTCACATATAATTAATAAATAATTTTAAATTAATTCAGATGTTTTTCATTTCAATTGTATCCCAGAAAAGATTTTAAATTGAAGTTATATAATAATTGCATAGTTCAGAATTTATATTGAGGAAATGTTTAATCAATTTCTTCAAAATGAAGCACAGATATGTTAAAATATATTTTTGTTTTGTTTTATGCAAAGGTCAGAATTTGGTAGAGGGCTTAACATTGGGCTTTAAGGTTTATTGTTTGAATAGAATTCTCATTTAATATAAAAATATAGGTTACTTTAGTAAATTTCTTGCTATATTTCATCAAGTTTCACTAAAGGCTAAGAACTTTCTGCTTTTAAAAAAACTTTTTAAAGTTCAAACTTAGTTATTCACATCCTATAAATGCTGTCGTAAGGATATTACGCTTTCTAGCTTATTTAATCTTTTAATCATTTCCACTAGTTTCAACTATTTATTTAAATGATATTTCAGAAGAGAATGAGTGTAATTTTTGTGTTACATGCATTAAGATAATTGGCCAGTTCATGTACGCAGGGAGTTATTTGTGAATTCCCTCAAAGAGTTCTTTAAAAGTCATTTAATATCAAAATATTATTCCGCGGAGGCTTCCTTACTTTTAAATCATGCTACCATATCTTATCCATCAATTTCATTGGTAGTTCTCAATATTTTTATTCACATCAAGTGTTAATTAATCATTACCTCATTTATTAGCACATTTTTATGGTGGATTTTATTAAAATGGTTAAATAATAACAAAATAACTACAGTTTTCCTCTTTGATAAAATATTCTTAAAAATAAAGGTTGCTTGGATTTATTAATTTTTCAGATTATGATGATACTTTTTAGTTCTTAGTGATACTTGATTTTCTTAGATGAAGATTTAGTTTTGCTGAGAGTTTTTGTTAAGTGTCGATTTATTTTACTAATCAGCGGTTTTTAGGTTGAAGGGAAATTTTGAAAAGGCATTGTTTTACTTGAACCGATCGATGATGACAGACAACAATGAAACTGTGGAAGAATGGATCAAAGAAATCAAGCCACAGGCATTAAAAATCTCTAGTAGCATTGAATAACCATTTATGTAGGTTGCAAAGATTACAGCACATAACACAAAAAAAGAACGCAAGCTGAAGGAAAAGGAGATCAAAGAAAGACTAGAGCGCGTACGCAAAGCTAAAGAAGCTAATGAAAGAGCAGTACGAATTTTTATCTTTTTCAATTATTACATCAAATTTAGGAAGCTGAAGAGCGAGCTCATGCTGCTGCAGGTGGTGGTAAGTTAGTTTACTATATTTGCATTAAGCAAGCGTTTTTTTACTAAGTAGGATTTTACTATTTTGGCTCATTTATTGTCAGTTTTCGCTAATTGAGATTTTCGTTATGAATGTCTGACTTTTGTTTCCTTTATATTAATTGAAAATTTATTGATTGAGAATACTGATTCCACTACGGATATCAAAGATTAATTTAATTTTTTTGGTGAAATTGGCTATCCTAATTGACTGATGAGTACGGTTGTTTTTCCGCAATTTTTCAGTAGATCTTAATGAGTGTATTGACAAGTATAAGCGGCACAAAATTTGATAGAGCGCGAAGGTTAAATGGACCGCGTAATAAACAATTAGAATTCGTGAGAAAACAATCGAGTTAAACAAAATATTATTAGGACGAATGCATTTAGAGGTATTATTAATTTCATAAATAGTTATAAACAACAGGAAGAATTCCATTTATGCATTATATGTTAGTTTCAAGGATTTTTTTATCTCAATAATCGCACAAAAATCAATATTTTAAAAATGAATCGAATCTAGAGTATTCCACACAGTAGATCTTATATAACCAAAAGGTTGATGATATATTCATCAATTACCATATAATCTAGTCCAAATGAAACAGTTTTGAACTACACCAATAATGTAAATATTTCGTAGTTTTGGTCTGGCAGTAACACTGAAACAAATTCCAATTGAAGATCTTCCTTTTGATTGGCTAATATGAAGATTCAAATTGGTTTTATTCTGATTCAGAACATGATAGCCTGTGATTGAAAGTGTAGAAAGGATGACATATAATCAACTCTGTTCTCTTTGTTTTTTAGAGTAATTGTATACTCTGGCTCATTACCTATGTTCTTCAGTGTGTAACAACAGATAATTCTGTATTTTAAATTTTAAAACAAAAACAATTATAAAATCACAGCAAATCGCTAATTACTTCGGTTGGTTAGAGGCGTAAGGATTTCAAATGTGACAGATCACCGGAAACCGCAACCTTGGATTTAATTATCACCCACATGAAATTAGCTTCAAATTCGAAGTTTGATTGTCTCCCTTATCCTTGTCGTCCGCAATTGTCTAATTAATCCTTTGGCTTTGTTTTCACCAGTTACCATTTGTGTTATGGATGGCTCGTTTTCAGTGGATGCTATTTTTGGTGCATGGTGAACGAGGCATACTAGTTGGCATGTGAATGCAAATTTTTAATGTTAAGTTGAATTTATTTACTAAGTGAGAAAATATTGAAAAAATTTTCTTCGATTTTTAAAAAATGTAGAATGAGATACTCTAATAAATTAACTCTTTTCTGGTATCAAAAAGAGCCTCAAATTAAATTGCATGATTCCCAAATCAATTTTGAAAATTTTCAAATAAACCGAAAAGGGTAAAAAAAATCTATTTCAAATACAAGAGAATAATTCGTGCAATTAACTATTTTTTCATCAATAAGAAATCTATTTTAAATACAAGTACGCAATTTCAAACAAAAAAACTGACATTTAACAAAACAAAAAATGGTGTGAATTGAATGATGAGAAAAATCAGTCCACAATATTCAAATATTCATATACTGAGAAATATAGTAGTGTATATTGTTGATCCATCCTCTCGTCTTTTCTCTTGATGTTAATTCAATGATAGTTTGCTATGCGTTCATATCATTGTACGACTACTAAAGACTGCAGTACTTTTATCGCACAACAAAAAGTAAAAATTATTTGTTCAAAATTTGAGGCATGACTTAATACAGGATTGTGATATGCAAGTCCTTCAGGAAAAAACCAATCGTTCTCTCCGCATGTACTAATCTACATACGATGATGTAAGTCTTGCATAAAAACCGTGAACACACTGAAGTTGTCTCTTACTTGAGAGCAATAAGATTCAATTTAGTTTGATGCATCACGGTCAACAATTTTATTGTCATTATTAACAGTCTCACGCTCATAATCATAATCGTTTAAATTTCTATGCCACCGCAGCCATCACCAGACCATCTCCTGAGCACCTAAGAACATGTTAGGGAACATTGGAATTCCATTCAACTTTTTCACAACATCACGCATTCCACAAACGTTTCGTCTATAGTCATATTCTGACTTAATTCATTAATGTTAACCACTCAGCCTGGATTTCCGAGAAATATAGGATTTTCAATTAAATGGGTACTGCACACTTTATCGTGAATAGTGGAAACATTATATTCATATTTCAATGTATCGTTTTCATCTTGATGTAGTAAAATGTCTCAATATTTTTGTTTGGGTGTATGTTATAGATATAGTTTCTAGGCACAAGAATTCTTTGTAAGGTAGGACTTGGAGAGTTTATGCATATCCGAAGTCAAATATATTTTGTTCTCATTGTTCTGTTATTGTAACTAATTATTGACATTTTGCTGTGTTTACTGTAAAGTATGTAATTCTGATCTCTAATGTAGAATTTGCAATTAACAAGAACTTGGAATAATTATAAATTTCTTGATTTCACAGAAAGAACATGAGGAAATGAGGTAATGCGTGCATTTCATCTTTTCTTTATTACATTTCAATAAATTAGTTTTAACCAAACAGATCAATATTGCTGTTTTGTTGAATAAAATTAGCCAATGGAATACTGCAGCTAAGGAAATGCATATTTTAATTTAATTTTATTTAACGACTGCCCAGCAAACAATATAAATTTGAGGGTAATTTAGATTTACCTGAAGTATTCCGAGAGGTATAGTCGAAAACATTCATATTATATGAGCCGTTCAAGAATTTATTGAAGAAAATGAGGTCCAAAAGCTAAAGTTTGAGTTAAATTGGTAGATAATTTTAGAGCAATAAAAATTTATTAATTTAGATCTATGAGACATGCCAGCATCAATTGGTAGCAAATAGTAATTAAAGAGCTCCGCACAAGCGGATAATGCACGTAAGACTGCAATCGTGAAAAAGTAGAGTAGTGCATTCTATGTTGAAGGCAATCTGTTCGTTAGGGCACATGAGCCTTTCAAGTTCTTCCTTTGTGAAACATTCTGTGAAGTTCGTTTTGATGATTTCTATGGCAGATAGGTTTTTTGGTATGAAGGTTATTGGGGATATTCCAATTTGTGATTTGTTTTCAAGGATAACTTTGTACATTAGTAGGCTTTGTTTCTCAATAGTTATCCATGTAGATAATCAACGTAATACTGCATCAGTGTAAAATTATAGTAAATATTAACCATCATGATTTGAGCATGGGAATTATAAGCAAGTGTGGATAAGGGTAAATTTACGAACAACAAAATTGCATGGTTTCTGCTGAGGCCATTTTGCGAGTTCGAATGTTTGATGCTTAAATTCGAACGTTCGTTTGAATGCTGCTTGCTAAAGTCATAACCAAAAACAATGCAAAAGTAATATATAATATATATTGACATAAAAATGCTACTTTAAAAGTTCAAAATTATCAAGCACAGAAAACGTTTCTTGTTCTCACTATATTTCCAGTGGTATTGAAGACTCTCTCTGCTGGTGTGCTAGTAGCTGACATGCAAAACACCTTTTTAGCCAATTTAGCAAGTTTCGGAAATTGTTCAGAATTTTTTTTCCAAAATTGTAACTGACTATGTTTAACATCCAGGACAGGGGGCAACGATGCGTAACATATAAATTCGTCTTCTTTGCTTTCTTGGCCCATTCTCGATGATAGAAAAATTTTACTTAGCTCTCTTTTTTATCGGCTCCAAATGAGGAGCTTCAGTTTCACTTTTATTGTCTAAACAGCAAGCTCCTTGACATAGTTGCAATTCTTTAAAACGCGGGTCTAGGTATGATGTAGCAGCAAACACATCGGGCTTAAAACAGTTAGGAAATCAAACCGTTCTTTAAGATTATTGTTAATTTCGCCGGCTGAGTCTACAGTTTGTTGCATGCATTCTTGGTCATTGAACGTGTGGCCGGTGTGATGTAAACTGGCAAATCTTGGATTTGTCACTAAACATTACTTGATGCCACATCTCAGGAGTGTAGTGTTGGCATTGCCTGCAGAAACGCAACCGGTCTCGAATGTTCTTTGAAGACAATCGGGGTTTGGCTGCCGGTTTGCACGATGGAAGGTCAAAGATAGTATTCAATCGACGCCTAATGGTGCGTGTTGATACATTCTGCACTACTGCACCTAGATTTGCTTTGACTTCAAAAGATGAAGAGAATGGTTGATTGACGACAGAATGGTGAATGAGATGGTCAGTCTGAGGGGTTGTCACTTTTGGTCTTCCAGACCGCTTGCGAGAGGAAAAAATTTGCAGTTGCTGATAGCGAGTAACACTTCTGGATACCGAAAATACTGACACTCCCATTCTAACAGCTATAGCGCGAAAATTGTACCCATCCTCGTACAAGATATGAATTTGTGCACGCTTTGTTGGTGAAATTTCACTACCA
>CABFPE010000286.1:745772-767853 GCA_900660155.1 Hofstenia miamia
GATAATTGTACCCCTCCTCGTACAAGATATGAATTTGAGCACGCTTTGTTGGTGAAATTTCACTACCACGGACCATATTTCAAACTATAATGATAGTGCTTTTTCAGTGAAAATGTACTGTGTATAAATCTAAAGTTGTGCTAATTTGATTGGCTAAATGAATCTGTTGAAAATTCTAAGAAGAAATTGGAATTTTATGAAGTTTCCAGGAAATAGCATAAAACACGTTTTAGACAGGTTACTGTTCCCAAACTTTTGGCCAATACTATANATTATTATGATACAGCGGGCCCTCTATACCTATGCATATATATATATATATATATATAAGCATAATCGTTTAAATCCCTAGGAAACATATGTTGGATGACAAATACGTTTGAATAAAGATATATAGCTGATACTTTTTTCACCAAAATAGAATTTCATCATACCTTGGACATTCCATCGATAAAAATACTCATAGAAATATTGATATTGACGACACTATGCAACTTCGTGTATCCTTAATATATTTTTCTAATGGGGATTACATGCCTGAAATTGGAGATTTGCATGGAGTTTGTCCAAGAAGCGAAAGCTTTTCAAGATCAATGTATTATTTTGTCTAAAAAACCAGCCAGGTGTCTTGCTTGGTAATAAATTGTTTGAGCTCTCATCAATTTAACTTTTTCGTTGTGCTCAATTTCTTCTTCACGTCTCTTTTCTTTCATTAACTTGAGCTTTTCTTCCCCAATCTTTATCATCTGTTCATGATAACTGCATTGCTCTATTTTTCACTTTTTTGATAATAAAAACGTAGTGTTCGTGATTACAAAGTTCTTCATTTTGATCTTCTGCTGCTTCATTTTCTCTTTTGAGAACCAAATCCTCCGGAAATTCAAAAAATTGCACCAGAAGGAATAACACGGTAGACTTCACGTTCAATACCATTGAGAGTGTCCTCGACGTTTTGAAAATGTGCTTCATTTTCACCTACGCCTGCTCGTGCCATTAACTTTTTTTACGTTTATTGTCTGCCACTTTTCTGTGCTCCTCTCATTACCTCCAACAGAATTTACTTTATCTGTGATTTTTTTGATAAAATCAAATTTAAATTTTTGAATGCTAACTGGCAAGCACTTCGTTATTGTTTATGAATTCATTAACAATGATTTAAGTTTCTTCCTTTGAAAAGTTTTTGCTTCGCCTTTTTGTTTTACCAATTTAGTTATAAATGCCGTAATATAAAAAGAATTCAAGTGATATTTTACTTGAAAATGATTGACTATTGCATAAATGGTAATTTGAACTGTCAACGAATACAGAAGTATATCTCGCTATAATAATAAAATATTAATTAGCAGGGCGTTACCATTCGAAATTGATTTTATTTATTTTTGCAATGTTTTCAGCATAAATAGACAGAAATGCACACATTTATGATTTGGTTTATTCAATAGACAACATATTTCTTAGTATAAGATTCATTAGTTTTACATTTGAATAAGAATTTATAAGTGTGCATGAAAAGTAATAAATAATGAGTAACCTTTTTAAATAATATGTCGATAATGTTTAATATTACTTTCTTAAAGTCACGGGCTCGACACTGAATCTTACTTATTCAATAAATTGTTACATTCATTTTTTGCTTTTATTTTATTGTGTAAGATAAATTTCCGTATTCGAATATTAAATATAGTCAATTTAACGTTGTCTTTATTAAAGTTTAGAGTGTAATCCCAATGATCTAATAAAATTGCGCCAGTTATTGTTCATCAAAATCACGTGATGTTCGTCTGATTATATAATTTTCCAGGCATTCGTAAAAAACTATCGAAATGAGTTTTTATGCTTCACAATTTTATTTTATGATTTAACATTTTAAAAAATTCATAGCACTGCTTTTCAGCCATTTTGTGCTAACATACAATTTAGTCATTAGTAACTCTGTATAAGCAAAATTGTTTTATTTTTACAATGGTTTAGGCATGCCTGGAGGGTTTCCTGGTGGTATGCCGGGGGCTGGTGGATTTCCAGGAATGCCAGGCGCTGGAGGAATGCCTGGTGGAGCCGGGGGTATGCCCGCAGGATTTGAACAGCTTTTCAGTGATCCAGAAATTATGGCAGCAATGCAGGTACACTATAGTCAACCTAATTATTTTTTTACTTAGTGTTAAATCGATCTTACCTTTATAAAATGAATGCTTAGTAAAGACTATGAAAAAACTTGTATTTAAAATTCAATGTAAAAATTTTTTCATTCTCACAAAATCACGTTGGTGTGAATTCAGTTTATCACCAATCTGAAATTACATAATTTATATTATTGTGACTGGTGTTATATATAGAATTACTTTGATCTTCAATTGATATTATTAGTAGCTTTCTTTACGACATTTTCACCAATTGAAGTGTGTGGAGCAAGAGTGTGTTAACTCACTTTTTAGCATTTCGACATATTATGATTTAAAGTTCTCAACTGGCCACCGCTTTGAGGTAATCTTTTTTTGGCATTTTTATTTTTGGAAAATACAGAGGAAAAGTAATGCTGCTAGCTGAATGAAACCCTGTGCAAAAATAGATCTATGATAGAAACCCACTACTATGTGTGTAACTCGAAATGGCAAAAAGTGAGTTAACATACCCTTGCTCCAAACCCTTCAATTGTTATCAGAGGTAACAACGAATATATTTATAAATTTCGCACAAATGCAAATTTTAATTACGTCTTTTTTAAGAATGCTCCATATGAATTACCAACCGCAAAATTGTGTGTTTAGAAACTACAATACTAGTTTGAATTGTTTAAAATTTTTTTTCAATAAGTTATCCATTGCATAGAAATGAAAATCTGTGCGCTTAGATTGACACTTTCAAAATGCGACAATATATGAAAGTTGGAGAAACTTTTCATTTGCAAAAGTTTTTTAGGATATCATAGGAATTGGATATTTTACGTTAGTTTAGGACTTAACTGCCTCATTTGTTATTGTTTCAATTAAAATCAAGTATTACTGACATACAAAATAAGCCAATACACATAATTTCATTCGGCATAATTGACTGCAGGTGCTATGTGACAATTTTTGATGTGTAGCTTACGACATCAATAGAAAATGTTGAAATTTATGACATTTTTCGGAAGCTTTGGTTTCACATACCGAACACAATTTGAATATAATTATTAAATACAATTTTTTCGCCCACTTTTCTCATTGTTTCAATATAGACATCAATTTTATAGGTTTCGTAACAATTATATTAGGAATTGCATATTGTTTAAATGCTTACCATAATTTGGTATTGTTTGCTTTGAATCATTATAACCGTGTATGTATGTTTACTAATTGATATTTTTAGGATCCCGAGGTAATGCAGGCTTTTAATGATATCCAAAGCAACCCTGCCAACATGGCTAAACATCAAAGTAATCCCAAAGTTGCCAAGCTAATGCAGAAGTTAATGACTAAATTTGGAGGCGCGGGTGGTGGAATGCCCCATTGATTTGCTTTATTTGTACAATTTATTGTTTATTCATACATTTCGTTTTTTTATTACAAATATTTCTTAGACAATTTTATCTTCAATGCAATATTTATGTATTACTTGCTGATTGCCATTTGTTGTAAATTGATAACCATATTGTCTATACTTATGATTGCCAACCAACCCAATCCAAAACACTACAAGTAATCCCTACGTAATTATCATGATTCGGTAAAGTAATGTTCTGGTTAGACTATGTGCTTGGTAGCAAGAGGATTTACAAAATCACGTCATTTGCTGAATATTTTGGGTGGTTAGACGTGCGATTCTGCCAAATGTGACAAATCACGCGTGACGAATCATAGTGCAAATGAAGCCTAATGCATCAGCGGTGATGTGTTCTTTGAAAAACAAATTGTGTGGCTCAAAAATTGAATATTTATTTAAATAGATACTGATTTGTTCATAAAGCTATTTATCACTGATTTTAAAAAAGTTGAGTTAATTGAAATGGGGCGATAATTTCACATTTTAGAGGATAATTTTGCATTTAGAATAGAATAGAATTTATTCCTAAGTGTAGTACATTGGCATAATTAAACACCTCATCAAAAGCTGCTAATAATACACTTAATGCAAAAAACAAAACAACAAAAAGATGGATAGCGAATTTAAGTTTATCCAGTTTATTGCTACTTATTTTAGGGATATATTGCTACTTTTGATTCTCTTTATTTCAATTGGTAAATTATTCCATAGTTGAGTTTAAAAATGAATTTTTAAGAAAATGTTTTTTGAACTTCACTTTTCTGATTTAGAAGTCCTCGAATGATAAGTTCAATGCGCATATATCGGGAATTTCAGTTTACTGTGAAATATCCCAAAATTTTAGTTATGAAACATCGTCATGACTATAATACAAACTTTTGCCGTTCATAGGCCAGTATCTATAATGACTTAGTACTGTGGTTACTCAACATTGATTTCATTTTCGAATTTACAAGATTTCCTTCATGTGAAAGTGTTAATTGACATTGCCATTTTGCGTATGTGATTTTGGTAGTTCAATTTATTATCGATTGTTACTCCAAGATATTTGAAGGATTCGACTTGAGTAATTGTTGCGCCCGAAAAGTTTAAAACGTGTGAATTATTATCTTTATGAAAGCGAGAAGTAACCCCGAATTCTGCTTGAGGGATTTACAGTTAAATGTAAATATGATTTTGTATTTTTTATGACGCTTTATAATAAGTCATCAGTTCTGCAATTGTCAAACACTTATTAAATAAAGACTTTCTTCATACAATATTTCATCAGTTGAGAGAGATTGGTTTCTAATTTATCAATGGATATTTCTGTTTGATTATCGTGTGTGTATGCAATGTGTCGTCAGCATACTGCACTATACCACAATCATTGCTTAAATTCCTATTTAAATCATTTACATACAACAATAAAAACAAAGGTTTTAAATAGTAATCTGCGGAACACCTTTGTAAGTTTTACACCAGTTAGAAAATATACTATTTACCTTTCGTCTGAAAACGATCAATTAAGTAACACTACTAAATTTATGCTATTAGAGTAGAAACCAATGTGTTCTAAATTTCTAAGAAGGATGTAATGATCAATGGAATCAAATGCTTTAACCAAGTCGATTGAAGCATTTGTGACAAAATTGTTATCAAGCGTAATCTAAAGCATCAGAGGTGGTGTGAGCTTTGCGAACGCCGAATTGAGTATTTGAAGGAATTCATTTGTTGTAGAGATAAGTGTTTATTTGGTCAGTATTAATGTAGTTTGTCGAAGATTTTTGCAAAAGGCGAAGAAGATGAAGAAAAAATCTTTATTCAGAGGTTACGTTAGCAATATAGCATATACTGATAGCAACTCTAAAAGCCTCAACAACCTAAAACAAAAAACATTACAAAGTAAGATATTGTGCTCTTGTTCTATGGTGGTTTAATTTCTGCAGTTGTACAATCTGGATTATAAAATGCTTTCAATAGCCTTAATTCTCTAGGTAGATCATTCCAATGTTTTATAGAGGTATTAATGATTGAGTTTTTCATAATTTTCTTTTTATAAAGAATTGGTTTCACATTTCGAGTGCGTGTGTTTAGGTGTGCCACTTTACCGAAGTTAGGAAAATTTATCTTATTGTAGAGGTTAATATTGTTTATCATCCTATAAAATGTTGTTAATACATTGATATGAATTAGGCAATTGAGGATTTATGAAGTTTTTACTCAATGTTTTACATTCATCATTATTAACAACAGTGATATATTTATGATTAATTCAAAATTCACTGTCTATGCTATGTTTTTTACATGACGCTGAAATACGAATTTAGAATCAAATTATAAAACTGAATTTAATGCTATCAATACTCAACTAACAGTCCAATGGTGCACTTTTCTATTTTTTACAGTTTATAGACGCATTCAGATTTGCTATCAGTATAATTATATATTGTCAAAGTAATTTCTGAATAAAGATTTCTTCTTCTTTTTTTTCTTCTTGAAAAGAAGTGCTATAAAACCTAATATCTTTTCCGCTTGATGCATCTACTATTTCCTGAAAAAACTTAACAATTTGAGACACTTTCTGGAGTAAATATTCATTGGAAGGAATTTCAGATCTTTTTCAATGATTAAGTCATAGATATATAACGGATATATAAAGATTGCTAGAATTACAACCAACATTTCGCAATGAAATCACGTCAGTAATACACTGAGATTAGCTTTTGCACCAGCGAAATTCCAAGCTACAATTGCACATTGTCTTGATATTTCATTAACCAGAAAGGAAATATCATGCTCAATATGGGCAGTTATGTTAGATATATTTGGAGACCATGTATTAAGATGAGGAGAGAATACTGCTGCATTATCGCATTCGGATGCGATTTATAATTGAGCTGTGAAAGTTGCATTGTCACTGATTTTTGAATATGGTGGTAGCCTTATATTTTTTAAAAGGACTGGACCAAATGATATGCTCTTGTCAACTTGGAATAACGGTCGCCCAGCTGCTTTTAACAACTGCAATCATAAACGCTAGCACATGCTTGGACTACTCCGGTCACGCATTCGAAGTCGCAGAAAATAGACTTGCTCAGCACGACCAGATCTGTCAAGAAGCAGGTGTTACATTTGTTTCTGCGGCTGTTGAAGCACTAGTTTGGTCCTTGTTGGTTTCAAAGCCAGCAGTTGGGAGTAATGCTTCAAAGATTGAATGCAACTTTAATTCTATCACGTTATAAAAATGATTAAATAATCTACGAAGTTTTCGATAATAATAAACTTTTGCAAATCTTAAGATCATTGTAATATAAATTTAAATTTTTTTGTAAATTTTTAAATACTATGATAATAACTTAAATAATTGAATTTCGTAAATTTGTAAATGATTTTAAATAATTGTAATCGAAATTTATTAAATTTGTTGATAACTTTGCAATGACCTTATTTAATTAATACACCATGAAAACACTTTAATCAAGAAATTCATACATGAGAATTAGCAGTGTAGATAACAGAGAGTAAATCCATCTTTTATACAAAATTTGTATACTACTTAAATGTTGAAACATGGAGGAATTATGATAACATACACCAAGAAATTATCAAATTGAAAGCAGATCTAAGAAAAAATGAAGTGCCAAACTATTTTACTGATAAATATATTAAAGAAGCAATTATAGAAATCGTTAGAACCAACAAAAAAAAGGAAGCATTCACATATTTTGACGATGTCTACAAGATATAATATTGGGGAATGCATACAAAAAATTTAATGAATCAAATGAGAAATAAAAGTAATATTAATTTATATGATCGATAAACTTAATTCAAGGCCTGGTCTAAAGTCAACAACTAACATGTTTGTATCTACGATTGTATTTTGTCGATGTAAAAGTAAAATTTTTAATTTTTTCTAAATTTTTTGTATATTTTTTTTCATTCTAATCTCATTTTCTAAACTATTCCAAATATTTGACGCTGCTCGATGAAGACTAGGATAGTAAATACTGCTGAAAATAAATTTATGTGATCGTGTATTTAGGTTTTAGTAATTCTCAAGAAAAGAAATTGATTGTCGGCAAATATTTATGCTTATATAAAATTGAAGCTGCATGGAATTGTACTTGATATAGCAGGATAATATATTATACTTTCGTCTGTATTCAATAAAATGATCATGCTTACGTTCACTAATTAAAACAAAATTAGTAAACAAAAATGAACAATAATGTAATTTCGATAAATAAAATGCATGCAATAACTGAACGTAATAATCTGGCCCTAAATTTCTGGTATAAGTATATAATGCCAGAAACCATTTTTTGTAAATTTTTTAAGAGAAATTTATCAAATTTTAAATCTTTGTCATTAAATAATAATGAGATTATTTACAAAACCGAACTTAACAGCTGTTTGCGACTTGATCGTCACAACCTGTCGTTAAGGTAAACCTTAACTTAAAGGCAATGTACATTGCGGTTTTGACCTTAACGTAAGAAACACTTATTCGCACACCGTCTTTATGACTTGGGTTAACCTTAATGGCAGTGTGAGATAGGATTAGTTGAACCCTAATTTACAACTAACTAAACTTAACGGTATTTGGCGATGAGGTTAAGGCTCAAAAAAGCAAGCACTATATCCTCAGCAGGCAAAACAACGTATCTCGGAAAAACATAATTTTGAGAAAAAACTACTTTAATGCTTCAAAACTTAAATTCTTCATAACTTTTGAATAATCTCATCGATTTCTATAATTATATTTGATAAGAATTAGTGTATTTCGCAGTTTAAGAAATATTGCTTTTCTTACTAGTGAAATAAACCAGGAGGTATTGAATTATTGACAAAATTGTCGATTTGCTCAACTTTAATTCAACATATTCTGTTTCTGTAATTGGAGATTTAATCTACGACTTTAGCAGGAAATACCTCGATGAGCGATGCAATAATCTTTGTCTAAGCCAGCTCAACATTGAGCCTACTCACAATGCTCATGTTTTCAACGATATAATATGCTCTGATGATTTACTAAGCAGGGAAAGCAAGTACACGTTCATGACCCTAATTGAACTACCTAAGCGCAAGAATTGTCAGTTACAAAACCTAAAACTGCACGAATAGTAAAAATTCCAAACAGGGTATTTGATTACCAAAGAAGCAATCTAAACAAATTTGCGCNACACGTTCATGAGCCTAATTGAACTACCTAAGCGCAAGATTTGTCAGCTACAAAACCTAAAACTGCACGAATAGTAAAAATTCCAAACAGGGTATTTGATTACCAAAGGAGCAATCTAAACAAATTTGCGCATGATCTAAAGAAACAAATATCTTTCCAAAATTTATGGAATACCCAACATAGATATTTCTTCTACACTCAAATATATGATTGCCATTGACATATATATATNTTGGGAAGGTAATACTGATAAGCACAGTGGAGTGTTTTATCTAGACCAGTTATTCTCATCCGGGTTCCGCATGGACCCTAGGAGGTTCATACACAAAAATAGCGAATTGCTGAGTAACATCAACAACAGGGTTCTCATTGAATGAATCTTTACTTTTAACTTAATTTCTCACCTATCTTAAAAAAACATATATCTTTAAAAAAGACTCTTATAGACAGGGGGAATTTTCTTCCCCAATGTGTAAATAATTATAATCTCAAAATTCAATGATCTAATTAGCAAACTTTAAATTTTTTATGGATTGTGTACATTATTCGATCTAATTCTTCTTTCAAGTATTATAATTTCCATTACTGATTTAATGGAATCATTTACCCAATAGACATTATGTCTTAACGAAATTCAAACAATATTTCAATTACTGTAGATCTTAGTGTGAGTACCAAACACTAAGAGATTATATGTGATAATAAATATTGTAATTTATGATAATTAATATTAAAAATATCCACATATTAATGTATTTAATTTTTTCTATGTATCAATTTTTTAAACAAAGGCACTGTAATCTAGAGCATCGTTGTTATTAAATAGTTAACTTTGTTTCAAACAATGCCAACGTTGTTCTATGTTTTCTTGGCAATATATACATGTATATTCAATTTTCGTGCAGAAAAATATCGTATGTGGAGTGAACAGATACTATAAGGTAAGAAAAGCCATTTGATGTTCACATAAAATTTTTCAATTTTAAATAATTACTATGCGAAAAGCGGCATATAAATACTTACAAAACACTATGGATATTAATTGTCTATTGTTGTGCATGATTTTTACTTCAACGAAGAAACTTGCAGTTGTTTTCAGCTCCTTAACATTTAACACGTTTTTTAATTTCCCTATGGCAGCTTATTCCAGCTGCGAATGGAAAAATCAATAATTCATTGCTTCATCACTTTTTTGCGAAAGTTTACTCACATAAATATATTTTTATCATATTTGCCAANTATATATATATATATATATATAAATGCACAACGAGATCCCCTCGGATTATTCCCCTACTTTAGAAGATAAGTTCATACGTTATAACTTTGATGATTCCCAAACCTACAAACACCAAAGGTTTATGATTTCTCAGATTTTCCTGAGAAAATGCATACAATTGATTTATACACACTTCAGTAACAGCAATTGACAATAAAGTGGATTAAAATTTGTTTCAAGAAAACGTATTCAATTCACAAGTTTCTTCAACCATGGAAGGGAGGGATCTAAGTTACATTTGTGAAGGTAATACAGATAAGCACAATGGAGTGTTTTATCTAGACCAGTGATTCTCATCCGGGTTCCACATGGACCCTAGGAGGTTCATACACAAAAATAGCGAATTGCTGAGTTACATCAACAACAGGGTTCTCATTGAATGAATCTTTACTTTTAACTTAATTTCTCACCTATCTTAAAAAAACATATATCTTTAAAAAAGACTCTTATAGACAGGGGGAATTTTCTTCCCCAATGTGTAAATAATTATAATCTCAAAATTCAATGATCTAATTAGCAAACTTTAAATTTTTTATGGATTGTGTACATTATTCGATCTAATTCTTCTTTCAAGTATTATAATTTCCATTACTGATTTAATGGAATCATTTACCCAATAGACATTATGTCTTAACGAAATTCAAACAATATTTCAATTACTGTAGATCTTAGTGTGAGTACCAAACGATTTAATGGAATCATTTACCCAATAGACATTATGTCTTAACGAAATTCAAACAATCTTAAAAAATATCCACTTATTTAATTTTTTCTATGCATCAATTTTTTAAATAAAGGCACTGTAATCTAGAGCATCGTTGTTATTAAATAGTTAACTTTGTTTCAAACAATGCCAACGTTGTTCTATGTTTTCTTGGCAATATATACATGTATACTCAATTTTCGTGCAGAAAAATATCGTATGTGGAGTGAACAGATACAATAAGGTAAGAAAAGCCATTCGATGCTCACATAAAATTTTTCAATTTTAAATAATTACTATGCGAAAAGCGGCATATAAATACTTACAAAACACTATGGATATTAATTGTCTATTGTTGTGCATGATTTTTACTTCAACGAAGAAACTTGCAGTTGTTTTCAGCTCCTTAACATTTAACACGTTTTTTAATTTCCCTATGGCAGCTTATTCCAGCTGCGAATGGAAAAATCAATAATTCATTGCTTCATCACTTTTTTGCGAAAGTTTACTCACATAAATATATTTTTATCATATTTGCCAATATTCCAAATCATAAATAGATAGTATTATAAGAGCTAATCAATTGATCAATGATTCAGAACTAGTAGGCTTAAACCAATATAATTTTTACCATTAAAAAAGTTAATTTTATGGATCTTTTAACCAAAACCAAAGCCGATCGTGGATAATTGACCCGTGTGTCAATCAGTCAATTTTTTTACAAAATGCGGACTGGGCTTGGGCTTAAATTTTCAGACTATGTCCACCTCTGAATTGAAGCAGGTGACTGAATGAAATTCAAAGTTCCGCATAATATTCTTATTGACAAGCTTTTCAGTAACTTCAACATTGAAGCGAACCTATTGAAACTAATAGCGTCCTGTTTAGAAAATTGGGAACGAATTGTTCCGCTCAATGATCTCCAATCAAAACCACCCACAATTACTAGTGGTGCTCCCCAAGGGTCATGCCTAGCACCAATACTTTTCCTTGCCTTCATTAACGACTTATCATAAACATGCCTGTCGAGGTTTTGTTTCTTGCTTGCTGACGATGTGAAAATCTCAAATGAAATTTGATTATAAAATTGGTCACAAATATTTCAAATCTGAAAAAATGCGATTCATGTTAGCCATGATAAAATAGTAAAGCAACCAAAAACATTTTTTTGCACAAATTTGCAAGTGGAAGAGCAGAATTCTGAAAAGGATTCTCTCTAATATGTATGTCAAAGAAAAACCACAGAACACAGAGAAGCAAGTGGAATACCTTTGCTTTTGCAAATTCTGCCAAAGTGTAAAAATACTAATATAATTTGGGATGCTCTTCAATCAAAAAATCTCATTTAAATATGCACTCTAAGCAACTTGCAATGCCAAGATCAACTTAGTACTCAGAAGGTTTGTCATTATTATAATCACTAATACAAAAATGTTTATGGAACCATACCGTCAGCATACTATTAATAGGTTATTATCATCCTAATGAAAAAGTTCTAAGCTTATTTCAAA
The DNA here is from genome assembly GCA_900660155.1 of Hofstenia miamia. Classification (NCBI taxonomy): domain Eukaryota; kingdom Metazoa; phylum Xenacoelomorpha; order Acoela; family Hofsteniidae; genus Hofstenia; species Hofstenia miamia. The sequence continues at coordinate 757,952 of CABFPE010000286.1, forward strand.
GACTATTAATGTTTTTGTTGAATCTTGATATGCAAAGTTAGGATGATTCCCACATAGTGCAGACAAAAAGTACTTAAAAAATGTGGAAAAGTCACAAAAATATCCCAAACTTAGTTTAACCGTTAATCCAATTTAGTATCGAATTTCAGTAAAATTCGAAATTTATATTTAAATCTCAAATTTTGTTTGAAAAATTATTTTCTCTATCACGGATTTTAATGCACTCTACAACAATTTTTTTAATGTCTTGCAATATAAATTTTGTGGTTGTTCTTTAATTTGCCATTATTTGTGCTATTCTTGTTTTCATCGGCTTACCTGAAATTTTGAAGTAAATTTATTTTGTTTGAAACAACTTCCATTCATAGTGAAATTGCAAAGTGGTTATTTTTCAATTTGGACATAAAAAAGAAATACGAGATGTAATACTATAAGAAACTCAGCTATTTAAACTCCATAAATATATTATGATTCTAGTTGATGACAATTTTAGGAACTAGATTATTACAAAGCTTACAAATAAGTAGATTTGTATGCACTATTTCGTAAGTATATGTATATTTTTTATCTCAAAAAAGTATTGAAGCACTTGAAATTTTCTATTCGAATTTAAAAAAACATAAATATTTTTTAAGTCCATGTTTATTTATTATTAGAATACTTACTTATTTAAATTCGGATCCGTTTCGAATTGAAAACAATAATCTTTTTTGAAAATTCGGATCGGATCGGAGCTTAAAATGTTGGATCCGATTCCATCTCTGATTAGTAATAAAGTCCCTTAATAGTAATGATAATAATAATAATTAAACTACTGCTCTTTGCTATCTTGAAATAAATTGAAATTCGTGAAAATTTGTCTAAAAACGTATGTATTGGCTGTCTTAATTAATAGTATATTGCTTTAACACAATTATGCAGAAAATCCATACACCAATGATATTATTCTGTAGTGCTGTTAATATCTTTAATATGATTCATGTCTAACACGTTCTAAATGACTCTGAAATATATAGAACTAACGAGGTTACTATTTATACAATATAAATATGCTATTACAACTTTAATAATTCAAAGAACAAATACAGGTGTCTTACAAAAAACACCGTTAATTAAATTTTGACTGAACGATCACAAATGTTTTGCAATGAACGCTCAGAGTGTTACTTGACACTTTCAAGATTTACACTTGAGATTTCGCTTGAACAGCGAATCAACCACAAGCTCACATGATTAAATGTTGGATACGACTCCTAGTGCACATCTCAAAGATAATTTGAACTCCCTTACAAAGAAGGCTATGGCTCATAGTGACGCTAAAAAAGGATACACACAAGCCAAAATTTTAGAAACCTTTATTGAAGATGTATGTCCCCAGATACCCAAAAGCTCACTACAATGTCTTCGTATATGTTGGGTTTTTGCGTATTTCATGGGGTTTTGCTTGTTTGCTTATCAGATGACACCATTGTTTCAAAAGTATCTGTCTCGCCAAACAATGACCAGCATCGAACTCACTACAGCCACCTCTTTGGATTTTCCAGCTGTTACTATTTGTAATCCAATATTTTTGAAAAAATCTAAAATTAGGGCGATTAGAAATTATTCAGAATTGGCAAACTTGGACGATGTAGAAAAATTTATGCTATTGAAGAAATATAATCCGAGGCTTACGTGTAATTTTACAATATTTAATATGAAGCAATGTGGCGATGATAAGCTCAACTGCATCCCCGACTTTATGTTCTGTGATGGGAGCAAAGACTGCATGAATGGTTACGATGAAAAGGATTCTATTTGTAATACGAACAGTGACTCTGTATGCCAATATGGGTTTTACTCTTGTCACAGTCAGTACCAATATGAATGCGTTTCAGAGGAAATGATCTGTAATGGTGAAAGAGACTGCTCGAATGGTTGGGACGAAAATTCAAAAGCTCAAAACAAGACATGTACACCAAGGCTTCAATGCGGCGGCGAATTTGAAATAGTCCCCAACGAGTCAAAAACTTTTAAAATACCTGTTCTAGACAATGGATTCTATTCTAATATAGTAACATGCATTTGGCAATTTATTGTTTCAGATTTTAAAGATATCACCATTTACTTTAATGACATTGATATTAAAGCCAAGGCCAATGTCTCCATCCTGAATGAGACACGACACGTGCTTCATACCATTGACGAATATTCTGGTTACTATGATGTGTATACGCTTTATAATGTTAAGAAATTTTTTGTGAGATTCATGTCTGATTCTATATTTGTGGGTACTGGACTAACTTTTGAGATAAATGCTACATCCACTGCAGAGAAGAGAAAAAAACGATCGTATGTCAATAGAAATAGTTCAGATTATGATTATTATCAACATAATTACAACAATATCTACGGTGAAAACTTTTTAGGTAATACTACCTTAGACGTTGGAGATTGGAGACATGCGTTGGCGCTTTCAAACTTACCTGACCACAGTGACATTGTAACTCTAACACTCTTCAGCGAAGAAGATCTAAAGAGATTCGGTGTTCGGGCTTCAGATTTAATTGCACATTGCACTTATGATTCTTCAATATGCTCTTCGAACTTCTTTCAGTTTGTCTCTAGTAAAACCTCCGGGTCCTGCTTCACATTTAATTCTGGGTTCAATGCTCAGGGAAAGAAGAATGAGATTCGAAGAACTGTGAGAACTGGAAATCAATACGGATTAAAATTAACCCTCTTCCTAGAAGCATCAGAAACTATTGGTATTCTGAAACAAGATGACGGAGCTCTACTATCCATTGCAGACAATCATATTCCGAAATCAGACAGCATTAACTCTGTGTCGATAATGCCGGGCCACGTCACAATTATTTCGCTTCGTAAAAAGGTTATAACAAGAAGCCCAAACCCATATTCAAACTGCTCTGCAAAATGGCCAGATTTTGAGATATTTCCATCGGATTTAGAGGAGAAGTCATATTTGTATGAAACCTGTTTGGATGTGTGCATTCAAAATTATTTATGGGCAACCTGCAACTGCTTGGACGATTATCTGTTTAATAACACCTTTCCCCTATGTGACATGTGGAATAGTGGTGTTCAGAACTGCAAACTAGGAGTTTACAAAATGTTTGCCGAGGGAAAGCTAGATTGCAATGAAAAATGCACAGCAGCTTGTGAGGACATTGTGTTTCAGCTCAGTGTTTCATACAAGCCTTGGCCTTCTGAGGCATATCTACCGTACTTTTTACAAAGCTTGATTGAAACAAGTGAAAGCGGTTCCGACCTTCAAAATCTTCTGCTAGATTTACTCAGCGTTGTAATTCACAACAAAGACATTGATACAAATAAAGTCCTGCAAATAATCAAGAAAAACTTTGCCAGAGTGGAAATTTATTACGAAATGTTGAACTATGAACACATTAAACAGGAGCCTGCTTACCAGTTCTTCGAATTGATCGCTGACTTTGGCGGAAATTTAGGATTATGGATAGGTTGGTCTGCACTTGTGTTAATGGAAATTGTAGAATTAATCGTTGAATCTATATGGTTTCGACGAAACCGGAAGGTAAGAAAAACTAAGCCTGAATGTACGACGACTCTTTAGCTTTGTGTCGACATTTAATAAAATGATATTAGTTGCAAGGAGTTGTACACTAGTTACTGACAATAGAATTTGATATGCATTTTGTGATATATAGACAGTATGTATTAATTTCCCCCAATAATGTTTTCTAAGAAATTTGTATTTTTTGTTCTGAGAAGTAAGTTTTATTTCAATTTTTAAACAAATAATAACTAGAAAATGGAATTAAAGCCACGATGATTCGAAAATGCACCTGAACTAACTAATGAAGACAATTTTTCAAGTTATCAATAATTAAGTCCATAGCCTTGTTTACTTAAGAAAACGAAAAGTTAATGCAATTTTAACTAATTTATCAATTGCATGAAGTAGGGAAAGAAAGTTCGAAATAATTTTTTCTCTATTTCTAAGTCAATATATATATATAAACCATTTTTAACTTATTAGAAAAAAAGACACAAATATATATGTATTTTGGCCATAATCCAAATTCATGCAAAGACATAATTAATTTCAAATAGTTTGTGGTGCTACAAAGGAACCAAATATGTGGATGTGTTAAAAAGGGCCCAATTGGAAACAATTTCCCCTCAAAGAACAATATTAAATATTGTACATTTTAGTAAAAAATTTCAAAAAAGAATAAATCGTCATATATATGGGAGGGCTTTTATCACAAAGCAAAATATAGATTTTTTGTATTTTGTAAATTTCTTCAAATTACCAAATTGTTATGCATATATATATATATATATATATATATGTATATGTGTGTGTGTGCGTGTGTTACAGTAAGATTGTGTAATTATAATTAAGAATTTCATAAAATCCCTAAAATTTCAATGAATTTATAAAATTGCTATCTCACTTAAGACCTTCATAAAACAACTGAGTTTGAGAAGATGGGGTTGAGGTTAGCCTTAGGGTGAGGTTTAGTAATTTTTTCATTGAATACATTATGTATCTAGAAATATTAATGTTTTTATGAAGTTAGGCAATTTCACAAATTCAATGAATTGTAGGGATTTTACGAAATTCCTAATTTTACAATCTTATGTATATATATATATATATATATATATATAGTTACATAATTATGTTGGGTTCCTTAAATATGGAAAGTTCAAATTTACTTTACTTAAAGTCTGCATCTAGGGTAAAGCAGGCCAAAGTTGGCTGGCCTACCAATTGGCTGATGTTTTCCAGGATTCATGGGAAGTAATGTTTTGATATAGTAAACATCGGTGTCATAATAAATTGCTGGAACTAGTTATTTACGTTCCTAATGCCACTGAAATATTAGCTCACAGTAATCGCATGAAAGTTGATTGCCAAGCAGACGACTACATTTCTCAAATCTTGCGTTGCAAATTTATTGTTGAGCCCAAATGTTACGATCATTTACAACTCTGTAGAAGGCCCAAAGTTAACTTACTTATATCATTGCTGTTCAATAAAAACTAAAGATTATAATATCTTGTTTTTCAAAGTACATTGTACAGCCATTAAAAAATCAGAACTTTTTGAAAAATTCGAGAACCTGCTAATTTAATTACTTGCGGGCCTTTGGATATTGAATGTTTTCTATAAGTATAATTGTTTATCAAAGTTATATTTCTTGCTTTGAATTTTTAAAATACCCTGACTTGTAAAATTATGTTTAAGAATGGGGTGAAAGAACTCTACAAAGCGTATATTTTGCTCATTTTTGGACATAGCAAAAACAAATCCAGCATCTAATGAACTGTACTGTGCTAAAGAACATAAACTGCTGTGTCTGTCTATTTTCTAATAAAAATAGACTAATGAAATAGTATGAGGTTCCTACCAAAAAGAATTCTACAGATTACTTCATTTCGAAATGGATTATGGCAAGTTTACCCATTCTAAGATTACTTGATTTTATCCTGTGTCATTACTAATTCATCTAATTAAAAGTATTGAAAGTTTGGAGCATTGCTGAAAAATTCTGCGATTTTCCAAATTCAAATCAATTCATACCAATTTTATAACTCGTGGTGAAAACTAAGGACATACTATCCTACTACTAAAAAGCAAAAATGTAATAAAAAACATAACGCAAAGCATAAAACATTAATTTTGAGCAATATTATAAGAACAATGTTGGACTAGAACTAATCTGAGATACATCTAACAATAATAGTATTTTGCAAAATTTTGTTGGTTGCCTCCATTTGTCAATTATCGTATTCTTCAATTATAAAATACTTTATTTTAATTGCTAAATTAATTATTCATGTGAAACACAAAACATGCAATTCTAAATGAAATATATTTATAAAAATATATAGAGCATAATGCACATTACAAATCGAAATATCTTATAAGGAATTTAAAAAAATACTAAAAAAAGAAAAAAAGTAAGGAACATTCAATATATATTTCTAACAAAATTGACTTTTACATAAGTGTTTAAGTTAGTTTATTTAGCAAGTTCTAGTTTATAGAAATATATTGCTTTGGCATCATTTACTTCTTTAGGTAGATTTTTCAGACTTCTAGCTACTGATGACAAAAACCTTTTTCATTGTAAACTATGCGCCTGATTTTCTTTGCATTGGCTCTATTGGACACAAAAGTAATATATCAGGATTTTAAATTCTCCATGCACCGGAACTGATGTGATGTCTGCCACAATAAGGAAAATTGATGACCCGTTAACATGTTCTCAATTTCCGAAATTTGTAGTAAATTTGATGAGATTTCTGATGTCAATATAAATTCCCATCCAAAAATCATTAGCAAGCAAATGTTGCGAAGCTTACATATAATTTCTGCTCAACAAAATTTGATTTATAAATGACACGAAATCGTCGTACTTGGACAGTTGAGTCTTTAAGAAACAGAGGACGACAAGATTATCACAACTTAATACGAGAACAAATTAAAATATTGTCGGGTTCCTCATCTAAATTATTTGAATTCAAGTTGCTGCTCTCGATAAGACATCACTTTTGTCGATTCACCAAATAGAGGTTGCGGTGCCGTAAACTATCAAACTAATCAGACAATATGATGTTAGTAACCTGGAACATTTGCAGTGTACTTAATAAAAGCTTCAATACTTCTGATTTATATTCAGTCTGGACTTTTTGGAGCTGGTGGTGGAGGTGGGGGAGGGCTTAGACGATGTCCTCTTTCATATTTAAGGCCTGATTTTGACGAGGCTGTTTTTAGAGGGAATTCCTCAAATTTATTGCCATGAACAAACAATAATCGACCTGTGAATCGGTTCCCCTCAACTTGTCGTAAATCTGCTGAGGTTTGACTTAGCAGTTGGCTTTATGAAATATATTTTTTTTAATGCAATTTACACGTATTTTCTCATTCTATGCAGCGTCCCCTTGTAATTTGAACACAATTTACATGCATTCATTTAATTTCATTCTAAACAGATACATTGTATGGGACACTTTTGTAAGGATTACTGAAACAAAGAACTTAAGGTGGCGTACTCCCTAGAATTGGTGGTGTAACAATAATCTTGTGGTAAAATCTATTAAGTCCATTTGTGTTTTGAATTCTACATTTTTCTGTAAGTGGAGAGTTGAAAACCCCAAGGCAGAAGAAAAACATTATTTTGGGTCTCGCCTAATTTGCATGTCACGTGATTTGATAAAAAACAAAGAAATACTTTAAAAATTCAGCATTTTCAAGATATCTTTTGATAGGAGCAACAGAACTTTTTTAAACTAGATATAGATACACATTGCAAAGAGTGTATACAGCACAATCTGAACTAAGATCATTTATATTGGGTATTTACTTTATGAATTATTAATCATTAATTATCATAATGATTATATGATTATAAACACGTTAGCATTAATAATTAATAAAAAGCATACATACTAGAACTCTGAAAATAGTCCATTTTGTAGATAATACCAATTTACACATATTCTGTAAGTTTCATTACCAGGGCATGTTTAGTTTTTAAGAAATCATGAATTTAAAGAATTTGGGAAAAATGTGTTTTAAATTAGCATGATACCCCACATTATATGCAGTGTTGTGCACACAACAAAGTTTAAATTCTACACAATACAAAATGTTGTTTTGTGTTGTGTTGTGTACATAGCAAACAAGGCAAGCCTGTTAATAATGAGATCCTTCATCAAAAATATAAGGTTTTTATTAGTATATGCATTGATTCAATCCCAGGTTTTCATAATAATTGTTTTCCAGTGTAAAATACAGAAATGTCTCTCAATTTTCATACACTACATTCATACCATTATTTTCCAAATGTTCTACATTGTAATTAAATCAGGAGAAATAGTCGATGACTCCAAAACTGGTACATTCTGCACCTTCAACCACACATTCGTGCACTTGCCCAAGTGAATGCAAACAACGGTTTACTGAAAGTCACTAAAACACCTACAACAAGATTCTAATGGCAATAAAGGTGCCTCTCACTTCAAGATTTAAGCAATGGAGTGCACAGATTTCAACAAACTTTGTCCAGTTCAACAAATTTAGTTTATTATAAAGAACAGTACTCCAAAACCAACAAGAATATGAAAATGGAAGTTGATTGGTCCAAAGAAAACGTTACTCACTCATTTCATAAACTCAGCAATGACGGTCCCAGTTTCGATCTTGGCATCCTATACAATAAATGTGACATTTTGAAACTTTCTATGTTACAAAGCAAAGTTTTTTCAATTATATTCTATTGCTTGATGCAGATTTATTAACAAGATGAAATTTTTAAAAAATTATATGTATATCTATTTAAAAGCGTGTTGCTGTTTACGGTATCCGGTATAATCGGAAATTACACAATCGGATTCGAATATTCGGTATCCGATCAAATTTAACTAGCTCACCGGATTTTACGGGATAACGTATTCTGAGATAAAACTTGATTTGAAAATGGAATTTTCGAGGATAAGCTATATTTTTTTCTTGATATGGAAGTTGTCATGCAACAAAACAAATTTTTCTTACATATCAGAACGTATTTAATAATTATTTATTTTACTTAAAAATTAATTCTGGATTGTGACTGCTTTAAATCATTTGAACTAAAACAAATATATTCATTCAAATTCAATTAGCATACTTCATATCCTAACCTCTGAAATTCCACCAGATGTTGTTATTACTCCCACCCTTGATCTTGGAAATGATACCCATGAAGTAATCGCCTATATCATGTCACGATTAGAAAATACCGGTTTAACTGCTATAATGGATGGAAAGGGGATGGACATTTAATCAGAATTGTATGCCAAATATGAAAATGTCAAGCAAAATCTCCTGCAGTTTAGAGAGCTTTCTCTACATGTATGTTAAGAAAACTCTTAGCCTATGGCAGAAATCTTAACTACAATAATATATGGAAATTTATGTGCTGTTATTATAAGTTAGTGAAGTAGTTTCTTCAAAAAATTGACTTTTTATTATGTAAGAGTTTGTATTTGTTTTGTATCTTGTTCTCAGTAATAGAAAAACAATGCATCAAAGGCAGTCAAATTTCGAACCAGTGTTGTAATCAATGATAAAGATAACTGCAACCCAACTACAACAACAAATCCCATTGATAGATGGTAAAGTAACCTATCAATTATATTTTATATTTGCAGACTCAACATTTCATTTGGTAAAATTTTCAAAACATTTACAAAGCATCGGATATTATATCATTAGATTATTTGTATAATGATACAATCAAACTACTTGTTGCCAGTTTTACTACTGCCTTTATTTTTGTATACATTTGTTTTTGTGTTATATGTCTTGTACATATATTATCCATTTTAAAATTTGTTTTTAAGTTTAGTTTTTAATAGTTTCTTTCAAAGTACATTGCTTTTCTTTTAACTCTATCTAATAACAATGTTGTTCTTTTCTTTCCAGTGGCATGTGCAAGAGGGGACATGGTGGAATGGTATCTCCTCAGCTTTTCAAAACTGATTTTGAAAAAAAAATTATAATATTTAAAAAAGTAAGTCGGGAAATGCAGTCTTAGAGTGTCTTTTCAATATTTTCATTTTATCAATATGTGAAAAAATCCAGTGTACGAATTTTTTATCCGTTTCAGCGAAGTACTAAGTACGAAAATAACGAAGCTGTTAACAGCTAAAGGATTGCTGTTTGCTGTCAACAGCTTCTTTAGCTGTTAGCAGCAAAATGGAAAGCTTTCTTTATGATTCAATAAACACACTTGTTTCCCGAAACTATATTGAAATTAAACGCCTTAAAAAATAATTGTTACTAATGTCGACCTGTCACACGATCAGGCAAAAAGTGATAGTGTGTCACCCAGGGGCGCACCCAGGTTTTTTTCAGAGGGGGGGGG
>CABFPE010000286.1:768368-778987 GCA_900660155.1 Hofstenia miamia
TGGAGTATATGCTAAATTATCTACAATTGAATTTGATTTTAACTTATAATAATATTTGTTGAAATACCCTTAACACCCATTGCTGATGACATAACATTGGCACCATCATATGCTTGTCCCCTGAGATTGTTAATATTTAATTGTAATTGTTCTATGCAGGCCAAAATATTTTCTTTTATAGCTTGAGCTGTAGCCCGTTGCATGCGAATAAAATCAAGAAAATGTTCTTGAATTTCACCACTAATGTTGCACCAGAAACGAATACTAATGGAAAGTATAATTTCATTGCTCGTCGAATCTGTTGTTTCATCAGCAATTATAGAGTAGAATGGAAGCTAAATACTTTAATTTTTAAATTTATACAGAAATTTAAAATGCGAACAAATTCAAGTCTTTAATCAAATCATAGCTGCCGTGGGGATGATATTTTTGGATTTCCATGATACTGAAATAGATACAAACAAAAACAATACAATGCGTACCTCTGATTGCTTTATTACATCAACTATTTGGCTCTTGATGTCATTAGCCATTAATGTTAATAGTTCATTTTGAATACGCCACGAAATGTATGTCGCATTTTTTGAAGCCATTTCAAGATGAGTTTTTAGAATGTCATCCGTTTCAGCTCTGAATAAAAGAATATGTCGAAATACTCCTTGATTTTCATCATCTAAGCAATATCATATATAATACATGCTAGCTAAAATGACGATTACCCAAAAGCTCTCCATAATCTCTGTGTCCACGAAGAGGAATACCTGATTTGGCACACAGAATTAAACACTTTATAATGGAATTGAGTATAGAAATGCATTTCTTCTCATTTGCTTTACCAATTTCATCTAGTAGTGAATCAACACTAAAAAATGTATTATATTATAAACATAACGCTTATTTAGATTAACCTTCTATTTGACATTTGATTTTTTTGCTTAAAAAGAAGCTGAACTTGAATGGCATTTTTGTGGTAGCAATGCGATTCATGTAATACTAATACCCCGTCTTTTCCTCGGGCCTTGCGTAAATTAGTAAACGGCTTTTTTATCAGAACTACAGCCTTTTTAAAATTTGGATCATTTTTATTGCCAAACAAGATGCATGTTCTGCAAAAGCCCCCTTTCAGACTGGCAGAATAAACAAGCCAATGAAAATCCGTAAAAAAATTGTCTTGGAATTTTAGAATAGCTCCTTTAGAATTAGTACTTATTATTCTGTTCTCCAAATTTACAGTGCTTTGAGGCATGGTCAAAAACTTCTCCTTAACATCATCAGGGATATTCTAAACTATTGTTAATATTCATTCAAACAACCTGTTTTCACAACTGACCTCTTTATTAACAAGAAAGCCAATATCACAAGGATTATGGTACGACGAACATTCTGTTGGAGCTAAGTCGACACTTATTGAATTATTACTCAAAGAAATATTGGGTTCTTCAGATCTAACGCGTTTAGGAAAGAAGGCGGATATTTTCTGCATGTTAACTAAAACAGAAAAAGTTGACATTAACTTAATGCAAATTTTCTTTTGAGGTTACTGTATTGTATATCTATATTTCAGTATCATACTTTTCTAATTGCATTGATTTCAGTCTAAAACGGGACTAACAATTGAATGCTTTTTGTTATAATTAATAAAATTGAATTACTTTTGGCTATACCTTTACATTAATTATTAAGCTTATATAAGACATTACATAGTATTATATTCTATTTTATATAATTTGTCATCTCAGCTCAATTCAAACTGCAATAAGAAACATGTTTTAGGTACATGAACTTAAATGTAATAACTACATGTCTCACCTAACCTATGCAGCCATTATTAAGGCTGACTAAGAAACTATGTTTCTCGTTGGCCGTAAGCATTAGTAAACTAATGCTCATGTTCCACAGCTTTTGTCTAGCATTGATGAGCCCCCTTTGCAATAGCAGGCTCATAAACACGTTCAACCAGGGCTGCGTGTTGTGCACATGACACAGTGTGAGCTTGTCTGGTTTACTGCAACTAACTGCTTCAGCCGCTAAAATAGTCTAAAATTATACCCACTCCCAACTTTCTTTTACAAATACAATAGCGAACTGTTTTCAGCTAAGCAAAGGGTGCAATGATGTTAATTTGGCGGGTAAATAAATGCTGTTATATTTGTATGGAGTGCAGTGCTTTCAACTCATGATAATAAACTCAATGGCTAAGGAAAGTGTTGTANGTAGCATGCATTTTAAGGAACGTGTGTCCGTGGCCCCCGTTTACATCCGCATTAGATTTGCTATTCATAAAAAAGGAAACGTATGGCACCCGCTTTTTAAGTTGCATTGCATCAATTGTAATCTTAATCCAGGTCTTCTAAATCGAAATCTTTTATTCGTAAAAACATAGGGTGGCACCAAGAGCAAGAGCGATATATACAAAACATTCGAGAAAGGTGTATCCAATTTTAAACTAAACTATACTACACAAAGAATAAGTCGACCTTTAAAAGGCGTACTACCTAAGTAAATTGAATTGCACTAATTAAAATATGGTAATTTCATTTTAACACACTGTGGATTACGCAATTAGATTCAACAAAGAGGTGGAAATATTCGTTTAACAAATTCTTTGAACTATTAATAACTCTCACTTAATGTCAGCTAGAGCGCCTAGAGTCAATAATGTCAAAACGTTTTTTTCGGTCAAAACCTTTTGAAAAATTTGCTTACATAAAAAACGCCAATTGTGCAATTACTTAGTATGGTCGTAAGGTCTAAAATATTTTATTAGGTTAAAAATTTTTTTAAGGTCAAAATAGACAATTTTTTGTTGAAATTTGAATTCAAGTCAAACTCTAATGTCATTCTTTAACAAATTTTTTTCACAGCATGCAGCTCCAAAACCGCTTACCAAATAATCTTCATTTTTCTGTAAAAAACGTTAGACGTATTGTGTCATATACAACCAACAGAACTTTATACGACGTTTTAAGCAATACGTATTTCCCTTTAAGTCATTTTAATTTATAATTATTTCAAAATTTCTTAGATATTATCCTAATTTGTGACAAAATACTAAATATTTAGGTCGAAAAAATAATCGCCCTAATCATTTACATTGAATTTTCAATTGATTTTATATTCACTTCCTTAGTTATAATATGGATTTATTAAGTAAATACTCAATTAGGCGAATGTAGACAGAAGTATTGCAAAAATATATTCATTCTTTATAGCATAGTCGTAACATGACCTGATTTGATACCGATTTGTCGGAACTTGGTTACAAAATTATACGGAAAATACTTAGAATGCAAATAATTCAGTCGACTTTAGAAGCAATTAAAAATATTTTAGATAAAATAAACAAATTTAATATATAATTGGATATATCATTTCAATAGCTTCAACGTTTCTGCTTAAAGACTTGATCGCCTGTTCTTGATCGTCTGATGCTTTAGCTGATATAATTGACTTCGCAACCTTCGTTTGCAGAGGGACCCTGTTAACGAACCAATCAAGTGAATAAACGTAGCGTGAATGGAAATAATTATATTAAAAATAGTGTTTAAATAAAAGAACTATCATATTTACATCTGCATAAATTTAATTTAAAATTATGAACTTCAATGAAATTTTCAGAAGAAATTAATATCTGTACCCGATATCATCCCGATTTGGAGAATAAATATCTCAAGCCGACCTGACCCGACCCGACCCGACCACCCCACCAAATGTGTTCTATAGAATTACTCCTAAAGGAAGGTAAAACCAAACCCTTGAATAATTTCTAAATATTATTTAATTTTGGGTTATAACCAGGGCTTCAGGGCATGCCTAGATATGAAGCTGTTCCAGCTCCCACTCTGTGGCCCAATTCTATCAAAATTTTGGCCAAAGGAAGTCTCGACAATATCCTCTCATTTAGTGTTTTGATATTTTGTTTTGTATAAATCATTTTATTGTAACATTTTATTTAATACAGATAAAGTTGGTTATATACCTACTGCCTAGTAGATGTATTTGTAACTCAGTTTGCACTAAAGCACCAAAGTTGCTGGATTAAATTTGCGTGATGTTCAATGAGTACACATTAAAAAATAATTTTGCCTCCTTAAGAGTTTTCTGAAATGGCGCCACTGTCCGACATAAGTGCTGTTGGATACTAATGATGCAACTCCATTCCGTTCTGGTTTACAATGTATTACCAAATGCGATTATTTGTTAACTTTTGTGAACTTATTGATTATATTTTCAAATTTTGCGATATTTTAAAATTTTAATACATTTTGTAACACCAAAACTCTGTGTGGAACAAAAATCAACTAGGCATAATAAAAATAGTTTTTCAAAAATAGCTTTGTAGCTGGAACTGTTCTATAAGCAGACTTGTCAACGAGAAGAGCTTCTAACGAGCCGAGCCGAGCCGAGCTTGAGCAGAGTATTGGATATACAACGAGCCGAAAACGAGATGTTTATAAGCAACCGGCCAAATTTATAGTGCTGCTTGTTAATTTGATTATGCAGATTTTTCTTATTTTTTCATTCAATATTCCTTAATTATAATCGTATTTTAGAAATGTTTAGTAAATAATAGAAAGAGCAATTGAAAAAATTCTGAGGGCACAATATTTTTAAAAAAAAATACCGGGCTGAAACGAGCCTCATTGAAAGATTTTCTGTAGCGAGCGCAGCCGAGCTGAGCCGAGCTTAGAAATTAGGCTCGTTGACAAGTCTGTCTATAAGCATCTGACTTTGACTCTAGCCCCTGCTCTGTCTGCATTTTAAAGTTGTTTCAGTTCTGACTCCGGCTTCGAGGAGAATGCTCTGCTTCTTTGGCTCTGCATTGGGGCTCCTGCTCCAGCTCCAAAGATCTGGTTACAACATCATTAAAATACAATAAAATAATGAACAGAAATATTTATCTTTGAAATATAAGCACACATTTCCAATTTACAGCAAAGCAGTGGTTAATAATTACAATTCGTGCGATTTTCATACAAAATGATAAAAAACCTTTTGGTCTTATTTTATAAAATTCTTTGAGACATCAGACAGTCATGTATAATTCGTAAACTAGATTTGAATACGAGGGGTTGCTGAAGGACATTAACGCTTGCATGGCATTGCGAGGCAAAAATTTGGATTTAATTTAGACATTTGCAAGGCAATAAAGGATACATGTATATTTGTTTATCCCGTTAATCATAAATATAAGACTATAGTCAATCGCATTTCTTCTTACGCTTTCAAAGTTTGCATTTTATTACTATTCAATATGCTTTGTGTGGGTGTAAAGAAATACCTATAGGTGTAAAGTGTGTTATGTGGCAATTGGAAACTGCAGGGCGCTGTTCCAAAGAATCGAGATACATAGAGCTGGAACAACATACTACGAACTTGGCAAGTTCCCACCTGCTTTTGATGCAGCAGATAAGCACTTAGCATGTTCAATACTAACAAAAATAAATAGTTAACAAAATGTCTGTTTAGTCAAAATTATTGTTGAAGTTTCTAGTTTATAGGAATTAAGTATTTTCGTAATGAGCAATAGTTTAATTTTATTAATGAATGCTCTATTCTGCTATTGCTATTGATAGTAATAATTTTTGCTAAATTTTGCAAAATTTTTCATGCGTGCTGTGTAAGGTTTTTAAGCCCGAACAAAAATTTTATTGCAGCCACCACCAGTTGAGTAAAGATCGGGGTGGGGATCGTAATGCAATTATAGATACAATGGAAAGCCCAATATTCTTAACACCTACGTCAAAGTGTATGTTAAAGACCTCTTTAACACAATAAGAGTCAATCAATTGGAGATTCTGGGTTTTGTGATTTTTATACTTTTTTATGAAGATATCTGTAGTGACTTAATACATTGTTATATTGACTGCCTTTAACTAAACCATTCTTAATATNTTCGTAAACTAGATTTGAATACGAGGGGTTGCTGAAGGACATTAACGCTTGCATGGCATTGCGAGGCAAAAATTTGGATTTAATTTAGACATTTGCAAGGCAATAAAGGATACATGTATATTTGTTTATCCCGTTAATCATAAATATAAGACTATAGTCAATCGCATTTCTTCTTACGCTTTCAAAGTTTGCATTTTATTACTATTCAATATGCTTTGTGTGGGTGTAAAGAAATACCTATAGGTGTAAAGTGTGTTATGTGGCAATTGGAAACTGCAGGGCGCTGTTCCAAAGAATCGAGATACATAGAGCTGGAACAACATACTACGAACTTGGCAAGTTCCCACCTGCTTTTGATGCAGCAGATAAGCACTTAGCATGTTCAATACTAACAAAAATAAATAGTTAACAAAATGTCTGTTTAGTCAAAATTATTGTTGAAGTTTCTAGTTTATAGGAATTAAGTATTTTCGTAATGAGCAATAGTTTAATTTTATTAATGAATGCTCTATTCTGCTATTGCTATTGATAGTAATAATTTTTGCTAAATTTTGCAAAATTTTTCATGCGTGCTGTGTAAGGTTTTTAAGCCCGAACAAAAATTTTATTGCAGCCACCACCAGTTGAGTAAAGATCGGGGTGGGGATCGTAATGCAATTATAGATACAATGGAAAGCCCAATATTCTTAACACCTACGTCAAAGTGTATGTTAAAGACCTCTTTAACACAATAAGAGTCAATCAATTGGAGATTCTGGGTTTTGTGATTTTTATACTTTTTTATGAAGATATCTGTAGTGATTTAATACATTTTTATATTGACTGCCTTTAACTAAACCATTCTTAATATATAATATATTATATAATATTTGGCGTAATATTACTTTACGAACATCGATTTTTTTTTTATAGAAGTTCATGGTCTTATTCACTAGCTCGGTCCAACACATATCATAAGGCATGGAATGCTCTGTTGAGTTAATGATTAAATCTCTACATTTGATAGAAGAATAATTTTAGAATGACATAGGCCTTTAATTTGTTAGAATATACATGTATTAAATCCAAAGGTTTATGTAACAATATATTTTCTTAGTTAAATTCATTGAATGTATACCTATGCCTGTAGGCAATTGTGAAAAAGTTTTAAATCAGAGATCAAGAACCTTCATAACAGCTTGCCTTCAATGCATTTATTTATTGTAGTAAATAATTAAGTTTCTCATTAGCAGTGAATTATAATATTGTTAACATAAGAAACTTATAGCATAGGAATTGCTATCCTAAAAATAGCACATTTAGTTATTGACATTTCATTCATACCATGACACAAAGTGCTAATCATTCTAACAAAATATCGTAATTGATGAAATTTAACATGAATAAATAATTTATCTATAAAAGTAATGATTTTCAAACAAAACAAGATTAGAAATGTTGAAACTTTTGGTAATTGCTTGCTTTTGCGTAGGAGCTTTTGGATTGCTATGGAATCCAACTGGGAGGAGGTCACCCTATGATGAGAATGTAGAGTTCAGGATTCAATTGTTGAAAAATAATCCCCAATGGTTAGACGAGACCCTTGAAGTTGTATCAGACCCAAAGAGCAAGGAATACGAAATATATCGAACCAATGAGGATATTAGGTCCAATATCGGTCGATCTGACAGAGAAATACATCAAATCATTAGTTGGTTTAAAAAACAGTGCACGGAATTATGTCCATTAAAAGGCAAGGCCATGATTCACGCAGACTTTATTCAAATGAGCACATGTACTGCCAAATTTGAGTGCATTTTCGATACACAATTAGTCCAATATAAACATCCTTTGTACGATTACTTTATATATCATTCAAAAGATACGTCTTATGATCTTCAAAAAAGATTCAAGGATTTGAATGCACCAGCAGTTGTAAGAGAACTGGTTGTTAATGTAAATAATGTTGGAAGACTTCCACCTCCTCTTAGAAAATTCTCATCAGGTTTTCCTTATCAGGGCGTTAAGGTTACACCCGTAATAGTTGCTGAAAACTACGGAACAAAAGGTTTCCAAAATGACAGATCATCAAACGGAGGTCAGTTGGCTAACGCTTTCGCTGAATTTGGAAAACAGTACTTCTTCCCTAATGATATTGCAGCGATTCAGAAACATTACAACTTACCAAACAACAGCGTTGCTGAGATTGTAGGTGTTAACGATCCCAGTGCTAAAGGAGCGCAATACATGGAATGCACGTTAGATTCGACATACCTTACCAATGTTGTTAACCAGCCAACATGGGGCATCTTCATACCGACTTTCCAACTTGATTACGTAACTTTCACCCAAACACTAATGAGCACCGCAAACTGTCCAAAGATTATTTCAATTAGTTACGGTGGGGCCGAATCCATCTTTGGCACAGATAACATGAACACTATTGATGATGAGTTCAAGAAGCTCGGAATCTTGAAGTTTACTCTCTTTTTTAGCGCAGGTGATACAGGCGTAGGAAACACATTAGACGGTGACTTTCAATGTGGACAGTTCGAAGCAAATTACCCAGCATCATCACCATACGCTGTTGCGGTTGGTGGAAGCTATCTTAGAGAAACCGGCACCAGTGAAGAGGGCGTTTGGAGATATGGTGGTAGTGGCTTTTCAACCCATAACAAAAGACCATCATGGCAAGATGCCGCTGTTACAAAATATTTAAGCAGTGCACAAAACCTTCCTGATAGTAGCAAATATAACAATACAGGTAGAGCAGTACCTGATCTAGCTGCGTATGCGACCAACCTGAGGATGATTGTTCAAGGAAACCTTCAATATATTGATGGTACTTCTGGTGCTGCTCCGATAACAGCGGCCGTATTTACCTATGTCAATGTTCAAAGAATGAGAAATGGTAAAGGACCATTGGGATACATTACTCCACAATTATACACAAGTGGTGGTGACGTTGGACAAGATATTACTTATGGTTTCACTCAACAGACAACCGGAGGTGACTTCAACATTTTATGCGCTAAAGCCTTTCCCGCAGTCAGTGGGTGGGATGCCGCCTCAGGACATGGATCTGTTCACTTAGATAAATTACTTAAAATTTTTGCATAAATCCTTTGTATGGCTAGAAAATAGAGATTTGATGTGCTAAAATTTTATGGAAGTATAATTTTTGAAATAATTTTTCATTCTTTACAATGTGGCTAATTTTTCGATATTGAATTTAGTAATTAAGAAATCTTATGTGCATTTGTGCTAATGACTCCAATCAAAAGCTTGATAAATTTATTTATTTACAAAGAAAGAAATTTTTATTTTCCAAATTCGCTAGATGGCGTCGTAAAATATTGAATTTGTATATAATAACCAAAGGGAAATTTGGTATTTAGAACTATAGCACGTTTAATATTGCAATTTGTTTGCGTTACGAAACAATTATGAGTAAATTACGCTTTGTTGCATGTATTCAGCCATTAAAATTCGAAATTAACCCAGCCAATGTTTTGACAAATGAGGTTAAATTTAGTAAGGAACTTTTCAAAAATTCGTTAGAATTTTCAAAAATTATTGCTATGTAGAGGTGATTCCAATTTGATATTTCTATATTACGAAACGAATTATGATTTTCGGATCTCTTCTGGTGAGCTTGCATCTGTTTTTTATGTTTTCCTCAGTTCTGATCTTCTGACAAATGAGTTCAAATTATGCCATACACCCGCAGTTTTACACTGTTTTAGGACAGCCAGTACTCTGTCAATTCTTGTTCAACTCCTTAGCTCTTTTCAGCATTCGTTAGAGCTCCTTTAGTTCTATATTACAATGTTAATATTATATATTTAGTTATTATTCCCTTTATGATATCAACACTTTAGTTTATTACAACTTTTGAATTTCTGCTTAACAATTACAACTGATGCATTTCAGAACACTATTACTCTGCAACTTTTGACGTTATGCACTAGGGTTATACAGTAAAATATGTGCGCTGACTAGCTCCATGTGAAACTATTTTTTATTTTTTAAATTTATCTATACTGGTTGCAAAGTATCGGCCAGAACAAATTTTCAATTTACACTTTCGTAAGTAAGATTCGTTTATTATAATTAATAGAGTAGACTAAATTTGGATACCTATAACTCAATGAGTCTTTATACTATCGACACAGTTTAAATACCATTCGATGCGTGCTGAATAGCTCTATGATACACTGATTTTTAATTTTGGAATTTTTTTAATTTTCTTCTATTTTTAGAGCGATAAATGTAATTGATAAAAACATAACACTTTAATAGCTTTTCAACATTTGTTTTATGTAAACAAAGGACTAGAGCTTCCTTTGAAATCTGACCTGTCATTGACCTGTCTAGAGCAATTTTAAAGTTGGAGTCGAATAACTTCGGAAGGTTACTGTGAAGTCAATCTTGACGCTGTAGTCATAAAAAAATATACCATTCTCCTACACAACAATAGCTCCATGTGGCAATGTTTGTCAATTTCTGATTTGATCAATAATTATATTGTAAACTGCGAACAATGTATCAGTCGATTTTTGCGAACTTTAAATGCTTTTCAAGGACAAATAATTCAGTGCATCTCTATTTCATAGAAATGGGTGTTTGTTGTACACTATCTAGCTGCACTATATTGCTTAATACATAATAGAAGTCATTACCAATCTCTTTTAGTGAAATTGATTAAAATAATACAATTCAATATATGTAAATGTTAAAAATGT
>CABFPE010000286.1:850491-864871 GCA_900660155.1 Hofstenia miamia
CAATAAAGGAGTACCACAAGGAACTGTGCTAGGCCCAATAATGTTCAACATTTATGTAAATGATATCATTTCCCATGCCAAAGACTGTGAAATAATACAATATGCGGATGACATTTGTCTTATAAGCCGCCATGAAAATCCATCTATCGCCACTGAGACTCTTTCTAAAAGCATGGAAAGCGTCTTCTCATATCTGCAACAAAACAAACTTACCATCAATAAAGATAAAACACAATTCATCATCTTTTCCAACAAAAAACAAAATAAAGAAAGAAATCGAACTCGAATTGAACTCAGAAACTAAAATACGGAATATGAAGGCGGTAAAGTACTTGGGAGTAACGCTGGATGGTGGTTTCAAATTTAACGAGTTCGTTCAACAGAAAGTGAGAAGAATGTCCGCTGCTATTCAATATCTAAAGCAAATAAGGAAAATTACTCAGGATAAAGAAGTTATACATGCATTGGTGTTGTCGCAGTATATGTATGCATGTGAATTGCTAAACGATATTGATATCGCAAATCAGCAAAAGTTAAATAGAGTATTTAACTGGTGTATTTGCACTATGTTTAAAATTGACAAAAATCAAACAGGTAACACGATAAAACGTTTATCAATATTATCGCCTTTATATGTTACCAAATATATCAGCTTAATTAGAATGTTTAAGATTATACAATCAAACAATGTAATAAAAAAATTTACAAAAGTAAACTCACGAACAAATAAGTGTATAAATAACGTCAGAGTAAAAAATAAATGGTGGAAAGGTGCCTTCACAACGAAAGCAATTAAAATGTGGAACAAACTAGAACCAAGCATTCGAAATGCAAAAACAATAACATCATTTAAAAAACTCTTAAAAGAAAATCTATTAGCCAATCAATACAATTTAGGATACTCTATAAGGAATAATACGTGGCGCAATTTTTTAAGTTCTTAATGTGTATATGTGTGTTGTGTATTGTTATTTATTTATTTTTTATTGTTTTTTTTTAATTTGTAAAGTAGCTTTTTTTTTAGTCTTTGTATATATAATGTTGTACATATTTAGTATTTTTGTAAATATTATGTGTATTCAATCATGTGTATACAAGACTAAAAGTTATAATACAGCTATTGAAGAACATATCTGAAGGAGGAATCAGTTGAATTTTGTACTTTCGGAAGTTTACATTTATAGGGAAATTGTTTCCCTTCATACTTTCCTAGATTTTGAAAAACTTCATTAAAAGATATGCAAATTTCTCTATGACTTGTAATATTCTTCCCATTGAATTTTATCATTTCCAGATTATTGTTTCAATAGACTTTGTATTTGGAGCTGTCTTTATAAATTCCCATTTCGCTTTTTGAGAACTTAGATTCTTATATTCTAATCTAGCAAACCGATTCTATTCTTTTCTTATATCGATGTTACATAGGTTACGAGTTTTCTTATAAGCAAATGATTTTTGTCAGTTTTGGATGCTAAATAAGTTTGCCAACATTCTCTTTTTCTTCTAATACGTACTAAAGCGCTAAAGGAAGCATTTAATGTTGAAATTATTTGCAATTATAATGTGTCACCACATTTGAGCATGCATATTTATAAAGCAAGACTATTAAGTATTGCAATATCATGTCTAGATTGAACCACCACAACTTGACAAGATAAAGCGCATGTGAGTTCATATTCAGTAACAGAAAATTACATAGAATCAGTTGATGCAATTTAAAACCAGTGTAAGAAGTGAGCATTGTTAAGAGCAAATCAAAATTTATTAATGTTTTTATTAATATCTTATGATTAATAGAATAGCATGCTTTTGATAGACATAGACAGTGAATCGCAACAAATATATTAGAATCTAAAAATTTATCCATTTTTCTGTTGCTTCTGATGTTGAACAATTATTTCTGAAAACAAATTTGCGATTTGGACCATAACTTAAAATTTAAATGAAGTGTAAGAGTTTCTCAAATATTTTACTTTTAGGATAAACCTGATCTTATTGTATTAATTTTCAATTTACTGTCTTCTTCATTGGTTTATAAATATACATGTGAAGATTGTCAACAATCGTACATCGGAGAGACACGAAGACACTTTGCTACAAGAATTCAAGAACATATTTCAGGTCATCTTAAATCAGAAATTTACCAACATCAACATCCAATTAAAAAAGAAAATTTTGAAATATTATTAAAAACAAACTATCCGATAATTGCAGAATCACTATATATAAAGAAAGAAATAAGATCAAGATTAATGAATAAGCAGAAGAATTATTATAACATCAACATTTTCTAATGCATGCAATTTTAATTAATTTTAAGTGTAGTTAATTGTAATTAGTTTTCCTTCCAAATTTGTTCTGATAAAGATTTTGAATCGAAACCGGTCGCATTTATGATACTTTTATATATATATATATTTGTAATTAGACATACAATACTTTTACAATGTGCTGATATATTAGAGAACTTGCAAGCCATCGTTAACACTTCCGCACACATATAAACAAATCCTTAAAAACAAATAAATTGAAATTCATCTAAGTCTATGAGAGAATAGATTGCCGATCCTTCACTGCTTCTTCTGATGCAGTTGAGGCAAGAAATTTGGTTAAATGGTCAGAAACTGCTTGTTTTCTTTGGAAGCCACACTTATGACAATAAACCTAAAAAATATTTAAATTGTTACTCAATAAAAGAATCCAAATAAGATGAGTTGAATACATTTACAGCAAAGGAATAAGAACCGGGACAATAGAAAATTTCATTTAATTAGAGCAACACTGCCAACGATGCATTACGCTAAGGAAAAAGCGGCTTTAAAATTTCAAGGAACTTAATACCCAATTTACATGTGCCAAAAGGCATCCGTTGCGAATTACCTCAAAACATGTAGCGTGTAAATACCCAAAACATAAGAAATGCGAACTATGAAGTTGAGCAATTATAAAACCGAGGAGGACCAAATCATTTTCATTTTCTCATATGACTTTTTATGGGATATCGCATGTCTGGAATATAGACAGGGCTTTACAAATCCTTTCAATTATTGAAATTGGATAAAATTCTTCCATAATAATCCATACATGTAGATAACTCATGATTCTGTGTTTACATGGAAACTTCGCATACATTGACTATTCGAATTGCAAAGTTTATTATTATTATCATCATTATTCTGATTTTCATGGGTTGCAAAAGCTGTCTAGTGTTTCTCGCACAGAGTTATCAACTATCCATATGAAGTGGAAGTTTGTGAATATTTGCAACATTTTTCATGGATTTACATTTTAGAAATTTGCTGAGATATTAAAATAAAAAACTTTAGTAACATTGATATTAACAACTTAAAACGGAGTTGGAGAAATCCTAATTTTAAAGTGCCAATGTTCTTTATAAAGGACAAATTGTCCAAGCAAAATCAGGTAATCTAAATGCAGAGAAGTTGGCATTAAAATATTGCTATTGTTCTTTATATGATAAATACAAATGAAGATTGAAAAACTGCTAAAATAGTCACTCATGACGTAAAATAATACGTTCATTTAGTTATCACTGGAATATAGACTATATGAAAGAAATCTCATGTATGCTTGTTTGGAAACAGTTTTTGTTAATCTTTACGTAATTTTTGATTTGGTTGTTATTAGAAGCACGCAATACCCTTGACGACCTACTTTCATACTTTGATCAAAGCCATCAGCGACGAAGCTCTTGCCAACAATGCTTTCGTGACAGATACTGCAATTGAAACACCCGCAATGCCAATAATTATTCTCAAACGTTATATAACGAGCTCCTCCAACACCTAAACCACCAAAATCAACAAACAACAAATTCTAGATTTGCAAGAATGAAATATTAGCTCATTTTAATGGGAATTTTTAAAAACTTTTTTATATAAGGACTTCATAAATAAATTCAAATGGTAGTTTTTAGACATGTGATTCAACTTCTCCAAATCCTTTACCAACGTGGACAGATGTACTACTATCTTAAGCAGTTCTATAATTCAATTACTGTAAATTTTCTTCAATAGAGTCTCTGTTGCCTTCAACTAAGTCTTTGTACATTATCTAGTTAAAAATACAATATATTTAATGCCGGAAGAAATCTATAATAATGCAAACATTATTAAATTTCATTACATGAAAAATTTCCTTTCAAAAAATATTTATTGTCAATAAGTTAATTTGACTGGAAGAGATACTGTACATATAAGTCATTGAACCTTTCGATGTAAGCAACCATAGCAACTACATGAGTCATGCATGAATCACCTAGTGAAAACTAAGGATTTTTTTCGAGAATCAAATATAGGTTATTCTTAAATAGTTTATTTACAAAGACTTTTTTGAATGCAACAGACACTTTATTGAAGAAATATTACTGTAAGTATATTCTGGAAATGATAGATATAAAAAAACAATATCGAATAATTGCTGACATAACAATGTAATATCTAAAATACAAAGAGGGTTATTGATTGACGAAGATTCTTGATGCGTCTCTGAAAGATGTTGGAAAACATCCTGTAGAGTTTCTGACCTTTGAGCGCAATCATTAGCGTCATTTTCCCTTCAGTGTTGGAGGTGTGAGCCATCGATGTGTCCAAAGTTGAGTCTGGAAAGAAGAACTGGAACATATAAAAAGTAAATGTTTTTGAGAATGAGCTCTTCAGTTATTTGATCGGGATCGTTTATATCAGCACATATCATTGTGATGATCTCGACTCTTTTAGGGATGTTGTAGTAGCAAATGTGTTCTTGGAGGAGGTTGGCCCAGATGATATTGGTGCCAGTGAATAAAGTAAAAAATTTAACTTTTTTCTTTGCTATCTTTGTCTTTAGATGATCTATTTGTTTCTTTATTGGTAATCCCTTTTTGTAAACTTCTTCTGGTACGTTTTTCGTGTCGACTAGTAAACAATAGCCCTGATCGTGGTTTTTTAGTAGGAAGGCCGCCTCTTTAAACTCATTAGTCTGTTTAAAATTCATCATTTCTTGTACGATATTATAGTATAACTTGTGAGAAGGTATTCCATGTTTAACAGGTTTAATGTGTTTCGCCTTAGTTAACGGTATAATGATAAGGATACCAATCAGAAGTGGAAGAATGCAAAATTCGCTACTTTTAGGTATTTGGTTTTCGAGTTGTTTCCAGTTCCCGTGAGTTTCCGTGATCTGAGCAGTGACAAACGTGACGAGGTACTTTAATACCTTGTGATCGATTTCTGGGATTATTTCAAGGCAGCAGGTTTACTGTAGGGACTGTTTGACTTTACGAGGTATAACCAAGCGTGAACTAGAACATTCAATGTCAAATGCGATTTGTTGATTAGGACACATGAGTTTTTCGATTTCTTCTTTCATGTAATCTTCTGTGAACAGGTTCATTTTAATGAGCTCGATGCCGGAGATTTTGTTGGGGGCGAAATCTATAGGCATTATTCTTATCTAATTTTTATTGTTGAGTATCGTTTTTTCCATCAGTAAGCTTTGGTCTTCAGCTCGTATCCATGTAGGCGGGGTATGAGTTCAGTTTTGGTTAGTTTTTCGTTCATCATTTGTTCGATTTTTACTTGTATTTTCGGTGAGAGTAACATGGAGGATTCAGCTAGAAGTTGTTTTTCTTCTTTGAGTGAGATAGCAGTTTTAGGCTTTAAGTTTATTACACGGATCAGCTCAAAGTGGCGTGGATGTTTGTTGTTTCTTCCGTAATTTCGGAATATAAACTGTGGAGATATTGGTACAGATCGTTGTTTTTAACTTTTATGTTCTTGTTGCAGCAAAGTTGTAGATAGGATTGTGTGCTGTGGGTTATTTTCTCTAAGAGCATTTCTGTTGTCAGAGGAGAGTAGGTGTCGTTGAACACTTGGAGGTGGCCTTCAGCAGTGGTGCCCACATATATTTTCATGTGTGAGGGTGAAGGATATCCGTGTTTTTTTAATGTATTCCCAAGTTATTCTGAAGGATGACGGGTGATGTTCTTCCTAACGGATTTTCTCTATTGATTACAGGTAGAATATATTTTTCGTATTTGTTCATAGATTGCTGGAATTTTTTTAGTGGTGATGTTTCAACGGTTGTGGTGTGAAGTAGACAGTTTTTCAGTTTGCAAGTGATGGGAGCGATTGAAAGTTCGAAAGATTTCTTTTGGGGTAATTGTCGTCTTTTAGATTTGGTTATGAGTACTTCTAAATTCGGGTTTTCATTGAGGAAAATCGATAGGACTCAGATGGCTGACATTGTGTTTATTTCTGGTACTTGTTTATCAGAGAAGATTAAACTACAAAAGTCTTTTTTGTAACTATAGTGTGCGGCTTTTGAGATATCTTGTAATATAGACTCAATAGCTATGTGATAGGTTCGTGAAGGTGACTATGTTTATCAGAGGCCACTGTTCCTGATTGTGTTGTGAGGCGCTTAGTAGCGACCATCTTTCGTTGATGCTGATTTCTTGTTTTTGTTGGAAGGCGAATCTTCCCTTAAGGTTTGATAAGGTTAGCCGAGGATTGTCTGGATCAATAATCTCGTATGTTTGTGCTTGCAACATCATGTCAATTGCTAGTCTTTGCTTGGTGATGATGTGGTGTTGAGGCATGTAGCAATGCAGTAGTATGTTTATCAGTATGAGTTGTGTGATGGAATTTTCTTTTCTACTGCTGTACATGCCAAAGTGTTTTTCCGTATTATAAAAAAGAATTCTAAGTATGACTCCAGATCTAGTATGTTGTCAGGTATTGGTGATTGCGTTTCTATGTAAATGAAGTTAACGTTGATTTGCAGTGTGGACAGTGCTGTGGAAGTATTGAAGACTGAGTTTCTCCATCATGTCAGTAGGATAGAAAATAATTGTGTTGATTTGAGGTCACATACTGGCATCGATTGTAATGGGGAGGGTTGCACAATAAACTTTATTTTCTCCAATTGTTAGAATGTCGGATATTGTGGTTCTGGGTTCTGTTGATAGATTGTGCGCAGTAAAGTACCTGCTGCAAAAAGTGGCAATAAAATAAGGATATAGTAATTCTCTTTCTACAGTGGACACTTTGTCTCAATGAGCTAGGAAACGTTGAGACTGGCGTCTACTAGTGGTGGAAGTGGTATCTGACGCTATGGGTTGAAGGATCCTGCGGTTCACTGGGATTTTAGATGTTGAAGTTGAGGCACCCACCCTTTTTACGAGGCTGCTGATTTTTCGCATTGATAGCTACGAATGACCTGCAACTAGAGGTGTCTGAGGTAAATTCAAGTACACTGTAGATGCCTGAGAGTGACCTGCAAGTAATTTAGACTCAGTGGTGTGCTGTTTAGTTTTGCTTTGCAAGAGGTCCTATTTGGGCTGGTAGGCACAGCTTTGCATTTCATCATTGCAGTAATCTAAAGGCAAGGAAGCTATGTTAATTCCCATTATTTATAGTTAAAATTAAATTTAGCAATACGTTTAGGTTGTGTGCGCGTTTGGCTCGAAGAAGAAATTTTACATTTAAATCCGTCATCAAAAGAGTCTTCCTCAATTACAGAACATCCTAGGGTTAAGTAATATTCATTGTTCTCATTTTGTGTTAATTTGAAATTGTTTAGGTTATTGATTTTGGCATTTTTAATATCACGCGGTATGCTTTTGATATTTTGGAAGTAGATAATCTTTCCATTTTCAAGTTCGTAGTTGTTGTGCGGGAGAGACTTTCTTATCATGTGTGAATGCGAGTTTGCGTACTTGCTTTTCATTTGCTACCACTCCTGCATTATAGGCGTATACTTTGTCTCCAGGTTTGTGCGGTTCTCCATATATCTTTCTGTTGAATTAGCACTGCTGGCGTATGGCGCTTTTTTCTGCATTCGAGCACATTTTCTCATGGGTGAGATTAATTTTCTTTACGAGTTCATTTACGTATTCGTTGTTTATGGTGTTGCAGTATCCTTTAAATAGCATTGATACTAGAGTAGGGACTCCATGGCCGTACATTTCTTTTGTACGGAGAGATCTTTGTTGTGGCATGTGTGGAGATATTGTAAAAGTATTCCACCATGGGCAAGATTTGTCTCCAATTTTTTCCACCATGAGCTGTTATTGTTTACATCAATTTTAGCAGAATCTGATTTACACGTTCTACTGCTCCATTGGCTTGAGGATGATTGACTGTGGTGTGAGTGTGTAGTATCTCCAATTTTTTCCTTAGCATTTGGAATAGTTGACTTTTACACTGCTTGCCCTGGTCAGTTCTTAGTTGTTGCATTGGACAAATTCGCAGATCTACTAATTTAAGATGGCTTCCGCTGTTGTTTGAGCCTTTATATTGCGAAGAGGTATCACTTTGCAGTATTTGGTGAAGTTATCCACCATTACAAGAATGTATGTGTATCCCTCTTCGTCCTTCAATAGTTGTTCGATATCTGCGTTAACGATATTCTGCCTGTATTTTTTCCAGTGCTGTTCTTTGTCCTGGAAATCTGCTGTTGTTGCGGAGGATGCATGACTGGCATTTATTTATGACGTCATCTATAGTTCTGCGTAAGTACATTGTTACGAAGTTTTCATGTACTGTTATTTCGGTTTCATAGACAGCTTTGTGTCCTTGCTCGTGGATTTTTTGATGACGTCTCGTTTGTAATATTCCGGCAGAGCTATAAGGTTTCGTGTTGCTGAGCTGGCGTAAAGTATGCCACTTTGAGCTAGTTTCCACTTGTGTTTATTGTAGTGCCGCGTTGCCATGCTGTCCATTAGATATGCTGGATTGTTGATGCGTTTGATTATTTGTTTGAATATGACGTCGTTTTGTTGTGCAGTCGTGATCTCTGCTGAGGTGATCTCTTCCTTGATGATTATGGAGAGAATTGGTAATATCAGACGTCCGTTTCTATCTGTATTGATGTCGGGTAACTCCTCGTATTAGCAGAATGGTATAAAATGGAATTCTCTTTGTTCGCCTTGTTCTTTTTTAGATCGCGTTGATATTGTGGTAGCGTGGTCCAGATGTCAGCGTTTGTATGGAGTTTACCTTTTCGGTGTTAAATCGCGAAATTGAAATTATTTAAGTATTCAATCCATCTGGTGATTATGTTGGATCGATCACCAGCTTATTTTTTCAACCATCAGAGAATGCTGTTATCTGTTCATACTGTGAATGTTTTCTCCCTGGTGAGGAAGTGTCTAAATTTCTTTAAGGATTCAACCAGCACTAGAATTTCTAGCTTGGTAGCATCATAATTGAGTTCACTTTGTTTTAGTTTGCAGCTGAACCACTGAATTGGTTTTTCTTCACCATCTTGGACTTGACTTAATGCTGCTCTGATGGCGACTGTACTGGCGTTGCATTCCAGTATGTATGAGTCTGTGGTTGTCGGAGAATTCAGTGATTTGATGGTTTTCATTTCTGCTTTGAGTTTTTCGAGTTCTTCTTGATATTTCCACGACCAAAAGAATTCGCTGTTCTGCTTGAGTAGGTCAGACATGTTGGCAGTTTTTTCAGCCAAGTTAGGTATGAACATGTGACAGTAATTCAGAAAGCCCAAAATGCCTTGTACATCCTTTTTGTTATGCGGTGGCAGGATCTCATTGATAATGTGACGGCAGGTTCACTGTTTTCGTGTTTACTATTTTATCATGATGTTGCCAGGGGCGGTGTTGCGGCAAAGAAATGTTACTTTTTGACTAGCAATGCGGTATTTCATTGCGTTTACGCGTAGTCCAGCATTATAGAGAAGCTGGAGCATCTTATCTAGTTGTTCTGAGTGTTCAGTAACAACTTGCTAACTGATTAGTAAGCGGCGATGCCCTTTTCTAATTTGTATTTTCCGTCTAAGGGTAATTTCGTGACATAGTGCTAAAAAGTAGCTGGCGCATTACATTGACTGAAGGCCATGTATAGCCATTCAAACAAGCCATAGGGTGTTACAAGGGCGGTTTTTTCAATATAGTCAGGTCTCATTAGCACCTGCCAGTATGCTTTACAGAGATCCAGTGTAGTAAATAGTTTGAATTTTGCAGCCTTATATAAGATGTCGTCGACCCTTGGGAGAGAGTAAGCATCTCTTTGGTAATTTTGTTAAGTTGCCAAAAATCGATGCACAATCTGTTTTTATTGCCTTGTTTGATAAAGACAGTAGGAGAAGCTTATGGACTTTTGCTAGGCCTTATTATACCATTATTGAGTTGTTCCGATATAGTTTTCGCGTATTGTTCTTGTAGTTGCGGTGGTACTCAACGGCAAGTTTGTTTGATGGGTTTGTATGAAGTGGTTTCAATTGTATGTTCCACACCGATGGCGTTACCAGTACTAATTTCATTGTTGTTGTTGAAGATGGCGGCACTATTTTTTAGTGTGGAATTTAAAGTGGTGATCTCCTTTATTGTGAAATGAGGGTGCCATTCCTTTAATAGAGTAGGGATTGTTTTTTGCTGCGATAGTAGTATTGGTTTAGTTTTCATGACGATTTTTTCTAGTGGTATGGCTGTTATTGTTATATCCTTGGCTCTGGTGGGTATGTATTTGTTGGTGTTATTGAGGACAGCTGTTATTCGATGGCTGTTTCTTATAGTAGCTAGGTTGTTTAGCACTGTTAGTTGTGTTGATCGTGTTCCGTATGCATTTGTGATAACTATCTCTCCTTGAAGAACTGTTTTGGATGTTATTTTTACAAGGCGCCAATGATAGGGCTCTAGTCTTAAATTTTCATCTAAGGAAAATTCCAAAGCATGGCTGCTCTCCATTGCGAGTGAGACAGTGACGTGTTTTTCTTCTTTGATTGTCAAGATGCGATGAGCGATGATGCAATTGTTTTCTGTAAGGCATCAAGATTTAAATAAACTTGCAGTGCTCTGACCTTTAGAAAAAGCGTAAGTCGAGTTGTGTCATTTGCTTTGATACCATGTTGTTGTATTAAGTAAATTTCGAATAAAATTAGCCATTCTTGGAAGGTTTGTCCTTTGATATCGAATTTGCCAGTAAAGTTTTACGGTTGATCCGGTAACATTGAGATTCTCTCTTTAGATTTCGTATCGAACGCAGCATGTGGATTCACCTTAATCGGTGAGGGAGGTGGTGATATCATTTGTTGAAAAGCAGAAGGACTTGGCGGGGGCAATGAAGATATCATCGAGTGATTGATATCCTGACCTAGAGGTCTGGGGGTTGGAGCTTGACTTGGATTTAGGTTAGTAACAGGTTTCATAAGATCAGTAATCGTTTCTAGTATGTTAATTCTGAACACATTTAGGTTTTCTCTAATGGAAAATTCGAAAGTAGAGAACTGTTCTTGAGATACATAATTATTTCGACATGATTTTGGCTGTTAAAAGCTTTTTCTTTTTACAACAACCGTATTTGGTTTTCTAATTTGGTAAGTCTTTCATTTTGCTGTAGGACTAGATCGATTATAATTCATGTTTGTTTAGGGATTTCAAGTTTGACGCGGTATAAGAAGGCATTTTTTCTTTCAATAATCATTGTGGACTCCTAGCGGCGACGGTATGTTACGCAATGTGGAGACTAAGCAAAACATAAAATTGAGAGATCTTCTGATCTTTTGTTGTCGATGCTACAATATATATATATATATACATAGCGTCGCGTAAGCCATAACAATATAAATACCCGCAACCTCTCGACGAATTCATTTGCACAATGTCAATAGACGATAGCTTCTCTTCTGTAGACGAATGTGATGTTACGTTAACATATTCCTCTGACAACGATTCTACGCACTTGCGGGCAAAGCAAAGGATCCGAGGAATCAAACGCATTATACTTCGGCTGAAATTTCTTGGTCATATTACTCCGTACTTGCCTTCTTTGCTACCCATCAGGTAAAAGATCTTATATAAGATTGTCCTAATCACTTGTAAGGCAACGCATGCGCCTGATTATCTCTGCGAGATTCTAATTATGGTTCACTACCCTCGAAATGTACGCTCGTTCCAAGAAGTCGGCTTTACAACAGCTTACCAAAATTCGTGCAAGAATTTACGTCCCCCACTGCTTTTAAATCACAGCTATTCAATAATGCATATTAGTGTTTTTTATTTGTATCGGCTAGCATTTATGACTCTGTCAAAGCAAATATATTCAAGTATACATATATACTGTATATATAAGTTATGATGAAAAATAGTATATTTTTACTATAATATGTAAAACAATTGCTTTGCGACGAATTGGAAGGATAACAAAATCTTCGGTATCAACGTGATCATCAAAATCATCTTCATCCACCTCGAGTTTTATAATATCTAAGAAACAATCTGATTTATGAAATGGAAGAGTAGTAATCATAGTAAGTATGTTCTAACAGTTGAAGCTGATATCTTTGGCCATTACCACTGATATGGAACAGAGGCGTTATTTTGCCCTCCATGATACTCATCAGACTTGTCAACGAGCCGAGCTTCTAACGAGCCGAGCCGAGCTTGACCGCAGTATTTGATATACAACGAGCCTATTTTAGACAAAACAAGTTTATAGTTCTGCTTGTTAATTTGATTATGGAGATTTTTCTTATTTTTTGCAGTCAGTATGCCTTTCCTATAATCTTATTTAAGAAATGTTTATTAAATAATGGGAAGAGCTATGTAAAAAATTCTTTGAGCACATTATTTTTAAAAAAATACCGAGCTAAAACGAGCCTCATTCAGAGATTTTATGTGGCGAGCCGAGCCGAACTTACACAAAATTTAAACGAGCCGAGCAATGCTTAGAAATGTCGGCTAGTTGACCAGTCTGATACTCATACTGCGAGAATTCATCTCAACGGATCCCCACCCGACTGGTGAAGCCTGCATGACACCCAATTCAATAGATCATACGTTAGTTATAATCTAACAAACATAAAGTGAACGATTTTATGAGGATGATATATAATCAATGATTAATCAGAAAAGGTAAGACAAGTGCGATCACCAAGAAATAATAAATATTTTTTAAAAAGAAAGTTATTTGAGACAAAATTCAAACGAGAATCATTCAAAATCTTCGAATTCTTACAGTTCCAATTACGTTTCTCAAATCACCTATCTAGTAATAATAATAATAGTATCGAGTTTCTCAGATGAACAATTCTTATTAAGTATGCATGTTTACAGGTACATTTTCAATATTTTACGTGCTGAAAAGGAAGATATTAGAATATTTAAAATAAATATTTTAATACGTTTTAAATATACTATGTTTGCATCATATAAATTTAAATCAATTCCAATCAATTTAAAAAATGAAAATTATTTATTAAATTTTTTAAATATGTTTTAACCTTAAACACTCTGGGGATTACTGAAAAAATTTTAAACGCTTATAGCTCCAAAAGTATTAAAGCTGTGCTCAATCTGAAAGAACCACATAATAGAGGAGAATTTTTGATCATTAATATTTAATTATATTGTGTTTTACATTTTAGGAGTTGAGGTGAGAATATATATTCTTGTAATAGACTATTTCTGTGTGTCAACTGGTGTAAAATTTTGAAAAAATAGCCTATCAATCTAATCTTATCCAACAAACTTCGCAGATGACATGCAGGTCTGCAAAATTTTGTTAATGTCATAGACTTTAAAGCGACCTAGTCAAAATCCATTTAACGTTTACACTGAATCACCTCAACAACACTGGTACACATTTAAACAAGTTATTTACGTTACCAAGGTTTTGAATTTGTATGCAAAACTATTTCTCTGATTATTAACTTTT
Source organism: Hofstenia miamia (assembly GCA_900660155.1). Classification (NCBI taxonomy): domain Eukaryota; kingdom Metazoa; phylum Xenacoelomorpha; order Acoela; family Hofsteniidae; genus Hofstenia; species Hofstenia miamia. The sequence continues at coordinate 864,174 of CABFPE010000286.1, forward strand.
GAAATACTTTTGTTTGCAAAGGAAATTCTGAGACTAGTTCTTGAAAAAAGTAAGAAAAATACTGCAATTTGGAAAACCAACATTACCATGTATCGTCTGCTGACAATGAAAACAGTTCTTTGCATAATCCTTCAGGTAGCAGGATGCGCACATTGGCTGATTTTGTACACGAGTAAACTTTCCTCCCAATATGGGCACACAACACTTTTGACAGGTAAAGCATTCTCTGTGATAGGGCAATTGATTGAATGTGATTCCACCAGAACAAATGGCCTAAAAATTTCTGCATTCAATTATTTATTATAAACAACATTAGGCAGAAAGTTTATGCTGCAAAATTTTTTCGTTCCAATTTTACTTAATTTAAGTTATATTCTCACACTAAATATTAGGAGAATAAAAGTATTTGCAAATAGAAAAATATAAAACCTACTTCTTTACAATGCGTACATCGCACACTAAATTTATCAACCCAGCACGCTTTGCACAAAATCTTGGAGCCTTCACTTGGATGAAACGCATCCAAACCAATCATTGATCGACAAGCAGAACACTTGAAGCATTCCCGATGCCAATGACCTCCATTCCAAGTTAGTTTCATATTCCCTAAATGACCGTGCATTGAGGTTTCTACGAGTTTTCGAAATTCGAGCAGGGTTCATGCTAGAGTATTGGCGTATATACATATATATATATAT
>CABFPE010000286.1:900516-914948 GCA_900660155.1 Hofstenia miamia
TATATATATATATAATTATAAATTATTTATCGCGCCCTAATAGCGTGGTGCTATTCTGTAATTATTGTTCTTATTAACAATCAAATAGCTATTCAATAAATAACGTATTGAAATTGCAAATCGAAACGATGCAACGCTACGGCAAAAAACCATAAGTAGCAGTTCTAAAGCAATGCATAAATATGACAAGTGTGATTAATTGGCTTTAGACCAAGAATTACAATTAAAAATTGATAATATTGTATCAATAAAGTACATTTTGCAACACACTGAACAAAAATACAAAAAACATATACATGTAGACGTTTATTTAAATAGAAATATCAATTCCACATGTAGAAGCACTATTTAGTTTTTTCTAAATTGGATTGATTTATAATTTCCTGATTAAAAGCTATCGCATTTTTAGTTTTTAGCCCAATTTGTAATTTAGCCCACTTTAGCTAACATCAATTTTAATTCAAAACAATATTTGCAAATCATATTAGAATTACCTTAGCAAATTCATCGCGATTGTCAAATGTTGCCATTATTAACAAAAAACTCAGTACGATTATACTTATAGCGCTTTTGTCAATGTGCTTCAACTTTCACATTAAAATAAGTTATTCATATAATATTGAAGCTATTTGAATGTTAACTAGAACAATAATTTTAGGCATTAACTTTTTATTTATGAACGCTATGTTGATTTCGAACACTTTGACTGTCGAACACTTTGACTGACATCAAATTCCCAATTAAATTTAAAATTGTGTCCCTATTGGGCTAAATGAAAATATCAGAAAACATTTGATTTTCAAAATTACTTAATATGCTTTAACTTATTTTCTAATTTAAACAATTTAAAACAATCTCATTTCAAATGATAAAAAAAATTTTATAATGTTTTTTGGTAAAATATTCATCACTGTTGCAAATTACTTAGTGCTTTGTCTTAACCATGTCAGGTTTTTTGCAACCTCAAGCTGCTGCTGCAGCTGCTGCTGTTCAAATGGCAGGAGCAACAGGACAACCAGCTGCAGGGGCACAGCCTCCAAGTGCAGCTCAACAGGGTTTGTTTTTTTTATGTATTGCTTTTTGATAATTAGATCGATATCTAATATAATATTTAAAATAGCTAAATAATTGCTGTGAAAATTAAATTCACTAATAGATTAAGCTACAAAACTTATTTAAGAAATTTAGTAATGGTAGATAAAATTAATCGTCGCAAGACGCATATGTGCATTTAAGAATTGATAAATATAAGTTCGAGTCCACATTTGTTGGTCACCATCCAAGTATGGAACCCAGTCTCCTATGCTCAATAATAACACTAGAATCAAAATCAAAATGTTTCCAATTCTGCTTATCAACATTGTTCCCGCGATGAATTTTATAATTGAAAGTTGCATTCTGATGTTTTTCAGTTACCAAATAACGACTCCGCTAAAGTAATCTAGTTTTAGTAGCGGAATTATGTTCATTTATACCATAACTTCGGAAAAATCGGCGTTATTGTACTTTAGGGGACCCAGTTTGAGTGACGTCATAAAATGGGTATTAAACTCTAACCTTATCTCTAACCCTACTCCCCAACCAATGCAATTATATTGCATTTCAGCTTGGTGATTAATTTTTTGCAAAACACCCAGGTTTTGGGTGAGGGATTGGGGTTAGGGTTAGTTTTATACCCATTTTATGACGTCACATAAACTGGGTCCCCTAAAGTACACTAACGCCGAAAAATCTACCGGCACATGTTCATTATGCTTACTTGAACTGCTAAATTCATATTTTTGTTTTTTGGTCTTTCCAGCAAACCACATTACATACGAAATCTAGACTAAATGCATTTAGTTACGCTGCAGTTTAGGTTCCGTAAATTCTTTAGAGGTTTCTTTGTTCCAGCGAAACGCTATAAATATACGTTAACCGTATTAGTATTTCTTTATAATTTGTCTAAATAGCAATTAAGCCTCATTCTATTGTGTAAATTAAAGGGGTTGCTGACAAATATTTTTTAGCCGCAGCTGCCGCTTACAACAGCTATTATAGTGCTAATTATCCTCAGGTGTACCAACAATGGGCAGCTTCTCAAACTGCTGCTGCTGCTGCGCAAACTGTAAGTTCCCATAAACTCCGATTGTGACATTAACATTTTGTTTAGGGTTATGCTGCTCAATACGCAGGTATGTTTATTGAATTGCTAAAATAATTTAACGATATCCTATTTCCTAACTACGATCAAAATTTTTTTGGGAATTCGTTTTCAACTTGTTTTGTTTCAATTTGTTTCACTGCTTTTGAAATGGTCAGTATTGGTAATTTTTCCAAAATCTAATTTGATTGAAATCACAAGCTTCAATAGGAAATGTTGTCTGGTCGCTTATTGCAATTAAAAACGTATTTCAGCACATAACTTGCGTTTACAGAACTTGGCTTAAAAATGCATTATCACGGGTTTGTGTTTCTAAAGCTATTGATATTGTCTTTAATCAACCTGCTAATGGCGAATTTATGTAATATGCACGCACATTTAAAAAACAAATATTGCTGTTTTTTTCAAATACTTCGTAATATTTTCTGCGGAATGTTTTCTTCTTCAAATGGTTTTCTCTTTTTCAGCACAATATCCATCTGCTGCTGCGTCTGCAGCTCAAGCTACTACTGCTAGCTCACTGACTGCTACTGCGGCTTCCATGTCTCAAGCGCCTAGTTCATATGATGCAGCTTCAGCAGGGTCTGCATATCCGTCTTCTGCTCAACCCAATGCACCATCGGCTTATCAATCTAGTCAAACTCCTGGTGGTGGTGGTGGAAGTAACGTTCAGCCTTCAACTGCTGCAGCACTTCAAGCGTATCAACAATATGCTGCAGCCCAGCCTCAGCAACAATTTCAACAACAAATGTACTCCCAGCAGGCAAGTCAACAATCTAATACTCAAAATCAAAATCAATATTCTGGATCTGGTGGTTATGGTGCTCAGCAGCATCAACCTCAACATCAACCACAGCAATCTCATCAGCAACAGGTAATGTCCATTATTAAGAATTTAACATTACTTTCTTGTAGTGGTCCAGCCAGCAGTATGGTCAACCTCAACAAAGCACTGCATATCCATCGCAGGGACAGTCTTCTAATCAATATTCACAGCCTCCGCCTGCTAGTGCATATCCTTCCCAATACTCCCAACCACAGGGTGGCAACATGCCAGGTGGTTATAATTCACATCATGGTAGTCACAAAATTTTAGCAATCACTAAATATCATTTAGGTGACCGCAATTATGGTAACGATGATGCATATGGCGGTGGTCGAGGAGGAAATAACTATAATCGGTTTAGCGGGTGAGATTTTGTTTTCTTTCACTCACATTTGTTGCTTTGTCGTTCTTCAATTTTTTAGGCTTTTAGGTATTATTTGTTTTAACCTTTTATTTTACAGAGGTGGTGGAAGAGGATTCAGTGGACCGCGCGGAGGCGGTCGGGGAGGACCAATGCAAGGTCCAGGCGGTAATATGCGAGGTAATTTAAAATCCGCTATTATTTAAAGTGACCTTTCACAAGTTGAATTAAACGGTATATTTCCACAATGGCTTGTTCGTAGTTTATTTAGCGTAACAATTATATAAGATTTTCACTATATTTGGCTGCAAAATACATTTTACCTGCACCTGTGACATTTCTTTTGTTTTGCTAACATGGCTTTAGATACAGCGTGATGTACGCTTTGAATTTTGTCATTGGAAATTTATTAATTAAATCAGTGTTCCAAGTATTTGTTGACATAATTTCGAGTTACATCGGGGTTAGTTTTTAAATTCTGTAAATGATTAACGAGTATGCGAAACTGTAGTGGATACATAATATTTTCAACGCCTTTTACAATTATATCGTAGGAACAAATAGTAAATTCAGGCATTTTAAATGATGTCCAAAGTCCCTGATGAAAATTCGATTAAGAAACTCAATTGCCTAATTTGTCGTGTTTTTTTTGGTTTGAATGTATTTTGTTCAGCTAATTGGAGATGATTTACAATTTACATATTTGATCATTGTATTTACATTTTGCAACTTAGCCATAATCTAAGTTGTGCGCACAGTAGAACCACCTAAAGGGTCATGTCATGAAGCATTATCGACACATTATTTGCAACCATTTGTTATCTTATAAACTACCGAGGACGGTATTCGTTAACCTACATTATTTGATGTATTTGTGTAGCAGCATTGTACAAGCATTCTCAATAACGTATGAAAATACACAAACATATACATATTAAGTATCGACTTACAAATTTGCGGCTTGTAATTACTGCAGTTTTCTACAATAACTATTGAAAATCAGTGTTCGTAATTTTCATAATAATGATATTTTGACAGTAACATTTGTTTATGCAAGGACAAATTCCGTTTTTCTCCATGTGATGTCAGTTATTGCAAAGAACACATTTATCGTTCCAGTAAATATTGTAGTATCAGAATTGCATGCATAAAGAAGTGAGGAGTGGAGCTCAATATATCTAGTAATGAAGTTACTATGCGTGTACGTATCCAGCCGCAATTTCGCAAAATTAAACCTGGCAAATGAAACAGTAATGTAAAAATCTAGTAACACGCTTAGTGTGTATTTCACTTCATTGTATGCAATATGGATGTTATCATTTTTAGCTACTAATATATTTATTTAGTTAAATCGTAAGGCTTTCTAATATGACTGCAGCTTTGTCAACTTTTTTCTTAAATTCATATAAACTTTGAATCAAGCTAGTTTTATATTTTAAATTTGAAAAGTTTTAATATGTTTTCTGTAATTTTCTTGAATTGCAGAATTGTATTTGGAAAATATTTTTCAATGTAGATAGGTTAGTGGTCCAGTATTTAATATGCTATTGACGTTTAACCGTGTAAGCATTATCTGAATAAACATTTCAGCAGTCATTGTAAATGGTTTGAATTATCTTTGCTGCATTTTTTCGTTAATTTCAATTATACAAGGGGACTTATATAATCCGCTTTTTGTTATCGAATGGTATCGTGCATTAATGGTGCATACTTTAAAGTATTGACTCTAATCTTGTCATAAGAAATAAGAATTCTGAGGTCTCATTTTTAAGAAAAATTGTCTGCATAACGTGTTGTGGAACAGAAAATGTTATAGAATTATTAAAAACTCAATGCTTTGTTTTTCATTGATTTCACGAGAAATATATTTGTATTGAACACAAAGTGAAGATAAGCTGAAATAATGCTTATTCCATCCTGGTAAATTATTAAACGTGCTGTACTTTTGCGAAGATGTTACATCTATTGAAGCTTCTGACTTTTCCTCTCAAATGTCGAAATACTCTCACTGTTCTATATGCATTAAGTGCCTAGAGGTTATGTTGCGTAAATTTATCATCAATTTGTAAAGTTCAAGCAAACCCTTAAGAAAAGTGTATATTTTTCGAAAGTCAGTTGCGAAACGCGTTAATGTGTATGCGTTTGTAGTGCATGCAGAATAACTCATCGGCTAATGACAGCGTTTAAAAAGGTGAATCGAATACTCGTAGTCCTATTGGGTTCTTATGTGAATTACAATATGTGCTTTATAGGATGATAAACGTGAAGATGGGCTGACGAAGTGGGTAAACAACTCATCTTACAAAATTTAAGCCTCTTTTCATTGACATTACTGATGAGGTAAGTCAATTTATAAACATGTCTTGGCATGTATCGCCATAAATTTTAAAAACTGAAATTCTAGAATAAAAGCTCGACTGTTTGTCGAATTGTTAATAAAAATTTATGGGAGACATCTTCATTTTAGTGGACAAATCATTTGTTACTTTTACGGTTGAAAGCCTTATTTATCTTATTGTTTAACTCAAACATCTAAATTCTAGAACACGGTAAAGGTACGTATTCTGCTTAGTTTAAAGGTATTCATATCAAAAAGTATATTATATGTGGCATTGTTCTTTAAGCTAGTTACGCGTATAGCCATTCTTTTAATTTAGAAATGTTGTGAAAGGTTGCTTGTCAATGTGTATACATTTATTAATTTTATTACATTTGATAAGCAGAATTGTTGTATTTTAATTTGACATGTACTTTACTGTTATATCTGATATATCTAAGGTGGACCTCCTGGTCGGGATGGTGGATTTCGTGGTGGAATGTCTGGGCAAAAGCGTAGCTACGACTATTCAAATAGTAAGTTTGTTAAATTTTATCCGTTTCTAATTAGTAATTTAGGTGGTGATTCGACTCGTGCTATTGACACAGTTAAAGTTACAGGTTTTCCCCCAGGAGCATCACATGAGGACTTTGTTAAAAAATTCGGCGCAATAGGTGTTTTGAAAGTATGATGAAATCTGTACTGTGTGCAATCTTATCGTTTAATTTAGAAAGGTAGAGATCGAAAAGATAAAATTTATATTAACAAAGATCGAACTGAAGCATATATTACATATGATGATCCAGAAACATCTGGTGCAGCAGTGGAATGGTTTAATGGTATTTAATTATCATTTTTTGTCGTATAGTATTAACTTAGATCGAGAGTTTTGTGGAGCCACGATAACTGTTGAAAAACATGACAATACTCCGTTTGAAAAAAGAATGCGTAATGAAATGGACAATCGCGCTGGCCGTGGAGGTGGTAATTTCGGTGGTCGCAATATGAGTGAAGGTGACTGGATGTGTCCTAGCTGTAATAATCACAACTTTGCTAAGCGTATGGAATGCAACCGTTGTAAAGAACCGAAACCGGAAGGTGTTGGTGACGCTGGCTTTGGTGGCCGTGGTGAGGCTCCAATGGGCGGAGGCCCTCCAATGGGAGGCGGGTTCAGAGGTGATTTTTTAAAAAATTAATGATTTTGACACATGAGTTACATTAAGATAACTTTTATAGGCCGAGGAATGGGAGGTGGCGGTCCTGGTGGTTTTAGAGGACGTGGAGGTGGTGATTTTGACCGTGGTGGATTCCGCGGTGGCTTCGATCGTGGCCGGGGACGTGGAGGATTTGATCGAGGTAGAGGAAGAGATGATTATGGTGGATATCGTGGTGGCCGTGATGACTATGGCCATCGTGGTCGTGGAGATTTTGGTGGCCATCGTGGTGGTCGTGATGATTATGGCCATCGTGGTGGTCGTGATGATTTCGGAGGTGGACCTCGAGACTTTGGTGGACCTCGTGGTGGTCACCGTGGATTTCCTCGCGGTGGTGATAGAGGTGGTCCTCGTGGCGGATATGGTGACAGATTCAACCCTAGGTATGTAATACCTCTTTCACATTAATATTCATTTAATTGCGATATTTAGTTATTTCGATAAATATAGTTAAATGTCTGGCAACGTGTTGTAAACTTTACTGTTTTTCATTGTTTTATTAATGTTTCATTGTTAAGAAACTTCTCCCATAGAACTGTTGCCCACTTAAACTATAAAGATTTTAAAGTTCTTATAAGTTTTATTTAAAAATATCATAACTTGAAAATCATTAGCTTTTTTTAAGCATAAACTTGGAATTATTCACTTCAAAATAACATGACCTTATTGACGATTTGTTACTAAATATTAATTTGCTTGATAACTTAGCCAAATTATTTTAAATTTTCAGAATGCAATGTATTAATGGAATACAGAATTGATTTTGAGTTTCGAAAAAAGTTCTCAACTATATAGTCCAACGCTGCAACTAATTAAATAACCAAACTGATTTTAAAAATTCTTGGTTTGAATTGATTTCAATTCCATGGGATATTAAAGTAGGGTAATATGAATAGCACTGGGGGTGTTCTGCTCTTAAAGAATAATTAAATTTAGGTCAAGGGGCGGTGGCAGAGATGGCGGACCTCCCCGTGGAGGCGGTGGAGGAGGCGCTAATCCTAATTTTGAGCCACTTGGTTCTGGACTTGGTTCAAAACTGGCTGGCAGTGCAGTATCTCCGAAAAAAGACCCTGACGTTGCATCCAAAGACTGATTTGAGTTTCGTTTTGAATTTTTATTAGACTTTATTTTTATCTGTTAGTCAGGCTGTTGTATCAATAAATATCGATAATTGTTTTGATTGACTAATAATTTGAGATTTACGTATGTAGCCGTGCTAGGTTTTTTAGAAGCAATTGCATGATCTTCAACATTTCAGTTTTTTCGTAAATGTAGTTGGATTCTCTTTATGCAGGGATTGAATGATTTCTTATAAATCAGAATGTCATGTTTGTGAAAAATGTAACCGCCAATGTCAAACGTGTTGCTGCTCTTTTGAGTTTAAGAACTCACAACCAATAGAAAAGGCAAACATTAGCTAGGATTTCTGCTGTAACTAATTTGCAATAATTTATAATTGCTATTAATCTGTAGAAACGGCCGAATTTTTGAGCCTGTATGCGATGATAATGCGTGAAATGTCCAAGATATTTCACGATATTCATGATTAAATAACGCCGCAATTCATAACCAATGTCAAGTGAAAGGACTTCAGTTAAATTCATGTTTAGATGTCTAAGCATATTTGCAATTGTAATTAATTAGTGCTTTTATTTGGATTTTAACATTGAAAACAACTACATCAACCATTTTTTATAACGAATTTGGCATATTATTGATTATATCTAAATTCAAAACAGCTGAACTCTTCAATATGATTTTTATCTTTACAATATTATTTCAAACAAAGCTACAACTACACATGAGTAACAAGTGAAAACTGAAACACCTGCATGCAATTTTAAGGATTTGCTTATCTAAAGCATTCGATTTGAGTAATTTTTGCAAAACCAAATTTGATAGTTTATTCAAATTTTAACATTTCCGAACTTTAAAATTTATTTCAATTAAGAAATCAAATTACAAAATTCATTTGAAAATGCATAAGTTATTACATCTTAGTAAATGTTTGTAATAATTTTAGAAATCAACATTAAAATGACTAAGAAAAATTATCTACAAATTCAAACAATTAAATTAATACGGTTTTCACATTCCTTATTTCGATTTAATGAGACTAGAGATCTGGCTAAAATCATATTCGCATTAACGCAATTGGGACTGCAAAAATTTCAAGGGAGCAGTAATCACATCTCGTGAAATTTCCGCGATTCAGTAAGGAGGGCCAGCTTCCGAAAAGTCCTCAGGTAGCTGAGGAGCTTCTTGGTGTTTCTAAGGCCAATGGCACAAATATACGACCTTCAGATTTACAATTATTTGTTTTGAGTATGCGATCTTCATCCGCATTTGAAATTGGCAGGGTAGAGATGAACTTCGGAAGAATAGCAGTTAGGAATTTTTAATTAAATCACTGAAATTGAAAAACGGCCGATGTAAAACATTTTTCAACAAATTCTATTATACGTCTTAATTTGTGTACTGGCAATTTTAGAAATTTCAGTCGATTTTATCCAAAACATCGTTTACTTTGACATATCTAAACTTCAAATATCAAAATCCTATATAGGATGATTTTTTATGCCATGGTTAATGGAAGCAAATGCTGTAGAAAGATTTAGTAGTCATTTGCGTTCAATGATTTCCAATTTTCTGTAGTGTAAAAATGGCAGCCCGTAGTTATTAATTTTTACGAAACTTGCTATGTATAATAAACCCTACATTTTTGGAATAGATAACGAATTCGATATGTAAATAGCCGGTGAATATATATTTTGCACGGTTACCTTTTTTGGAGATTTAGACTAGTTCATATTAAGGGAAGGTTAACAATTTAAGCAGACAGCATTGTCGTTAAATGTGGGTCAGAATACGCAGGAAGCCAATGTTGCAAATAGAATCGATTTAAAATTGTTTATCAATAATATTTTCACGGGAATTTCTACTTTGTGGCATTATTTGAAGACAAATTTGGTTTAGAAAATGAAAAGATGTAATGCAGTGGTTAGAATAATGACATTCATATACATAAACATGATCAGCAAGTACAATGTAATGTTTTTCAGTGAAAAATGTTTTAACATTATTTTAACTTAGCATTTTGTTTCGATCGAATTATACGTGTTTTTTGTTTGGGATTGAGCGTTTTAACTAACACAAATTGCCAAAAAATTTAATAAAGCTGTTTCACCAATGAATACCTTAAGACATTTAGTGGTGACAAAGTTTGTTATATNGTCGATTTTATCCAAAACATCGTTTACTTTGACATATCTATACTTCAAATATCAAAATCCTATATAGGATGATTTTTTATGCCATGGTTAATGGAAGCAAATGCTGTAGAAAGATTTAAGCAAGCTGTAGTCACGAATTCATTTGCGTTCAATGATTTCCAATTTTCTGTAGTCTAAAAATGGCAGCCCGTAGTTATTAATTTTTACGAAACTTGCTATGTATAATAAACCCTACATTTTTGGAATAGATAACGAATTCGATATGTAAATAGCCGGTGAATATATATTTTGCACGGTTACCTTTTTTGGAGATTTAGACTAGTTCATATTAAGGGAAGGTTAACAATTTAAGCAGACAGCATTGTCGTTAAATGTGGGTCAGAATACGCAGGAAGCCAATGTTGCAAATAGAATCGATTTAAAATTGTTTATCAATAATATTTTCACGGGAATTTCTACTTTGTGGCATTATTTGAAGACAAATTTGGTTTAGAAAATGAAAAGATGTAATGCAGTGGTTAGAATAATGACATTCATATACATAAACATGATCAGCAAGTACAATGTAATGTTTTTCAGTGAAAAATGTTTTAACATTATTTTAACTTAGCATTTTGTTTCGATCGAATTATACGTGTTTTTTGTTTGGGATTGAGCGTTTTAACTAACACAAATTGCCAAAAAATTTAATAAAGCTGTTTCACCAATGAATACCTTAAGACATTTAGTGGTGACAAAGTTTGTTATATTCTTTGAATAGGGATTTTAGAAATAGTCAATAAAAACCAATATTAAATGTGAAATATTAAATTTAAAATATTATTGTAATGATGTCTACCTTAGTTAACACAACCTGTTAATGACGCATTGAGTGTAGTTCTTGCAGCTTATGTTGAGTTGATTAATTATGCCAATGTAAAATTCTATTTTATATTCTTCATAAAACTAAAAATCAAATGTATTGGCGGGCATGACCAGTGAGTGTCATTTTGTTGTGATAGCGTTGGTAACAGTTTAGAATCGAGGTAATCCCTTGATACTTAAATAACATTTATTCAACTCAATAATTAAATTACTAACATTATTTTGTATTAAAGAAAATATTGTTGCCTTTTTATGCATACAACATTTCTACATCACTGAAGATTAAACTCGTTTAACATCCAAGTAACCAGCCTGAGAACGTATAATGAAATGGTATTTTAATACTTGTGTGGTATGTCGTGTAAGCAGTCCAAACGCTTGTATTCAATGCCTGTCATGCAAGAAATAGTATTGGTAACCCTAAGAATATCATGCAATGCTATTTACCTAAATTTTGGACTCATTATAGATTTGCGCACTTAAATACGAATTTACCTAAGAGTTTGATCAACTTAGACATTGATTCATTTTTGTTTGATAATCCGAATAGCTCCACGCCATCGCATCATGCTCTTCCTACACTTATCGAAATTTACAAATCCAATATTCAGCAATTATCTAGATTCAAATGCATATGTTATCAATACTATTTAATTTCAATTTTAGTCAACCCGCGATTTCGTTTTTGAGACAATATATTAAAATAAATAAACGTTCACAAAAATTCTTGTGCTTAGATAAACATAATAGCTTTCACCACGCAAAAACTAAGATATGGAATAACTTAGATCATGAAATTCAAATAGAAAAAATTTACAAGAAATTCAAAAAAAAATGCGAAGAGTCCTCTTTAATAGATAAGGCATTCTTAAGGACCATAACACACTACACTCATTCGAAAATTTTCTATAGCACTAGAAAGCCACACGCACGCACAAACATTCATATTATATATATTTGATTATTATTTTGTAAATACATGTAGCTTGTAGTTTGTAGCTTTTTACTCTTATTTACAGTAATAAATTTGCTTTGACTCATACCTTTATTATATTATTATTATTAAACGACATATGGAGACTCCATAAACATTATTTACGAATTACAGTAGTTAACTTTTCTATTAAATTTTCAAAGGCGATTCCGTTCTTCGTTATTTGAATAAACTCCCCTAATTCATTACTAACTTGTTTTTTTCACATATTTTTGAATTGCTTAAGAACAAATTCTTTAGAAAAGTTGTTTTCAGTTTGTTTTACAGCATTTTGTTAAATATTTCATCTGTACCCATGTAATTCTATATATACGGACATGTAACTACTATAAATTGATTGATGATTTATCATTTTAAGAAGATCTTAATGTTGTTTTAGTGCATTGCAAGAAAAAATTTTTTCGCAACAATAAATAAAAAAATAAGTTAATAATCAACCTGAATACGGCGACTAAAAAATTATTATTCTATTTCATTGGCATTTACTTAGATTTTTTAAAAGCGTCTTACATTAAAGAATTTAACAAGGGCTCTTGAAGTGTTGCCTTTGTAAATTCATAACTTTTGAAAAGGCGCTTTGAACAGGCAAAAAATGTTAAGACATTTTACAAATTACTCATTGATTTCCTTTGTGATTTGTTTTTTTACTAAAAAGTATGATCCCTATACACACAATTAACCAAATTGATTGCACCAGTAATTCCCAACATGGCCCTAAGGGTCCATATAACATTATTGGGGTCTACACATAAAAAACAGCGAGAATTAGGAGTCGATGGTGACATTTTGGGGTCAATATGGCAATTCTGATTCAGAACGGTTTATTTATTTTATAAAACTAAGAGTAGGATTGACGCAACAGTTTTGCATTACATTGAAAAATTGTTAGAAGGCAAAGTTTCCAAAGCAAATTAACCTTGAGTCTACCCCCAAATAATGCCTTGTTTACATAGTTCAATGCATTTCAGTCCTGGAAACGGGTCAAACGTCTTGGACCGACCCAACTCGATTGATATGTAAACCCGAAATTAATGTCAGCATTATTAATTAACGCGAAATGATCCGATTTAAAGAAAAAACGTTACTTATGTACATATATATATATATATATATATATATATATACAGTATATAAAATATTTCCAAATTAGATTTTTTTTACTTTAAGCATTAAGTTATTTACAAAACGTAATATCACCATTATTTTACCAGTTTTATTTAAACACATCAATTTTGTAACTGCTATGAACTTGCTACAAAGACATAAAGAGTTATCTCCAAGCCAAAGATCCACGTCAAGTAGAAATATCTAAAAGTTAGTTCCATTCGAAATAGATTCCCATTATTTGAAAGTATTAATTCATTATCAATAAATTTCAATACATAATAATGAGTCGAGTGACTTGCTAGACGAGCGTGGCCTCTCTATCCAGTGGGTACATACCAAGGGCTTCTAAGTACAGGGCTGTTCACTTGAGAAACCGGGAGGTGTTCAGGAAGGCCTATTAGATTTTTATGAAACTTTGTTATTTAGAGTAGTTTTTGATGGTGGATTCGAAAATGCACTTAATTTTTTGATTTAAGGTCTATGTTGACAGGTACCGGCTGATACTCAAAATATTCGAAAATGTTAATTATTGTGATTAATTAGGTATTGTAATCTATTCAAACAACTATATTATATCTTAAAATTAAAATAAATCATTAATATTGTAAGCTGAATGTTATCTTGATACGTATTTTTATGATATTTTAACTAAAATCTCAAATTGCACTTAAAACCAAATACATCCCTATATACTTTTTTGTTAGGCATTAGGTAAATGAAATGCAATCTTGTTTTAGAATAGGCTATTGCATATATACACCTTCATCACATGTTTGGAATTGATTGGTTGATGGGCAACGGTTTGGCGTGTGAACAACAATTACTCATAAGTTTATTACGAACGATTCAACTGCAAAGTGGTAAGACATTGCATGAATCCTTATATTTTCGTTCTCTACAGTTTGTTAATGCAGTTCAGACTTGTCAACGAGCCGACATTCTTAAGCTCGGTTCGGCTCGTTTTACTTTTGAATATTTTCGGCTCGGCTCGCCACATAGAACCGTTCACTGAGGCTCGTTTTAGCTCGATACTTTTTCAAAAAAATACTGCATTCTCAGAAATTTTTAAATAGCTCTTCTAATTATTTAATAAACATTTTAAAACATGATTATAAAAAAGTTATATTGAATAAAAAATAAGAAAAGTCTCCATAAGCAAATTTAAAAGCAGAACTAAAAATTGGCTCGGATTAATAAAGGCTCGTTGTATATCAAATGCTCTGATCAAGCTCGGTTCGGCTCGTTTTACTTTTGAATATTTTCGGCTCGGCTCGCCACATAGAACAGAACAATGAGGCTCGGTTTAGCTCGATACTTTTTCTTTTCAAAAAAAACATTCTCAGAAATTTTTAAATAGCATAGCTCTTCTAATT
>CABFPE010000286.1:916703-932489 GCA_900660155.1 Hofstenia miamia
TATGGTAATAGTTTCATAGAAAAGATCATACTGAAATAATGAATTCAACTAACAAATTGGCGAAAGACGTACACCAAATCTTGGTCCACCATTCAAGAATTTCACTATTATTGCTAAAATGGTTTTTGCCTTTGCATTTGGAACATCTTCAGAATAATCAATAAGATGCCCATCGCGATATGTGATAAGAGGTTGAACATATATTTCGTCAATCATCATTATACAATTCATTTGATTATCTTTAAGAACATTGTTTGTAGACAATGTTTTTAAAATATTATTCAGATTTCGCATGTGCAAAACATAACGCCGAATTTGTGCTGGAGAAGGTAAAATAACGTAATTTGAAACTACTTTAAATGCTGATCTGGAACAACAATAAATGTGTAGCGAAATCATGATCAATTCACTTGTGTATCTGCGGCCATGAGTTGGTAAGTTCAATAATAGTAATTGCTCTTTTAAAAATTTGAAATCATCAATTTCTTCAATAAAATTACAGGCATCCTGAGCAAGATCTCGTTTTTTCAAATTATAATTTTCTAAGAACTTTATCATTTCATGTAGTTGTAACCACCATTGTAAATTGTGGTGACGGCCAAGCAAGTGTGACGCTTTTACAGAAATGCTCCTCACGAATAGTTCCGCATAGACTTCTAAGGGAAAGTTACCAGCAAAACTGCTTATGCTTTTTTGTTTGAGTTTTTTGTAAAAATAGCCGAGTATGCAATGAAGGGAAAAGTGTTCTGATTTCGAGCAATGGCATATATCATGACTTCATCGTCACATATGCTTACGTTTATAGTTGGAATGTCAGATGTTTTCATACGAATTAAAGATCGAAAAATTTTAAAATCAGAAATTGCATCTAAGCTTTTAAATTCAATAAGTTCATCTTTTTTACATATAGGTGCGCTTCTCCTTGAGTCTTTCTTTGTAAGCATGATTTTGGTATGGTTTTGGAAAATATTGATGGGGGTGAATTTGGCCTAAGAATAATTAAATTAGCAAATCATTTCACTACATTTATACATGAATACACTAGGTACATTACACTGAATTGAATCAATATTTTAAATTACAATCTACTATTTAAGTGTAGTACATAGAGCCTATATATATAAGTAGTGAAGTCCAGCAACAAAAAGTGAAGGTTGCAGCTCCTTCATGATACCCCCACCTGTGAGTGGATAATATTCATATGGAACGGGAGTGGAAATCTGTTATTCATAACATTTCCTAATTGAAGCATAATATAAGTTTTTTGTTATCATTAAATAATGACTAGTTCAACATTACCTTTTACGTGGATTTCCAGGCCAATGTCTATTGCAGATAAAAACGTTCTTTGGAAGGATTTCTCGACGGTTCGGTATTGCCCTCAAATACTCTTCTTTCAAGTCAGGATGTTCTGGTAATTTAAAAACTGGAATGTACTTCCTTGTTGATTTATAATTTAATTTGCATTGGAAAATATTGATGGGGAAGAATTTGGCCTAGGAATAATTAAATTAGCAAAGCATTTCACTATATTTATACATGAATATACTAGGTACATTACACTGAATTGAATCAATATTTTAAATTACAATCTACTATTTCAGTGTAGTACATTGAGCCTATATACCTTCCTTGCTAATGTATAATTTGATTTGCATTTATAAATACTGCATTTATTAGGCATTCTAAAACAATATAAATCATATAGCAACTGTTCTATTGCTATATTCATACAGTATAGCATAAGTCAGTAATCAAATGCGTTCCACAATTAGAGAACCATAACATGAACGAGCTCTCTGTAATTGTAAAGCTAATAGCTAAAACACATTGGGGAGCCTTTTTCCGGAGAGACTTCAGTTCGTTGAAATCATTTATTAGAAATAAATAACATTAGACTAGAAGTGAACTGAATTTTTTGTGATAAAATTGTATTAAACAATTACATAGAATTATTAGGCATTACTAAACTTAAAAACAAAAGTTATAATAAACAAATGTTTTGTTTGAAGGAATAACAATATTTAATTTATCACAATTAATATTTGTGAACATTTTGAGTATCAGCCGATACCTGTCAACATAGACCTTAAATTAAAAATTAAGTGCATTTTCGAATCCAGCATCAAAAACTACTCGAGATAACAAAGTTTCATAAAAATCTAATAGGCCTTCCTGAACACCTCCTGGTTTCTCAAGTCAAGTGAGCAGCCCTGTATTTAGAAGCCCTTGGTACATACACAAATTCTATTTAGCAGGCTTAAAAATTTTTCAAAATTTGCGGCAAAATTTTAATGCACCAATGACAATATTTTGTTATTATGCTTAGATCAGTAGGAAGATCTAATCAATGAGGTAGCCAGATGGGGGCCTGCCCCCCTAGACGAAGCTTAAATATGAAGCATTTTAGTATCATGTACTTAAAAAATCTAATGAACTTGTATCTCATTAACAAAATCCTCCTTTCTTATAAATTGCAATTTATGTTTTATGTAAGAGTATTCCCCATGTGATGTAAGTGGCATTTAAGTTTACTCCTGGCTACGTCCTTGCACTTAATACACCGCTATGCTTTTAAGTTTGCAGGTATTCATGATGACAACTAAATTTCTTAGTGAATAGCAACTTCATAGAAACACAATTATAAATATCACAACCTTACTACATCTGCACTTAGGATTATAAGACAGCATAAGAATTGATAATACGCATGTCTCAGAATAATAATATTTCTTATATTCTAATCATCATTTCATTAAATGAAATACTTTTGCTTACGCGAAGCCCAGAGGCGCAGCATACATTTAATATATATATATATATATAATTGCTAAGCTTTTAACACGATCAACAATATGAAATTTCGAAATGGTTGTTTATTGGAGGAAATGTGGGAAACGTTTTGGCATATTAACCAATAGAAAGCCAACATAGATTATTCCCTTATAAAATGCAAGGAGCATTAGTATTTTAGGGAATGAGAGAGAATTATAGCTCTACCTATCTGCTTCTAGAAGAGCAGCCTCTATTCGTTTTATCAAATTATTTGAACATAATAAATGGCGTGGTTGGGGTGATTGGCATTGTATTGAATATTTTTACCTTCCTAACATGTAATCAGCTTGAGAAGAAGCATAAAACCTCATTCACAACCATAATGCAAATGCTGTCATTTTGGGATGGCCTGTGTTGCACGAACTTTGGTATACGAACTGGTATTCTTCGTCCAATGGGTAGGTCACTTTTAACAAAAAATACTACATTAAGGTATTTCATTTAAGAGATTTATGTTGTCAGGTGTTTTTGTTGTCATAGGAATGGTACAAAAATGTATTTTTCAGCATCGATGTAATGTGTGTAATATTCATCGACTCTAAAAGTATCAACATTTCTTCTAAGAAATTCAGTATCTTGACAATTTTGGACAATCACCTCATGGATAATAATCCATCCTGCATATGCACTTTGTAAGTGAACGTTTTTTTAGTCATCTATGGATTGATTTTTCAAATGAATTCAGCTCTATTGACAATAATTGCTTGCTTACAAAGATCTCAGTTATAATCAGAATATTTCAGCAGTGTTCATATGGCCCTTTTCTTAAAACTATTCGGGTATTCTACTGTCCCATATTTGTTTTTTTAACAATTTTCATAACATCGTACCACTGCCTAATTGTTGAATCCCTTACTGCTTAGAAGATAAAATACATTTTTTAATGTCATATATTATTACCAATGAAAATAGTTAACATACTCCTGATGCATAGTAAAAATATAATATTGGATCGAAACTTAACTTTAGCTTTTAATAGCATTTTTGCTGTTCACCAAGAGGGCTTATTGATAAGAGCTGATTTCAAGAACTGGAAATATTTCAGCTTTCGATTTTGCCTAAACTTTTACATGTGTAGAATAAATATGAAAAGTAAGAGTCGTTAAAAGCAAAAAATCTGTATTATTGACATGAAATTACAACAGATAAAGTAATAAAATAAATAAGTTTTCCAATGTTTTCATTACCTTATGCTCTATAGGTTACAAATTACTAAAATAATTTAATTGGTAGATAAACGACTTAACTTCATATTGCATTCTTGTGTAAGTAATTATTTCATTTACATATGCATGTCTCACATTCAAAGTTTGCATTGACAATATTAGAAAAAATATTATTAATTTTGATTATACTGCTTGCTCTCTATCTCCACACCAGCATTCCTTGCGACCTATTCATAATCATCCAGGTAAAACATTGACATTCTGCAATTCTTAATTCAGCTTTGTAAGTTATTCTCAACTCTTAGAATAATTACTTATTCCATGATGTTTATATATTTTTTGTTGAATATTAGTGTAACGCAAACGGGTTAGGACATCAAGTTCTTGGTCTTCATGCAGGTGTGGAAGATGTCACAGTAGTACTGCATATAAATTAGATTCATTATCCATACTTAGCAATCGTGCCTTTACTTTATAAGAAACTAGCAGAGACAAGTATTTTGATCAGAAAATGGAAACTGAATAGCAATCATTTAGATTTCAGTTTACACTTCCCTTGTTGGATACCATAAAATCACGGCCCAACTCATTTTCCAAATTCAATTACATAATTGCTAGGTACACAAATAAATGAAGTTTCCTTAGACCTTGAATCAGTTCCTAAAATACATGTTGTAGTATTTTCTTTAATTTAGCTATTAAAGTATTTTGTTGGACTCTTCTTATAACAATTATGTTTGCACCCATATCTAAGAAGAAAAATATCTAGAATTGCATCTGCTAAAGTATGTATTTAGTTGAAATATATCCCTTAGTCTTTTGAGAATTTTTAATCTAAGCAAGTAATTCTCTATTTGAATTTCATTTAGTAAATGTTGAGTTTTATATGAAATGTATTAAAACGAATTCAATTTAGCAAAACAGAAAAAAACATTTACTTAGAGATATTCAAATTCTTGTTACATATATAGTCAGATAATCCACGTAAGTTTGATCCATCATGCGACTAAATAGCATCACTTTATTGGCAGGTATTCTAGATGACAATCTTTGTCTTAAAAACAATCCAATTGGATTTCAGTAATGCAAATTTAGAATTCCTATCCGATATTAGTATATTGGATTCGACACAAAAATTTTGTTCAAAAGACAAGCTTTGTGTAAAGACTCTGTTGCGAATATAAAATTTGCCAATATATACGTTTAAGAATATCTTGATATTCCATTAAATATATGTTTAAATTCCAAACTAAATTTTCACAGATTTCTAATATATTTGTTTAGGCATTAATATCCAACATATATCTTCGATGTTGTGCAAGATGACGTTCTACACAAATATGACTGGAAGTCTAGGAGCAGTTTGGTTTGTGGTTTTACTTACATGTGAGCGAGTAATCTGTATCAAGTATCCAATATTTTACAAGTATCATGGTAATACCAAAAACGCTTATGTTGTTTCTATGATAGCATCCATATTTATCATCATTCTACCCTTGCCAAATTTATACTATTTCGCTTTAAATAATGGGTTTTGCAGGCCTTTTGCAAATCTCCCCCTCTACGATATTTACACTAACACTTTTCTATATGGAATTAAGCTTTTAGTTCCATCATTTATAGTTATTTATGGAAATGTTGTCATCATCAATGCCTTATACAAATGGCGAAAACAAAGAAATGGACAGAGTGCAGATATAACAGTAACCTCACTTCTTCTGGTTATTTCTGCAACATATCTCCTCTCAGTTGTTGGTTCAAGTGCTATTACTGTAAATTCCGCATATTCTAGAGGGCATACTCCTGAGGATATTGCAAACACTTATCTTTACTATGCTTTAACAAACCACTTTCACTTGCTAAACAGTTCTGTTAATTTTATATTTTACATTATATCTACAAAAGCATTTAGGGAACAGTTTTTCAATATCGTTTTATGTAGAAATTGACTTAAATGTGTGCGTCGGAAATGGATATCAGTCGAGAAAAACCTAGACCGGGCCCAAATCCAAAGTGGCCTATTTAAGATTTTGCAAATTTGGTCAATATTAGTTCAATGTTTATCATCCTTGCCCAAAATATGTCTTCTCTTCTCAATTTGCAAAACCATTTTTAAAAATTTATTTATAAATTCTGCTAAATGGCCGGGTTCTAATGAAATCTCTAATTTTCAACACATTGCCTAAAAGTTCCACAGCTTTCACTGCATTTTTTTGAAACTTTCTCCCATTTTTTGCAATACCTAGGCCCAAGCCCGCCCAACTCATGTCCACCTTGGACGCGTTATTATCAATTTATGCAATATAGCTATAGACAAAGAAACTGTAGTTCACGATCTCTAAATATTTCAGGATTAATGCACATCTCGGCCTGGGTGATGATGGTACACTAGGCTTTTGGTTAAAGGGTTGAGGTAACAAGAATGTATGGTTTAGTTGTTATCTGTTATAGTTCCTAAACTTACTCTTAGTTTCCTACTTAAGTTTATTAAGTTTATTTTAACTTACTGTCTTAGAATATATCAGTTTACAGCTTCAATGTGGAATTCTAAAATATATGCATAGCTTAGTTCTGCTAAAAGTGTTTGAATCAATATATCTTCTGTGCCACTTTTCTTCTTCTTGTTATTGATAGCACTAATCTGTTTTGAGTGTATATTTGCATGGAAAATATATAAAGCAACTATTTGTTATTGAAAAAAATAAAATATGTTAGTGATTTAAAATTAATATTTATTTACAGTCCAACGTGAGCACAATTCTTTAAATGTTGTTTGAATTAGTGCAAGTTTTTTTATTTTTTTATTTTTTTAAATAAAGCACACACAACAAGGTTGCTTAGACCATTTTAATCTCTTAAAACTGTCAATTATTACATAAAATGTGAAACCTGGAACTTTTATATAAAACTTAACATTATAAATGTTTACAGTAGTAATTTGATTTTTTTAAGGTGATGAAGTTTTATGTGCAGACTTGGTGTTTTGTTTTTGTAAACAGAGATACCATAAAGATCCCGGTGCACGGCCCAACTCATTTTCCAAATTCAATTACATAATTGCTAGGTACACAAATCCACGACAAGTTTGCAAGTGTATCACTCCTTACAATTTGTTATTCAAGCTATATTACTTTTGCTGCCAAACTTGTGCGCGGAAGAAATAAGCGTTGCAATGTTCTGACATTTTCTTACAGAATTTAGCAATGCCAATTTACAATTCCTAAATAATGTATATAAAATCAGATTGAAAATGTAAATGGCTCTCGGACATTTATGCATCAATTTTTCAAAATTGCGATGAAAAATATGAAAACTAACAAAGGACTGCACTTTAAATACTTTTGTATGGTATTGCAAAATATTTGAATTTTAGCTCCTGACTATATATATATATATATATATATATANAGGTAACAAGAATGTATGGTTTAGTTGTTATCTGTTATAGTTCCTAAACTTACTCTTAGTTTCCTACTTAAGTTTATTAAGTTTATTTTAACTTACTGTCTTAGAATATATCAGTTTACAGCTTCAATGTGGAATTCTAAAATATATGCATAGCTTAGTTCTGCTAAAAGTGTTTGAATCAATATATCTTCTGTGCCACTTTTCTTCTTCTTGTTATTGATAGCACTAATCTGTTTTGAGTGTATATTTGCATGGAAAATATATAAAGCAACTATTTGTTATTGAAAAAAATAAAATATGTTAGTGATTTAAAATTAATATTTATTTACAGTCCAACGTGAGCACAATTCTTTAAATGTTGTTTGAATTAGTGCAAGTTTTTTTATTTTTTTATTTTTTTAAATAAAGCACACACAACAAGGTTGCTTAGACCATTTTAATCTCTTAAAACTGTCAATTATTACATAAAATGTGAAACCTGGAACTTTTATATAAAACTTAACATTATAAATGTTTACAGTAGTAATTTGATTTTTTTAAGGTGATGAAGTTTTATGTGCAGACTTGGTGTTTTGTTTTTGTAAACAGAGATACCATAAAGATCCCGGTGCACGGCCCAACTCATTTTCCAAATTCAATTACATAATTGCTAGGTACACAAATCCACGACAAGTTTGCAAGTGTATCACTCCTTACAATTTGTTATTCAAGCTATATTACTTTTGCTGCCAAACTTGTGCGCGGAAGAAATAAGCGTTGCAATGTTCTGACATTTTCTTACAGAATTTAGCAATGCCAATTTACAATTCCTAAATAATGTATATAAAATCAGATTGAAAATGTAAATGGCTCTCGGACATTTATGCATCAATTTTTCAAAATTGCGATGAAAAATATGAAAACTAACAAAGGACTGCACTTTAAATACTTTTGTATGGTATTGCAAAATATTTGAATTTTAGCTCCTGACTATATATATATATATATATATATATANAATATATTGCTACGTTAGCCTTGTCCTCTAGCATTTTTCACTGACCCTGAGCATGTGCAGAAACCTGTGATATCACAAATCATCAAAAATGACTGTTGGAAATGACAAAAAATAGCGTGACAGCACTAGATGACGTGTCAATGTTATCAAATATGGCAATGCTATTACAATTAATATGGATGAAGATGACTTGCATTTTGAAGTTAGAACAGATCTAAACTGAAAGTTAATGCAAGAAGCACACTTAGTATCATTTTTGCTACCCATCAACATTTTAATGATGCATGAAAAGCTGATGCAGTTTTGTATCACTTTACACAAACTAAAATTCATACTTTATTCACAGCATTGTTTATCATTATTTTTCATAGTTTACGTTTATTAATAATGTGTATTATAAAAATATCAAAATAAAATCAGAGTTTTTTTGCAAAATTTAAATTGTCTGAAGTAGTTATTCAACTAAAAATCTTCAAATTCATAATATGTATTCAAATATTTTTTATTTCCAATGAATATAGTCCAATTGCCAGTCCTTTGCAATTGAAATACTTAACTAACTTAGTCCCAGAACAAAAATGACGAGCACAATAGAATATTTTTAACATGGTCATGTATCTATTGCCTTATTTTCTAATTATCAAATTTGTAATAATAGAAAAGCTTCAGGAAATAGTGTCTTATCATGGTTTTGCACTAAACATAAGTTTATGTTCAGCTTGAATCCTCACTGAGATATGAGTTCTGTTACTTAATGAATATAAACTACAAGAAAAAGAAGAAATTGAAGAAACAAAAACAAATTCATAAATACTTTTGACGATTTTTAGTTATAAAACATTTTGAGAAGTGCCAAATTTGATTTGGCCTTTATTAGTTTCCAAACATTTGACATAATAAAACTTCACTAAAATGCATATACATAAATGAAGTCAAGAACTTTCACATAGCAGAAATTTAATATGTTCATTACATTTGCAAATGTGTTTACTGGTAAATGTTCATTGTAAATGGTTTATATCATTTAATATAATATATATAAACCCAAGCAAAATGTTAATATAATCAATCCTTTTTGGGGCTTTTATTTAAATCTATTTATCAGTGTGATTCATTTAATAAATGGAAAGCTAAAATATCTGTTCATGTGTAGCAGGCAATAGGGCCAGTAGTCAATATTAAGGATTTCTATGCTCAGAAGAGCTCTAACAGCTGAATTGGATTCAGGTTATGAAAAGCATGGGGTTTTTACTCATTTAGCTTCATAGCAATTCAATCAAAAATGTTTTTTAATAGGCGTCATCAAATGGCAGTATAATAAAACAATGTAAGCTTCTATTTTGCATTCAAATTTTTGTTGAGTTGATTGCAAAATATCTGAGTATAATTACTGTTTGAACTTCTAGCATAATGTTGTGTTTACATGTAGGGTTCAATTTAATTGCAGATATTAATTTGTTGTTGTTTGCTTAATTTGTTTTGCTATTAATCATTGCTCTATAGCATGTGAGCTATGATTATAAGTATTATTTTTAAGCAGTCAGAAACTGCAAATTTAAGTTTTGCAAACCTAGTTTCCAGTTGCTGTTACTTAACATATTATAGATTTGATCATATTACATTCATTCCTTAATATTGATAACATCTATTTGACACAGACCATCCAACCCATTTTAATCTGTTGTTGGGAATTTAGAATGTTTCTGGAATTGAAATTTGAAAGAAACAAGCAACTTAAATTATAATATTCAATTAAATATTTCTCCATAATATAATGCAAATTGACATAAAGTGAAATAGTGTATCAAGCTGTTAACCCACAATGTTTCTCTATGTGAAAGGAAGCTATTGGATTGTAAACAAATAAAATAATCACTAATATTATTTGAATGCTATCCATATTTGTACAGAATTGTATCTACTTAGTGTTTGAAAAAGAGAATTCATATATGTATTGAGGAAAAAGTACTGTGTATATTTTTTTAATTCTAGCTTTCAATATTAGAGTTTCTCCAATCCCATTGGCATGAATATCAGGGTTTGGGGCATTTTATCTAAAATCAGAACAGTTGAATAGTCTGTTAACATTTTATGTCAAACTTACATTGCATAATAGAAAGTACATTGACTTGTATTTAGGAACACATTTTGTTTTTCCTAGAGTGAGTATCAAAGAATGCTTCTAGTTGTTGACAAGTTAGTAGGTTATTGACTGTTATTTAGCTAAATGATGTGCCACTCTATTGGTGTTGTGTCCAAATTTTGAACATAGTATGACAGCTTGGGCTTGTGTCTTGTCTTCATACAGAATCTCTTTCCTTAGGTTTATGATACTTAATAGAATATTTAAGTGCCTCATCATGTTTTGATTTGAGCTGCCAGGTAAAGAGAGCACAGTCATAGTCAGCCAACAAAAATGGGTTTGCAAAAAGGTCCCTAGTGNTGGTATAGTTTAGTTGTTATCTGTTATAGTTCCTAAACTTACTCTTAGTTTTCTACTTAAGTTTATTGAGTTTATTTTAACTTACTGTCTTAGAAAGCTCTCTCTCTTTGCATAGAGATTTTCATCTAATATAAACAATAGAGATGAGCAAAGTCTCTTAATAAGATATTTTACAGTCAATCAACTGCTCCTGAGTTAGTGGTTGTAAAATCTATAAATGAAATGTTCCTAAAAGCAATTGAACTAATAATTTACTTTTACTTAAGTTTTTTTTATTAATCAACGTTTAATAACAAACATCAAATAATGAACAAATGAGTTTCAAAAAAGCGCATGTTAAAACCAATATCAAGAAGCTTTNAAATGGGTTTGCAAAAAGGTCCCTAGTGTAGCATAATCCAACAAAAAGAAAAATAAAAGAAAGAAACAAAAGAAACCAAGATTGAATATATCTTAATTGATTATATTTTGTTGAATTAGCTAACACCAAGTCATGTCATTTGAATATTTGAATAATTTTGTGAAGCAAGTATTTGCCACTTTAACTTTTGACAAATCACATGTGGACAATCAAGCTCCATGTCGATTTTGAATTACCACCATTTACACAGAACTCTTCTATGTAGGCAATTTAAAACAGTGACAGGTACTTGTTAATTGATAAATATGTTTATTAAATTTTTATATAAATATGTATTACAAGGAGAGAGATGTTGATGGAGAATAAACTCNTTACTGTCTTAGAAAGCTCTCTCTCTTTGCATAGAGATTTTCATCTAATATAAACAATAGAGATGAGCAAAGTCTCTTAATAAGATATTTTACAGTCAATCAACTGCTCCTGAGTTAGTGGTTGTAAAATCTATAAATGAAATGTTCCTAAAAGCAATTGAACTAATAATTTACTTTTACTTAAGTAATAACATTGACATTCCTTAATTTGGAATAGTTCATTACTATTCACTTTAGTTAATATCAATTCAATACTTTCAGAGTCAAGAAAGTCTATGAATTTAGTTTTGTTTGAGTAATTTGTGGCTCAATAATACTTATAGATACATTGACAAGCTACAATAATATAAATATATTCTATTGAACATGTATTTCTTTCTAATTTAATATCCAATCACAACCTGAAAATACTATGACAAGATTAGCAGTACATTTGCATTTAATGGTCAAGAAGAATATTGTTCATTGTATACTTGAAACTTAAAGTTATAACTTGGGAAATACAACTTGACTTCTTTCATTCAAGTTCAAAGTTAGTTTGCTCAAATACATGCCAAAGGTTTGAAAGACCTGCAAGCCTAATTATATTAACCTTAAAATTTAGCCTAATAACTTTACTTAGTGTAAGCCTAGTCATCAATATCAAAATGGTGACACTGGAAATAAGGCTTTATTCAAACCCCAGTAGCACATTGATAGTAAAATAACAACAATCAAAATACAATTATGTGAATTACTTGGTTATAAACCATCAAATATAAATGCACAAGCATAATAAATTTGTATGATGCAAACCTTAAAATCTCTTTAATAGGTTCCTGAAATCTAAAAGTAAGAGTTCTAAAACTAGGAAAGATGTAAAATAGTAATTAATTAAAGTAATTTGCATAATTAATGCCTAAATTTTTACATTTTAGGTCTGCATCTTAAAATCCTGCTGGGAGACAAACTAGTTACACTTGTCAAAATAAATCAAAATCAATTTCACAATTACAGATAATAGTTTGATTGAAATATTACTGCACCTTAAATTGATGAAAATAATAAATTGGTTAACTTTTGAAGATGACATCAAATTAGTTACTGAATGCTATGCAATTTTCATGAAGTACAATTTATGTAGGCATCCTTCAAGTTACAAAACTAGAGCCCCAACTATATATTTCATGCATTAACTCTCTCCAAACCAACTGGCAAGAAAGAGTTAAATACATGAATCACACCACTGCCTGGGAACTTTGTGATTGACAACAACCATAAAATAAAACCTACATAATTAATCGTGTAAAGAATTAGATCCATAATAACAAAATTGAACTGAATTTGAATAAAACTAAGGAACTTACAGTTTGCTTTTTTACATTCATTTTCCTGGCATGCATTGAATAGATTACACCTTTCAAAGTTATCAGAGTACTTCCAAAATACTGACAATGAAACACTTATGTAAATGCAATCAAATTGAACACATCAAAACAACTACATTTCCTTACCCTCTTAAGGTGAGCATCACAGAAACAGTCAGTTGAACAAATTCAATCAAAAACACTCAACATTATACGCGGAATTCTTAAATAGAAAGGCAATGCAGGCGCAATTAAGGGACATAAATAGCTATGCATTGCATCTAATGAATCTAAGAAATATATTTATCATGTGGTACCAGATTAGAATACAAAACCACAAAAATACACTAAATACGAATTTTTCCACTGCTCCAGTTATGGTATTGCAATAAAATAAAATTTTACAGAACTTATTTATTTTGTGGACATATATCAATATGCTCACATGATTTGGAATCTAATGAATAGCAAACTTTTTATGCAAACATTGAAATCATTTGTCAGCATTTAGAATTTTTCCTGATACAAGAATACAATTTCGGGAAATAATCATCGATATAGTTTAGATATTTGTTTTGTAGTTTTGTGCTTAGGGGTTTTGTGAATTTTTATGGCGCTTTTCAGATTTACTTAATGGTGAATTATCTGAATCTCTCAAATCTTTGAAATGTATATTCAAACAAAGACAAATAATGTAAATAAGTACATTTCCTCAATATTAAACATAGCTTTGTTCCTTCACATTTCATGTGCCTCTATATAAATTCAGAGGACTAGCTAGACCTGAATATTTACCAAATATTTTTACTTTCATGCCAAATTTATTTCGAGCAATGTAAGAATGTAGGAGCAAGGCATTATTGTAAATACATTTTAGTCCATGAGAACAGGGCTGTCATTCCTACTTTTAAGGCAGGAAGAACGATAAAAATTTTGGGCTCATTAAGACCTCAAGCTTCACATAGACCTGCCAAGATATTAGCTCTATCTTTTACCAGGCATGATGCTTTGACCTATATGCTAAAACAGTGGACTTTCTAAACCTCACTTTTCAAATTAATATATATATAATGTATCACATAATAGCACTAAATGCCTTGCTAATGAAAAAAGTTTTCTTTTCTATTGATAACTTTGAGGCTAATATACAATAATATCCCTAGCTACTGTTGCAAGCTTCTCTATGTGGAAACCACGAAAAGGTTAACAATCTACTTACATGTAATCTATAAAAAATTCCCACAAAATAACTACTTATTGTTATGAAAAAAGTTTTCGCTTCACCCCTGAGACCAACAAGAGGGCCTACATCCATTAGGGATCATCATCTGTAAATGAATTATCTTTGTTCCTATCTTACTCGGAAGCAGATTAATTGATGTGGTCTTTCTCACCAGAACAAGCTTTAAAGTGTCGCTTTTTCATACTCTGTGGCCCTTTACTTCAGTTTTTTCAACATCATCGTAGCGTTGTTTACATGAGTTGAATTGGCATTGTCATTATTTTTTGATTTTATAAGTAAAGTGTTGAGTACAGGATTGAAATTCCAGGGGTACTGGCTCCACCTAAGGAGGCAGCTTAGAGCTGCAACAATGTCTAGTTTTTGCAAGCAACATGTGATGGTTATAAGAATAACACAGAACGGACTTTCTAAAATAATATGTTCGTCTGCTCCTTTTTTATACGTGTTCACAAGCACATTTCATTACAGTTTTTAACCTTTTTAACCAGATCGCATTTCTTGTCAAATAAAATTATCAAAGCAAGTATATTTTGTTTTATAAACAACTAAAGAAAATATATGAACCACAGTATTACAGATAAAACAACTTCCATGCTATTCACATGAGATAAATTAATCACTGCTGTTACCATTACCACAGATGAAACCAGATATGGACAGCGGAAAAAATATTCCCCAAAGCCCGGCCTGAATCCTGAACTATTTGAATTTGATTTGTATGCAAATAGAATACATTATGCAAAGAGCAATTCATTTATTTGCAGAGGCGAATCTAGAAATTTCTGATGGGGAGTATGGAAACATAATATTTTTTCATTCTAGATTTGACAAAATTTCGATTCCTCATATATTTCTCTATATGTTGTGATAACAATTTTAAAGTTCCTGATATTGTAGACATATTTTAGTTCAACAAGCACAGAACTGGAAAAAAGAATTCAACCACCCATGATTTGTCATAAATATTTCTAAGAAATAGATGCTAAGAATGTCATATTTATTTTTTAATTAGATTTGGGGTTGTAGAAAGAGGAATTCATGTTGAGACATAATGATCACTGTTCACATTAAATCTCAAGGAGAAATGCTACAATTCTTGTAGTTAGCTAATCTTTTCTGGGAAAAATGTATTCGGCCACTTCAGACCAAATCCGAGCATCTGTAAAAAATTTCATTGGTGAGCTCTTTTCAGTCTATTTATATTGAAAATGTCTAATAACAGCTTTTCTTCGCCATATTTGATGCTTGGTATGTGCCCCTTGGCATCCGCGAGTTGATTATCTCCAAACATTTGGAAGAGATGAGCCCGATTTGTAGAGGGACCTCGAAGTACGGAAAGATCAAAGACATCCAAAACCTCCCAGTCAGATCTTATGTCCCTTTCAAAGCGAGATCCCAGGAAGATTTAAAGGAATTTTGCAAGGAACAGGCTGATGGTCACCTTGTGACAGTAAGAACTTTGCGAAACATCCTGAAGAAGTACTCAATTGGGACTTTCGTGGCACCCAGAAAGCCATTCTTACCCTCAAAGCAAAGATTACGCCGAGTAAGAAGGGCCAATTTAATGAGAGACAATTCATCTGAATATTGGTCTAATGTTATATTGTCAGATGAAT
>CABFPE010000286.1:976319-992424 GCA_900660155.1 Hofstenia miamia
TCAATATATATATATATATATATATATATATATAGCTTTTCCTTTGTTCGTTTTTTGTTTAATTTATTCATAGGCATAAAGACTGTTTTTCAACATTTACAGACATCATATTTTTAATATAATATTCCCGTATGAGATATAAATTGGATTAAAGTGCATTGATGTTTGTAGTATAGATTAATGTATCATCTGCATATAACTTATATATTATTTTTATATGATTTGAAATATCATTTATATAGATCCTGAATAACAGTGGTCTCAGAACAGAACCTTTTGGAACACCTCGTTCAACTTTTAAAAGATTTGATGATTCATTTTAAAAATTGTACAAATTGAAATCTATTATTTAAATAATCCGAAATTAGTGAAGATGAACTAGAATCAAAATCTGTCAATTTTTTAATCAATATTCTGTGATCTATTGAATTGAATACTTTTGCAAAAAAGATATAAAGACATAATGTAAACACTTTCATTTTTGCTTATGAGTTGTCTTCAATAGAGCATTCATAGTTGAAAAATATTTTTTAATGCCAAATTGATTTTCATTGAATAAATTATATTTTTTTAAAGTAACAATTAATTTGATAGTGTAATATCTTTTCGAAAATCTTAATCCCAGTTAAGATTGAAATAGGTCCTTAATTTGAAGAAATGTTGCTTGCGGTGTTTTGTAGATTGGAAAAACTTTTGCAGCTTTAACTTTTCATGTTTCTCAAATTTGGTGGTGAGATTATATTGTTATATAATTCCATTTTTGAGAGGATGTTTTAGTTTCATTGAATGAAGTTTTCAAAAATGAACTTTGATCTCGTTTACAGCTATTGTTTGCATCTCTCTTGTTAATTTTTGAATTTTCAGAAATTTCTATAGGCTTTATGCTTTTCGTTAATAAGGTTCTTGGAATTCTCTGAAATCCATAATTTTCAAGAAGGAATTTTCGTTTGATTTGTCTAATTGATCTTCTTTATAACTGGACAGTGTTTTATGCAATTGATCCATATTACTATTGATAAAACGTAGTTTCTCGCTAATGAACATTTTGTCATAATAGTTTCCCCATTAAGATTTAATAAATAAAAAATTAATCTTGATTTCCTAAATCTTTTAGAATTTTTGTAATATATAAATTTCTTCTCTTTGTTTAGTTCAATTTAATATATATTGTACACGTAATAAGGTGATGAGAAATGAAGAAATCTGTTACTATAATAATGAAACTTTTATAGTTCTAAACACCAGTAATCAAATAATCAATCAAAGTTGAAGTTTTCCATTAATATGAGTTGGTACTCTTTTGTTGAGTACTTCTATACCGAAACTTTCTATAACATCATGATTTTTTGCGTTGTCATGTTTATTTAGAATATGGATACAATAGCCCATAAGAATTACAGGCTTATTTTCAATTATTGCTCGTAGTAATTCAGAGGATAACATAACAGAAAACTCACTAAAGTTTCTTCGATTATTGCAATAACTTAGATTATTTAAATGCTTTACATTCGAGTTATAATTTCTAACAATACGCTTTCAAATATTTTGAACATTTAGATCTTGACGTATTTGAGAATGAAACTCTTAGGTATCATCAATAATATGTCAACACTTCTAATTTTTATAGACTTTCTAAGAGCTTTATCCTTGCGAAATATCTTAAACCAAATTCTCTTAAAAGTGCAGTCATCAATATCTTTTAAACAGGTTTCTGTTATTCCACAAATTGTGTTTCCATCCATATTAAGAACTAGATATTGGGTAAATGTGTTCAGTAGATTACAAATAACATTCGGTATTGTATTCTACATTTGTTATATAATATCAGTGTCTACTTTTAGATATAGATTTATTTGTAGGTTAGAAATATCTTTCGACTTTGTATATTCTATGTTTCTCCTATTCTATAAGTGTATATTTTGTAGCCATATATATACATGGAAGTTAGAAACATTCTTCTCTATACTATAAACGTACACTTTTTCAATATATATATATATATATATATATTTATAAGTTAATTTTCTGAGATTCATATAATTAATTGACATTAATAAAAAACGTTTCGACTATATTATAGTGATCGTCAGTTAACAATATTTTTGCGGTGATAAAAGTTTACAATATACTACACTTTATAATATAATGATATTGCATGCACTGAAATAATTTAATCTCATTCTTTCCTAAATTACATTGTTTATTCATGATGTCTTCTTTGTTATGTTGTTTAATTAATAGAGCCTCACAGATCTTAGTGTATATTGTTTTCATGGCTATTTCAAAATTTTCTTTTTTAAATTCACGATAGTGATTGAATATTTCTGTTTCAAGTTGTCTGTCGAGATGTTCTTTTATGCAAAAACCAAAATGTCGTTTAGTTTCACCAATGTATAGCTTGTTACAGCTATCACAAGTATATTTGTAAACGATGGATGAAACTAAACATTCTTGGATTCTATCTTTATTCTTAAATATATTATCCGTTTGTAATGATGTAAAAATAGGCCTAATTTTAAGTGATGTTAAATATATATATTTTATATATGGTTTCAAATGTGATATTGTAAATATCTACAATTAGCATAATGAAGTTTGTTTTTCAATGTATATATTTTTAATACTGTATTGATTTTCTAAATGGAATTTTATGAAAATGTTAAATATTTAAGAAATATTCATTATTAAAAGAATAATTATGATATATGGTATAGAAAAGTATACAAAATAAAAAAAGATTAGATATTGATATTGATAATCTTACTTTATCAATTTGTTCTTTTTTTTGATAAAATTATATTACCAAAAAATGACTGTAACATAATAGCAAAATGGTTTATTATAGAACTTTAGCATTTTGAATTTAAAAATAGGATTTTACATGAAAATTATTTATAAATTGAGTGAAATGAACTCAAGTGTAGGAAGATGATATAACTTATAATTTATCTTGGTTTTTTAATAAGATATGCAATTTTGCCTCCACCCCCAATAAAAATATGTAAATCAATTTAATGAAATGAACTTGCGTCTGGGAAGATGATATAACTTATGATTAAAAAAAAGATAAAACTAACAGAAAGTTGTTTGAAATACTGACTAAATTCGTACTGTCTACTAAATTCATTACATCCTGTTTTAATAAATAATAAATACAAAATTAAAAAACATATTTTACTTTACTTTGCCTTGCATTTTGCTAAAATCATAGTTGTGAGAAGGCATTGTTAATAATAATAATAATATTGCCGTAAGATCGTTAATTATACAGGGTGATTCATAAGTCACTTAGCTATTTCCATTTCTTATAGTGCTGTTCACACATGACTTTTTGACTTTGAACTGTCATTTTTGTTATCAGTATTTATTATTATTTTATGTGTATATGAAATATTATTCATTAATTGTTCTATTTAGTTTAAAATGACTCTTACAATTGATGAACGTATTTTTATTGTCATTCATATGGCTAAGTTTGAAGAATCACCCATACTTGTTGAACGAAAATGGAAGATTGATATAAATAATAAACCTCCTTCTCACAATACTATGCGTAGTTTGTATAAGAAATTCAAAGAAACTGGAAGTGTACATGATGCATTACGAGTTGGTGCACCAAAACGTCATGAAGCCAAGAAGGAAGAAATTCGGTCTTTCTTTGAAGAACAACCCTCAGCATCTATCCGGCAAGCAGCCCAAGTCTTGGCAACATCATACAGCACTGTTCAGAGGACATTAAAAAGAACTGGACTTAAAAATTATCGCATACAATCAGTTCAGAGTATCAGTGAACCTGACCAAGCAGCTCGATTTGCAATGTGTGAAGAAACCTTGGAACGCATTTCAATGAATCCTGATTACTTGTCGAATGTGGTGTTCAGTGAAGAGGCAACCTTTTTTGTGAAAGGCATTGTTAATAAACACAACTGTCGTGTTTGGGGATATGAAAACCTACATGCAACTATTGCTCGACCATTTCAATCACCAAAAGTTACAGTTTGGGCAGCTTTAAATAGCAAACATCTTATAGGCCCATACTTTTTTGACGAAAATATCAACAAAGAAAATTATTTGTCAATGTTGAAGACATATGTAATACCACAATTGAAGCAGCGAAGAATATATTCAAGATGTATTTTTCAACAAGATGGAGCACCTCCATAATGTTCGTCAATTTCTCAATACAAAATTTGCAAACCGATGGTGGGGTCGTGATGGGCCGATAAACTGGGCTCCACGTTCACCAGATATGACCCCATTGGACTATTTTCTATGGGGATATGTGCGTGACCAAGTCTATACTACACCTATTGCCGATATAGAGGAATTAAAAATGAAAATCTCCCAACAATTTGCAACAATTAATCAGTCAGATATGCTGGAAAAAGCAGTCAATTCCTTACCTCGAAGAATGCGGCTGTGTATTGAAAATAAAGGTGGAAATTTTGAACAGTTATTGTAATTATTAAATTTCATTATAAGTTGTTTGATTATAATCTTGTTATTTTTTGTCTTTATTTGTTATTTCGTTGATAGCTAAAAATAAAATAGCTAAGTGACTTATGAATCACCCTGTAGAACTTTAGCTATTTTACTATGGATACAGTGAAAAAACGCAAGATGGACATGGTCGAATGTCCCCCGTCAGATTTTCAAAATTGATTTTGTTGTCTCGACATTTTAATATTTTTATAATTTGTTCAGGGATTTCCTTCTGCTTTTGGTCACTCCTTAATCACTACTATATGTCCCGCGTTAGAAAATCCTGCGTACTTGCCTGTCTATTTAGAAATAGCTTAAATTTATTTTTCTTTAATATTACTAATAAATTGAATTAAATAATCTGGGGTGTAAGAAGATAATACAATCTATTATAACTTAAGATAAAGCAACACAGTGTTTAAACACTATTAAATATTTAATATCAACTAAGCTCATTTCTTCATGTTTTACTAATTACTAAATACAAAAATAACCTACATATCTTAACATTTGTGATGTTTGTTTGAATTCCAATATCATATTCCTAAGAGTGAATGTACATACATAATTGTGAGATAGTTTAGAATAAATGTTAATTCTATCGCTGTTTATAGCATTTTGCGCTTAAAGATTGCGATAACTTTAAATAGCAAGTGTAATTTTTAATAATTACAAATCAATATAAAGATTTGTCGTATTTAGCATAATTTGAATCAATAAACAGAAAATAATAACATATGCAAGCTTAAAACTATTTTAAATAAATTAATAATGTAAGTGTATTAAAATAATAATTCTTGTAAATTAATGTTTACCTCACATCTTCCAAGTCCGTACGAAAATATTTCGAGCATCTAAAAATTATTTAAATAAATAAATAAATTTTGTATAAGTTAGCAAAAATTTTGATCATTAATATGTGTTTTTTCTTATGATACTCACTTAAGACAAAGATTCGAATCAATAACAAATTGTTGTCATTACAATTTGTAAAATGCAACTCATTTTTTATTACCAATTATAAAATTATTTAATTAACTATTACGACAATGTTAAGCTAAAACGTGCTATGCATATGCAATGTGGAAAATTAATATATTAATTGCTAGCAGAGTTATTGCAATCGGCTCAAAAAATCGTAAAATAAATGTCTCGGTGACCCGAATAACCTGTTTATATAATTTAGAATGTTACTTGCAGGGCTTTGCCAAGAGCATATTTGCATAGACATTGCAAGCTCAACAGATCACGCTGGTTTTATGCTATACTCGAAATCTTCACCTTATAAGCACATGTTTCTAAGATCATCAATAATATACCAAGTGAAGAAAAAAACTTTCAAAATACTTTATATTAGCCAAAAATTCTAGCAAGTACAAATAATCATTTTAATATATCAAACCTAAAATATTCTTCTATTTGCAAATATATGTTAAGTTTAATAATTTAACCCTACTCTATTTCTGGCAAAATTGGACTTAGACATAAGTCGAATTTCGAAGACTTAGTATTAATTTAAATACAGGAAACCAAATCCGAATTCGAATTCACGTTGGATTCAAATTGGAATCTTGGAGTATCACAGTGGCGGATCTAAAAAATTCTTGTGATGACTCAGTAGAATCGGAAGCATGAAGAAAAAATTTACCTGTCAACAAATCCATGACCTGCAGACCAAGTTACGACGCTGCATTAAAATCAAATTAGATAAATTAGCAGAATAAAAATGCTTACTATTGTTAGCGGGAAAAAACACAGCAGACAACCTTACGATAATTTAATTACTATTTCACATTGGTATTTGAATAATTAATAACAGAAATTTTAATTAAATTTAATTGATTAGGAAGTTAAATAGTTATATCTCTAAGAAGAAGGACATTATTGTTAAATAAGCAAATTTTGAAATATACATATATTACTATTCTGAAATATATATAATTAAAATTTTATTAAGTATTCTCTCATTTATCGTAAATAGATTAATTGCTTTGGCACGCATATAATGAAATATCATAAATTTAGGCCAAGTCTCATAGTTAATAAGAGACATATATTGTAACATTTGCACATTAGTATATTTAAATTTTAGCCTAGATTACGAAAATATGATGTTAATATGCATTCAAGGCTACAAATTCATTGGCTTTAAATTCACATAGGCCTATTTGCTTTGGTTCCAGTTCTGCATAGAAAACTTATTTAACTTCAACATTTTTAGAATCTATTTTTCTAATTTTAAGAGGTGTTTAGATAAAGCTGGTCAAAATTTATATATTATAACAGTAGTGTTGTAAGACTGTCATGCTCTATATAGTTGATTGTGTGCTATATCCCAACATTTCATATTGAATCTTAATAGTGTAGTAGCTATTAGTTCAATGATAATTCGGGATGTAGCTTACAACATATTATATATAAAGCACTAAAATTGTATGAGAACTGCAAGTACTTTAGTAAAAATACTAAATTTTTTATGAAACCAGTTACATAATTGTAAAATCTAGAGCAAAGCATGATTATATCACTGAAATGTCAGCCAAATCGGCTTTGTAGCTCTTGCTCAATACATGCACATTTCAAACAAACCAACTGAAAAGTCCACTTTAATTTTTATGGAGCCATACTTAGTTACTTTATTTGTTAAACTTTGAAAAATAATGTTTAGAAATCTGACTTGTTTTTCATGTTTCTTCATATATATATTTATTAAATTCAATGCAATTAAGAAATTTTTCTTAAATCTATTGAGTTTTTCTAATGGGAACTTTTAGTTGTAAATTGTGCTGCAACTCATTACACCTGCATATGAAAGTAAATGCTGTGCAATTTTATACTTTGTGTTTTCATATAACTTCAATTTGAAATGAATCTTTATCCATTTTACCAGATAATGTCAATTTCATTATGAATTGTAAACGAAGTTTTATCTTGAGAAATTTTGCTATCCTCAACAATCCGCTTTTGAAGTATTTCCATAATTCCATTGCTAAATTTCAAACGAATATGCTAAGTTTTTTCGTGCTTGTAATGGTTTGATGACGCACATATCTCCCTTTGAAGATTTTCCACTGTCTTATATACGTTCTACACAAAATGAATTTACTGATGAATTACTGATCTAAATAGAGTAGACACGATATTTTATCACTAATAGTAAGTTAGTTCGAATAAACATATCTATATATAGCAGTAATGTAAAATGGCCACTGAAAAGCAATTTCAAATTTCTATACTAAAAATGCCATGCTAGTAAAATAAAGAACACAACACAAAATAATATTATTTATTAATTAATTACCAAAATTGAAAAAGTTCATTTATAGGAAATGACTTGCAAAGTTCTTCATTTGCCCAAGCAATTTTCTGAGATTCATCTTCAATTTTCTTCTTCCATTTTTCGATTAGTGCCATTTCGCGCTGTGTAAAAAAGAGCACTTAAAGCCTTTGTTGCAACAACCTCTGATGTGAAATTTAATACACTTCGTTGTTTTGTAAGACTTCGGAATGCATCTGAGACGTGAATCTCTTAACCCATGGCCAAAACGACATCTATCATCAAAATAGCAGTAACAATGTTTGCGTTTGATTCCCTTGAACCTTCGTTTCGCTCGCAAACGTGCTTCAATTTCACCAGAAATCGTAGAATCACTGTCAGAAGAATATGTTATCGTAACATCAGATTCATCTATAGAAGAGAAACTTTCGTCTACTGACATTGTGCAAATGAATTCATTGAGAAGTGCCGGTATTTATACGTCTCAGTTAATTGTTAGCGCCGATTGGACGCCGATTATTAACTGTCAAACATCGACGGGAGATCGATTAACTCCCCGCAGTCGTCGGGCGCTACTAAGCTGTATGACATCGAAATTCATTAGGTTATTTCCACTATGAATATTTCAAAATATCTGATGACTTCAAAAAGAATTTTTAAACACTTCTAACTGATGAACTAATGAAGATAATTAAAATCTGAAAACACCGCTAGATTGAGAATTGTCTCTTTTTTCTTTTTTCTAAAGTTCGCGACCTAGCTCTTTCCCCTTTCTACGGTGCCTGGATAGAACGCACACCGATTATCTTCAAAACAAAATATTCTAGGGTAGTTGTACTTCCCATGGGCATTATTTAAAAAATAGGTAGGGAAATAAATTGAATATTTTTACGAAAATGGGATTTTTCATTGAAAAAATCGTTTTTTTACGTAAAATTAACTCTAGTGGAAATAGGGTTAAGGAGATGTCTTAAATTGTAAAAAACTAAATTCAAATAAATGCGAGGTCGATATTAATGAACAATCATTTTGCATTAAAAATGCCGAACTTGGGCCAAGATTGAGGATCCCCCATTTATCTAACTCACTATTAGATTATGATATTGATAATAATAAGAGTTAAAGAGTTAAAGCTAATTTATTGCATAAGTTAATACCAATAACTACAAAATATCACACAAACAAATACACACAAGCAAATATAAATATACAAAAACATAAATATACTTAAAGGGCTTAAAATTTATATAAATTGAGTCCAGGGGCTTAATTCATTTGTAATTCCAATTAATAATTGCTTTTCCAGTAAAATTTCTTTTATCTTTTTTTTAAAATGTTTATAATTTTTTTTCAGTTTTATTTCCACATTGAGATTATTCCAGAATTTCGAACACATAAATGAAAATGAATCTTTGCGATTGATATAGCTAAAAAGTTTTTTGTTTCTTTGATTGTGATTAAGGAAGTGATTGCAGAACTTAAAGGAATTTGAGCTATTGATATATTTATGCATTATGCAGAGCGATTGATATTGGATATAATATAAAGGTGATAGTATCTTATATGTTGATATTAAGTCTCTGACGGATTCGTGTTTGGGGATATAATTGAGTGATCTCAAAGGCCCGTTGTACATTTTTGATAATGATGTTCTATTTCTCGCAGTTATATGTAGAAAGAGAAAGCAGCAATAACTAAATTCACTGATTACGAAAGAATTAATAAACTGTTTATGATATGAATGCCCTAGGTGATATAAAAATTTTATTCCAGATGCAATTTTTCTTAAATTTAAAGACAAAATTCATTAAATATTAAATCTTGATCAATTGTTACTCCCAAATAACACACTGATTTACGTTGTTCAATTACATTTTTATTTATGTTAATTTTGATATTCTCAGAAATCTTTTGATATTCCTTTGGTGTAAATTGAGCTTTATTTGCATTAATTTTTAATCTATTATTATCAAAATACGTAATCAGTGATTTAATGTCTTTAGTCAAAAACTTAGTAGCGTCAAATGGATTGTTCGATGTTCTAATAATACATGTGTCATCAGCATATTGGTAAATAGTTCCCTTTTTTAATAATTGAGACATATTGTTTACATAGAGTGCAAATAAGATATACCCTAATACTGTGCCTTGTGGAACTCCAAGATTTATAGTTGTATAATCCGAAAAAATTCCTTCCAATTTTACACGCTGTTTTCCATCATTCAAAAAATGCATTATAAGATGTATAGCTAAATGACTGTTCAAATAATTTTGCTTTTAAAACGTTAAAATCTATAGAATTGAATGCCTTACTAAGGTGTAAAATGCAACAGCCGTAGAAAGATTGCTGTTTAGATTATATTTTAAATTTTCGGTAATTGAAAGTATGGCATCAGTAGAGCAAAATTTTGGTCTGAATCCATATTGATGTTCTGATGGAATTTTATTGTCGTTTAAATACTTTTATATTTGGGCAGCTAAAAGCCTTTCAAAAATTTTAAGAAATGGATCTCCTTTCTTATATAGTGGTGAAATATCCGAATATTTCAAAACGTCGGGAAAAGTATTAAAAATAATACATTGATTGAAAGCTAACAGGATGTATTTGATATGAACAATTATTAGTCTAATTGATTACGTTTACCGGTTTATCATGAGGTAAACCGACAAGTCTTGGATTATGGTAAACCGACGAGTACTTGATGTCGCATGTATAAATGCTTTGCACTGTGCATTAATTTTTATGATGATTTATGATAATGTCGCTACGATTTTATTCAATAAAAGCTTAATATTTGTAAGCCTTTTATACTTCAGTATTCTTCGAATATATAAAAGTATTTTTTTATTATGGAATATGGTAGATTACTTGAACCACAAGATTTTGTTATGACTACCTTCATTAAATCATGAGAAGAAATTAAACTAAAATTAAATTTAGAGTTTTGTTTCAGTTGGCATACACGTTCTTGATATGTATCATGAGAATTAAAATGAAAATATCCCATTTTTGCAAAAGTATCGTTTAAAATGTTTGCTATTTGTTTCTTATTTCCATAAAGCTTATTTTTAAAACGCATTTCTTTAATGTTAGTCGATGAACTTTTATTTTTTCCAATCGTTTGGCCCACAAAGTTCCATTTTCTATTTGATTTATTCATTTGCTCAAAATAATTTTTTATTTTGGAATCATAGTTGTTTTTGCGGTGTTTTTTGATCAATTGCTTTGCACGTTCATAATTAGTCCAATTAGTGGTGTTTGGGTGGGATTTTGCGAGTTCAAATAAATAAATAGTTTTTATTAGTTACTTGCCGCCTGATTATATCGGTATCACGCGGTTGATCAAAAGCAGATTTCAAATTAATATAATTTACTTTGCGCGTGATTGGAGCGACGTTGTTAAATGCTTGAGTAATTTCCCGGATAATGAATCTCAACGTGTGGTCGCCTTTCGACAATGTGTAAGCATAATTAAATGAAATGTTCTTTAAGAGTTTGATAAAAGTTTTTCATCAAAGTTATTAAAATCTCTGGAAAAAATTATTTTTTTTAACATCAAAGTTACGTACGTACACACAAAGATTGTGATCACTAAATGATTCGAAAATGGAATTTAAATGAGTGATTGGGTTATCTGAAATAAAATAATCTATCAAATTTGAATGTCGATTTGGAGTGGACTTATTAATTATTTTAATATCAAAAATGTCACAAATGCTATCCAATTTGTGGGATTCGTTAAGATTTAAGTAGTTAGCATTGAAATCACCTAAAATACTTTTGTATTTCTTTTCCAGAATTGCATTTTCAATTTCTGTAGACTTATAATTGTAAAAGTGGGAAATATAGTTTTCATTTGGATTGTAGCAAACATTTAGTAGTTCGGTTTCCGAAGAATTAATTTTGGATTTGAACTCAATCCAAAGGGAATAAATATTTCATGTTCTAATTCGAGATCACTTCTGAGTTTCGATTTCATTGATTTTGGAATAATTATTAATAAACAGCCACCCCTTTCTAATCTATTTTTGTAATGAATTTCAAACAAACTAGGGTTTGGATTATTTAATTCGTTTATATTGTCGTGGTCTTCTAGCCAAGTTTCAGTAACTAAGTATATTGCATTATTATCAATTTTTGCTGTAGATATTTATAAATTCAAGGCGATTTCCACAAAGACTTCGAGCATTTATGTAAACGAATTTGAAATTGTTTTTGTAGTTAGCCATAATATTTTCGACTTGATTATCAATATATACTGGGCCCGGATTATTTTCTACATCGCCTGAGAGTAAAATTTTTAATTTGATGATCTCAGTTAGCTGAAAAATTATTAATTTGTATATTTTTAGTGCACCATAATTTAATGGATGATTTGTTATTTTTTGATTTTTTGTAATTAGTCCAGTGGTAATCGGTTCTGTTTTAGCGAAATCAAATAGTTTTCTTTTAATGCTTATTTGTTCATGTAGTTCGCGATCATTGGCATTGAATAAAGCAAATTTGCGAGCCTTTCTTCTTACATGAAATATTTTTACGTGTTTAGTAAGACATTTGTAGTGTCCTTAGCAATTATTATAATGTTTACTTTTGCTAAAAGTATTTCAGTTAATCCATTACACGAAATATTTTCTTGCTACGAAAAATTTCTGTCGCGCGATGGCGTACGAAAATTGATTTCAAGTGCTATCTTAATACATGGCAAAAAAATATTTTTAGCAATTGCTCTAAATTGGCATGCATTTTTCTACTTTCACGAAATCTTTCTGAATGACGAAGCAATGCGCATTGTAATGCTGTTTTTCTTCAAAGGAAATGCTTGTTAGATTTTGGGGCAATTGGGACTTTATAGGCCCCATGCATTTTACTGAGACATCTAAAAAAAATTTTGTTTGGCATAAACCATAGAAAAAAATATTTTTCCGAACTTCCTTTAATGGAATCTGATTACATGTTATAAAGGGGTTCTAAATTGATTCATTTCATGTCAATTACTCACTGCGATTTTTAGGATAACATATTTTTCTCAATGGTTGATGACTTTATTTATTTTTAAAGTAGCATTGCACTATGAGCTAAATTTGGAATTTGGGAGGATGATGTCCTCCTTTCTGAGTTAAATTACGTTTTTATATTTTCCTAAGTTTAGAAATAGGAAAGGAATATCTTTGAAAAAGTAAATCTATGTGGCAATGAACAGCATATTATTTTTTGCGTTTTGTAGTCTTCAGTTGACACAAGCTCTGATTTTATTACTTGCAGCAGTGTTGGATTTATAGGAGGGCAGAGGAGGCGACGGCCCCCTCTAACAAGATTTTCAGCAGATTGGCGCCACTTTTTACAAGCAAAATATATGCAACGCTTTAGACATTTTTTATCAACACTTGCAGGCTAACTTTACCAATGTAAATATAGATAATTATATAAAGGAAATTAATGAATAATTTTTCATTCATTTCCATAGTAGAGTCCTGCAAAACCAGTCGTTTCATTGGGCCTGGTATTGGCATTGTAGAACTGGGATAGGGTCCGGCGGTATACCAAACCGAGAACCGAAACCGCAGTTT
Organism: Hofstenia miamia; assembly: GCA_900660155.1. Taxonomy (NCBI): domain Eukaryota; kingdom Metazoa; phylum Xenacoelomorpha; order Acoela; family Hofsteniidae; genus Hofstenia; species Hofstenia miamia. The sequence goes on from CABFPE010000286.1 coordinate 989,647, forward strand.
TTAAAAAAGTTTACTGAAACAGACTTTTTGAGCTGGACGGTTCCGGTTTGAGAATTTCGAAGATTCAAAATAGTCAGTAATTAAGCACGAGTATCCTAGATCTCGTGCTTGTATATGTTTGTCACTTTCATAATCTTCATCTTCTGATCGTTTAATGTATTTCTAAAGTCCTAAACTTCTAAAAGTCCCAAAGTTCTAAATTTAAAGTTCTGAATTCTAAAAGTTTAATTAATATCTAAATTCTAAATATCACTAACTTATTGCACTTTTTAGTTTTCTTGCTTTTTGATTAGTGGTTCATTCATTTTTTGCAACGGTTGCCAGGCGTTTGACTAATGCTTCCCTCTACATTTTGATGGGACCTAATCAGACTGCAGAACCGCTACTGTCCAGCTCATCTCAAGAGGAAACTAGAAGTCGTGAGGGAGTATTTAAATCAGTTAAAAATATAACTAGAAATAGCTTGCTATCATATAAACTATGTACTACTACCGTACGAGAAATAATCTTCGTAACACTACGAAAATAAGTTGAGGATATCTGCGATGAAGGTTATTAGTCTCATTTGCTAAATAAAAAAACGAATAGAAACCGCGGTTTTTTTTAAAAAAACGAACCGACATAAAACTATCCAAACCGCTGTGCACCAAACTATAAATGCAATGAAAATAGAAAATATCAATACTTGGCCTTCATCAAGATAAAAATTGACGATGGGACAGGATCTGTTCATATCGATTTTTAAAAAAATCCATTTATTTAGTTTTAATTAATGCTCAAATACTGCAGCGTCTGCAGCCTTGCCACTGAGGCCCTTTATAATATTAAAACAAGATTGAACCGGATACCGACCGGCTGGCAATTTGCCGGTCTGAAGCTGCTTAAAAATTTTAAAAATGGCGGGTAAAAGATTAAAAAAATATTTTGTGTTTTAATTGATAAACTCTGAATATTTTGCATTAATATATATATATATACCACATGAATGTAATACTCGACATACACTTCTTTGTGGAATATTGCAAATTTGACTTACAGAATACGAACTAGCATGACCAAGAACATTTTCAGTCTGTAATTTTTGCATAGTTTCAACCACCTCTTCTTTCCTTTCATCGATTAAAGACGGTCTGCCAGACTTAGGTATGTCATGTAATGATTTTGTTTCATTAAATTTGTTAATCAAATTAGTAATGGCTGTTGTTGAAAAGGGATTCTTCTTCAAGTTCCGCAGTTTTTTGAAAGCTCGCAGCGTTAATGTTGGACTTTCTCCATTTTTGTAAAATAATTTAACAATATCCAGGCGATCATCCAAATTCATTTTGTAGACGTTTAGACAGAAAATGCTTCTTATTAATAAAATTCCGTTTACCTAAATAATGATGAAATATTTCGTCACAAATTCTATGATTGGTCAATAATAATGATGAAATATTTCGTCACAAATTCTGTGATTGGTCAATTTTATACTAACCTACAATCTCAAGTTACTTATGGCTTACCCTGTATATATTATAAACATTAAAAATACATAAATATTGTATTTATTGGAAAAATACTAAGCTTAACCCTAACCCCAACTCCTCAAAATTATATTTTTTAGGTGAAAAAACAATTTCACAAATTCACTGAATTTTTTGGATTTCGTGAAATTTCTAATTACACAGTCTTTCTGTAACATGTATATATATATATATACTTGCACAGATTAACTACAATGCAAATATAATATGCCGGCAACCTGTATTAGCTATTGCAAGTAAAATCCCGGCCCAATCTTAAAATTTTACGGCCGGTTCCAACCAGTGTTTGAACTGTACCTTGAGTTTTCGGTACGAACACAGCACGAAAGGACACATCTTACCTTTCGGCATTTAATTGGTGCCGCTTTGTTAATTGCATTGCAAATTTCTCGTGAAATATATAATTAATCATACCAGATCCATATTTTAATGAATATATGTAATTAAATGATACGTTTTCTAAAAGTCTCTCCATTATTTTACCTGAGAAATTTTGATAATCGCTTGTATATAATATTCTAAAATTATTCGTTTTAGTAGTTATATTACTTATATAGATGCAAAGAGCATGGTCTCTGAATGATTCGAAAATTAAGGATTTAAAGCATAAGTCTGACTTTGTTATGAAGTAGTCAATTAAATTGTTATTCCGTGTGGGACAGTCAGTATTTACACATTTAACATCATATGTGGCACAGAATTCGTTTAATTATTTTTTTCAAGATTGTTAAAATAATTAATATTAAAGTCACCAAATACATTTATGGAATAGCATGGGTCAATTATTTCGGAAATTTTATTTGACTTATAATTTAGATAGTCAATATGATAATTTTTATTTGGGTTGTATGTGGTATTAATCTGTTCCTTATGATATTTGTTGTCAAACAATATAATTTCTATCCAGATTGATTCAAATACATCGTGGTCTAATTCATATTCCAATTTATGCATTGGTTTTGGGGGCTCCCAAACGCAGTCCTAACTTTAGAACTGGATGGTACCGACCAGTTCTGGTCCTGAAGCCCTAGGAATCGAGTAACAAAGAGCTTTATAGTTTAGACTCCTGCAGGACTGCAACCGGCCCCTCCAACGCCCCCGGATTGGTGGCGGAAGCTTGGTGTCTTCCTTCGTCGCCTATCAATGCTCGATTGCAAAGGTTGGGGTGACAGGTCTTAATATGCCGTAAGTACCAACCTTTGCTCTTGTACGACTTGTAGCATCCCTTCGCTTCACACTTCCAGCAATTAGCATC
>CABFPE010000287.1:58848-71830 GCA_900660155.1 Hofstenia miamia
GCAACAACTATATTTGACGCTCGGAGTAACAACAGTAATTTAGGTTCAAGACAGGAGATGGTTGGTACAAAGTACAGGGTTACACACCTGACCTGAGGCAAAGCACAAAGAGGAATTGAAGAACTATGATGTAACTATTAATTCCAACAAACACTTTAACATCGAAAGAAACACCAATCGCCACACCAAGGACTCAGTGCATGAAATGTTGTGTGATAATGCAATAGTGACACTGGGTGGATAACCTACTAATTTAATGCATTGATTGTTCTTGTTATTAATGAAGTTGTAATATAAAGGAGACTTGCAACCCAAATGCATTAGCTTGTTATTATGCCTTACATGTAATAACCCTACAGATAAATACCTATATGCTAACAACCTATCATACATGTGAACAATCAATGCGGTCAGCATAAAACTAGGAATTAGGTCCATAGATCAACAATGAATTAAATAAAATGTAATGACATTTGTAAACTTCCGTAATATTGCACCATTTTTATACTAGAAATTGTTTAAACAATCAAATATTTGGCTAGTACCTGTTAATACTGAGTTGTTGACAATTTAATAAATCTTGATTCTTTTTTGTCTGCTGCCTTGTGCATGTCAGCATTAATTAGCTTTTTGCGACTTTGTCTTTTTACCAATTGTCAAATATCCATTTGTACTGCCAATTAATTAATATAAAAATATAAAATTTACAAATAATTAACTAATCATAATCATGTGTTGTACAATTAATATTTATTTCAAAATTCAGTCTTAGTTCTTCCTTTGTATCTCTCAATTTGACCACACATGATTTGAGTTATGTTACATTACAGGACCAAAACCCAAAGTGAAATCCTTGAAATGCAGGAAGAATTACTGAAGTATGACTATCACTAGATACTGATTTCATGCTAATGGCTAAAGGAAGACACTCAATGATTGGATAGTGCAGTGTGCCCTATTGTTGCTTACCTTTAGTATGTTTGTACATTTATTATTTATAATATTGTTAACATTAAGGAAATGTATCCAACTGGGAGGCACAACCTTATTATTAGATTTACATATAATTAGCCCTATGTCTAGATAATTGCCTGATTCTAGATGCATGCAAACAATTTATGTGGCCAGGAGAAACATGATGTTTGGGAGTTCACTGTCCAAAATTAATGTAAAATATATTAGGGTGTTCATAGACTCCTCATATGTGGAAGAATTCTTATTCCCAACAAATTTGGATCTAAAATAGATTGTTAACCTACAGGTAGCTGTCCATCTGTTTGAATGCAGTGCTTATCAATCTGAAAGGAAAAGTAGGAAAGCTATAACAATAAAAATCCCTATTCCTATACTTAGCATAAAAGCATCTATTGTAGCATAATCCAAAGAATAATGCTGCTAATAAAGAAAGAAGATCAGATGATTAGTTGAAACTAAGATCAAATTATGATTGTTAATTAGAAAAACAATTTAAGTTAATTATTAGATTATCTTTGTAAATGCAACCAAGTAATAACATAGCAAATTAGTACTTGTTGTCGAATTTTGACCAAACAAAGGGGGCAAATTCGCTTCCATTTTGGCAGACACACAAATTTGAATTTCAAATGACAGGTACTTTTTGAAAATTAACTATAAATAGGTGAGAGATCATTTTCGAAATAGTTGAAGTAAATTCTTTGAAAATCTTATCTTTAGATTTTATATCAGTTTGCTTATTTATACAGAATGTCAAGCTAAACAGTAAATGCAGTAGTAGTGGTTTGGGAACACATTAGGAGTGACTTGAGGATCCTGGATCCAAACCATGAACCTGCATTTATGTTAGGTGTACAAATAGGAGTTTTTCTCTGTTTAGCTGGCTATTGATTCAATTGTTTACATGTAATCAATAATTAACATTGGTGAAGAAAGGGCTGGATAGCCTACTGTAGGTTATACATATTTTATCTTATAGACTTAGGTGACCTATAATAGACTGATAAATAGACTGAGCATGTATTATGTTATTTAAATGTAAGGTAGGAAGCTGCAAGTTATTATGTAACTTATTTTAATTAACTTAATCAAAGCCAATAGTTTTTGGTAATGGCTAAAGCAATAATTATTAAGCAGCTAGTGACATTGCAAGGTTGCAAAGTGACATAAATACACAATACAAATTGAGTTTAAGTCAGTTACAATTAACATTGAGAACTACACTGAGCTAGGATAGAGAACACATAAGAACTTCATTGAGCTAAGTTTGGGAGCTATCTATTTCAACAATGTAAGCACAAATGAGGTAATGCAAAGATCAGAGTCAGCTGGAGGCCACCTAAACATCCATCACGCAGAAGGGCTATGATGGCAAAGTACCTAAACAGTATTCAGTTATTTCAGTTAATTGAAGATTAACAGAAATAGATGCAACAAATAGCTAATACGTGTACATCCCTACCCAAGTAGAATAATGAATAGTAATTTTAAGAATCACTTAACCTACATCAATGCTTGGTAGAGGATGCAACATGGTGACCATGACAGTTAAAGAGCAGAAGAACAAGCAAACTCAGTTCAACATCAGAACATGAAACTGAAAATCAACAAGTACCCAGAGCAACTGTAATAGCAGAAAACTTGCAAGGAAGCAGAGATAGTCTACAGCCTGCTACGAGTCAACAACTACAACTATACCTAATGTAGAGCAGGGGAAAGACAATGAGTCACACTGATCCACCAGCCAATACTACTTGTACTCAGAGATTCCAAACACACGAGGAAAAAAAGGTAGCACCAAAGCAGGCACAAGCAAAACAACCCCCACCCCAAGGAGAGCACATTCAGAGACAGATGCAGCATCCCCCATAGAATTACAAACCCTAATCATGTCCCTGGAAACAGTGTAATATCCTCTACCAGGCGTTATCACTGTTTACCTACTATTACCTTGTAATGTTAGCTGTGTTATTGTGTGTAAGGATTTACTTGTTGTTACTGCTTGACTAGTTTCTTCTGTTATCTTATGTAACCTTAATTAACTGTTCACTTTTTAGGTGACGAAGCCATGCTGTAACCTTCATAGCGATCTTCTAGTGGGCATCTGCCCAAAGCGGATCTCCACATCCAATTTCACCATTCCATCCAGTGCTTGAGTGCCACTTCTCAGCTCAATCAAGATAGTTTATGTGTACCCTACATTAGCTCAATGCTTACTCAAGACATGGCACAACTTGATTTAATCTCTGTTGTGTAAAAGTGTTATATCCATTTGCAACCTGAACTGTTACTAGTTGTTCATTCAATATTACATGTAGCCATTACCGAAATATATTGGCTTAGTTATATAAATTCTATTTGAACAACTTCCTAACCTACATTTATAATTTCCTCCATGTAAGGTCATTTATCGGTCAATTATAGGTCATAAATTTAGATCTAAAATAATATTAAGATAATTCCTAGGGTTTGGTTATCCAACCATTTGTTGACAGTTAGTTATCTGATACATGTAGAAAGGAAATGCTAGTCAGCTAATCGAGAGAAAACCCCTACACCTAACATAAGTGCACTTTCATGATCTGGCACAGGGACCCTAGAATCATTCCCTGTGATGTATCCAGACCACTACTAAACACTGCTCAATTAGCTCAACATTGTATTAAATAATCAAACCATTAATAAGATGAAAAATAAGAATTCTAAGTAAAATTCTTTATCAAATTCTTGCAATAAGTTTCAATGTATTTATAGTAATTCCAAAAGAAGTACCTGTTGATTCAAATTTAAACTTCTGCCAATATGGCGGCTATAAAATAAAGTAAGCGTCATTTTGTCAAAACTATTTTTATCAACAGATACAAATATCTCTTTTTTGACACATATTTTATTCTTGGTTGCATTTTACTAATTAATCTGAAATCATAGCAACTAATCTGATTATAATATTTTTTAATCAACTCCTTTTCAATCTTACTCTCTTCTGCGACTTTTGCAGCTTATTTCTGATTATTTTTGGATGATGCTACACGCCCCCCTCAGCTTGTGTTATTTTTATCACAGCTCATTCTCCATGTACCAGAATGTCCGCCTTTCGAATTATTGTTTCTGCTTGCTGATCAGACCATGTTGTTTTCTGAAATTCCGTTTGTTTTGTCATCTTTAGAACTGCTTCTCTCTCTGTCATTACTATGTTTGTGTATTTTAGGAAACATGCCTCTCTGATGTCTTCTGCTATTGGTGTTATCTCTCTTAGCTCGTTTATTTTCTGTGAGAAGATGTCGTAATATTTTGATATAGCTGTATTCCCTTAATGCTGATCATGAACATCATTTGTGCATCAGCTCTACTTGTGTGTGCTAAGTCTTCTCTGATTTGGTTGTCAGGGTAAAAGAACATGAAAACTTTCCTTAGATTTTGAGTATTTGCCACATCCTCATAGAAAAAACTGATGTTATTTCTTACTTTTTCTTCTGTGATTGTATTGGGGTAGTTTTTATTTAATCTCATCATCATATCAATTTCGACCCTCTTTGTAACATCATAGTATCAGTATCTCTTTTCCCATATATCAGTCCAGACTATATCATTTACTCCAGAGAATAACATTATAGCTCTTGGGTTTTGTTCTTTGATTTCATTTCTAAGATCTTGTAGTTGTACATTTATTGGTTTCCCATGTGTGTACAGCTGGTCTGGCATTATTGTGCCTTTGATGTAAACTCTTTCTTTGTTACCATTTTGTAACAGTATTGCTTTTGATTTTTTGTAGTCATCTCTCTTAATTATAGCTTTTGCTTTCTTTTCATTGTTCACATATGATTGTACTCGTGTAAGAATTTTTTCACAACATTGACGTCCTTTGGTAATCTCCAATGTGGGAGGACCATTGGTATCGCGATAGTCTCTGGTGGTGTGCAGATGAGGAGTTTTGTTTCTATTTCTTGTTCTTTGTGCCTGTACGAGCCTTCTGTTGTTGACGCTGTGGCTAGGCCTATGGTGGCGGGGGTAATTCATCTTTGCTTCAGGAATCGTATCCCAGAATGCTTGTGTGAGGCCCCTTCAACTTAGTTTTAATCATACTTCTTCTTTTATTTCTACTCTTGAAGTAATACATTTGACGTCTATAGCAAGTTGGTTGTATGGTCTCAATAGTTCCTCCAGTTCTGTTTGTGTGAATGCTTTGGTGAACATAAGTTTCATCATCACTACTGTTTGTTGTTCTCTAATGCACTGGAAGTTTCTTTCTTTTATGTCTTTTGATTCTTTTGTTATCTTAATTTCGACCAAGAAATGCTCGTCATCTGTGTCTATCCACTCTATGGCCTTAGCTGGACTAATTTCTCCCCACTTTTCAATGTTTATTCTATCGATTGTTTGTTGTGTCTTGGGGGATAGTAGTAATCTGGACGATGTTAACAGTTGCTCCTCCTCTAGTGTAGCATCATCCAAAAAGTTGAATAATAATAAGCCGATAGTTTTATGGTAATGGCTATTTTAATATTTTTTAAATGCAGTTAGTGTCAATGCCTGGTTGCTTTACTTAATCAAACCAACAAACACTTNTCATATACATCAATATCTGCTTTAAAAAGACGATTTGCCAGTTTGGTTGCCTGGTTGAAAAAGAGTTCATCAGCTTTTGAGTGTTTCATTTGTTGTAGCTGGAAGAGTTGAGTGGTGGAGTCCCTGAAGTTGTAGCTATTTTCTTTTTCTTCTAAAACGAGATGACTATAGTCAATATCATATTGATCATTAACAAGTTTATTCAAGAAAAGAATATCCTGTAATTGCAGATAAAGTGAGAGAGGTAAGAGTCTGGCAGTTTTTAGCCAATCACTACTACTGAGGTTTTTATTGTGAAACATCCAACAAGTTTTTCGGTTTTGGAACTTCTCCAGTGCTTTAAGGTTAGTTGCATTAGCATACCAGATAACAGAGCCGTAAGTAAGAATGGGAAGGGGTAATTCATCTTTGCTTCAGGAATCGTATCCCAAAATGCTTGTGTGAGTCCCCTTCAACTTAGTTTTAATCGTAGTTCTTCTTTTATTTCCACTCTTGAAGTAATACATTCGATGTCTATAGTGAGTTGATTGTATGGCCTCAATAATTCTTCCAGTTCTGTTCATGTGAATGCTTTGGTGAACATAAGTTTCATCGTTGCTACTGTTTGTTGCTCTCTAATGCACTGGAAGTTCTTTTATGTCTTTTGATTCTTTTGTTATCTTAATTTCGACCAAGAAACGCTTGTTGTCTGTGTCTATCCACTCTATTGTCTTAGCTGGACTAATTTCTCCCCACTTTTTGATGTTTATTCTATCAATTGTCTGTTGTGTCTTGGGGGATAGTAGTAATCTGGACGATGTTAACAGTTGCTCCTCCTCTAACATTTCTGCTTGGGACTTTGTAATCATTTCACAGACTTCTACCTGTTCCATAATACCTCCTCTTTTCATCATTTTGGCACTTCAAATGATCTTAGTAAATGTCTCATTTCATGGTCTAGTATATTTGCATCTCATTTCATGGTCTAGTATATTCTGCACGTTTTTCTGTGTTATCATTTTTCAGATTTTGGCTGTGCTTGCAAGTTTCCTCTTAATAATTTTCTTCATTGTGAGCCATGGCTGGTTTTGGAGCTGCTTCATCCGTGTCTCAGATGTTGCTCCCCACATGTATTTCCTCATTGGCTCGTCAAATATTGTGATTTCACTGGGGCATATCCTCGTCTTATTTTTTGTGATGCTTGATGACATCTTCCCCAAGGGATTTTCTTGCATTATTATTCTGCTCAGTGTTTTTTCCATCACTTGCATTGGTTTCTCTGCTCTATTTGGTGACTCCAGTTTTCCAGTGTGACCTTTTAATAACCAGTTCTTTGTTTTTGTATTGATCAGGGATATTGCAATTTCGTATTTCTTTGATTTTGTTAGTCTGTGACGAGTTTGTTGTGAGATCAGAAGTTTTAGTTGAAGTTTTAGTTCCACGTCTTCTGTTGTAAATATGGCTGTAGTTCTATAGCGTATTTCTGGTGCATTCTTTTCTTCAAATAACAATTGTTTGAAATCTTTTTTCGTATTCAATTCATAAGCTCTATTTACTTCTGTTAACGCCATTTCTATGACTTGTGGAACTTTTGGGATGGTGCATTGATTCTTATCTCTGGCCAGCCTTCCTCTACTTTTTGTTGCAACTTCATGTTTCTCCAAATTGTTTGAATTTGTTGTAAATGATCCTGATGTTGCGTAAGGCTGCACTTTATAAACAGTGTGTTTGCTTTCTCAATTCCTTCCATATCCATTGTCAATTCTATGGTTTTCCTTTGCCTGTAAAGATCGATCACAATGCATGGATCTACCATGATTCGGTAGATCTGTGCCCAATAATCTATCTGTAAGTCTAGGCGTATCAGCTCTGGGATTGTTGTGTTCCTATCTGATTTCTCCCATGGGAAGATGTTTTCACCTAAACGACATGCATTTTCTAAGTGCTCAGGAATATCATCTTGTGTAGTTATTGTTATTAGTACAACTCTAACATTTTGTACTCTTGCCATTCTTGTTGTATTGTCCACTTTCTTTTCTAATGTTTTCATGTATTCTTTCTGTTTCAAAATGTGAATAATTGTGAGGTTTTCTGCATCAATGTTTATTTCCAGTATCTCAGCAATTTTATCTTTATATGCCATTATTGCTTGAGCTGTATCTAGTGTAAATGCATCATCAAATACGACGTGCACCATACTGCGCATGTATGGCCTCTCTAATGTTTCATTCATGTCTTGTGAATAACTGATAATGACGTTTACTTTCAGCCTATTGTTGGCATTGAGCACGATTGGTAAAAATTTCCCTTCAACCCTTGCAACTTTCCGTATATGGATTTTTGTTTCCAGCAATAGTTTTGCAAATGCATTATAGCGCATCTTTGAAGTTCCCATGAAATAAGGATGTAATGTTTCCCCATCTATCTTTGACATTCGTTTTTCTCTTTCTTTTGATCTAACTGTTCTCTCTGATGTTGTTTCTGAGGAGGCGTGTAGCTGGGTCATCCTTAATGGTAATTTACTGGTGCTCAGTTCACAGTCCAAAGGCTGTGAATCTGTGCTGATATTTTCTACTGCTTCGCTCTTGAATCAGCTCGCAGTTACTCCTATCAGCACTTGACCAGCTGTGGTTCCGGATGAGATAATGTCAGCCTTGAATTGCTTTCATATCTCCATGGTTCTTCCACCACTTACACCTTCCCCTGGAACTCCTTGTGTCTCACTGCCCTTGAATCAGCTTTGTGGACTTTGGGAGGGAAAGTTGTGCTGTGCACCAGTTTTCTGCGTGCCATTGAATCAGTGGTGCAGATCCCTGGTGGGAGAGGCTTTTTGTCCATTGGTGTCTCTGCTCTTGAATCAGCCTTGAGGACTACTAGGACGCTGTCTCACTCTACGTCATCTATTCATTGGCTCTTCATTCTCGTCCTTTCTGCCCTCAATTTGACTTCCAGTTTGAGAACTTCTTCACACTCTCCTTCTCCTGTTTGTTGTTGAGAGTTGCTCTGTCTGCTGGGCTCTGCGCACTCTCTTCTTCATTGGTGGGTGCATCATTTCCTTCTAGTTTCCTAAATGCAGTTAATAAATTTATATCCCATGTCTCAGGGTCATATATAGGTTTATTTCTCACTGCCCTCTGAGGCAGTATTCTTTGACTCAGGTCATCATCTTTGATCTCCACTGTGTATTCATCATCAAATTCTTCTTCATGTACACTATCTAAATCATACATATCATATATAATCTCATTGCTGTTAATTTGGCATATTTTAAATTCAACATTGTCATCTATTCTTGTTTCTTCAATGTCTGCTGTTGCTCTCTTCAAGTTTTGAAAATGTAAAAGTCTATTGTTATCTAGCATGTATTCATTGTTCAGTAGTGTTTGTGTTATCATGTGGGGGCCAGACCATACTGTTTTCAACTTCCAGACTTGGTTTGTGTCTACGAGTTTAATTGGTGTGAATGCGTATACCTTATCGCCTACTTTGTGTGCATGACCATAGATTTTTTTATTATAATTGCGTTGTTGTCTCACTGCCGACTTCTTTATGTTGTGACACATTGTTTCATGAATTCCTGTGATCTGATTTCTTAATTGTTGTATGTATGCATTATCCAATTTTCCGCTGTAATTGGTATACTGCATCAAGAGTGGGGTTGCTGCCTCTCGTCAAAAAATGGCTTTGAATGGTGATACTCCAGTTGTTGCATGTACTGAGGTATTGTAATAATATTCGATCGTTTTGATAACCTCTCTCCATTTATTTCCTCCTATTTGTGTTGTTGCCACCCTAATCAGCTTGATTAACATTCAATTGAGTCTCTCCACTGCTCCATTGGCCTGCAGATGATAGGCAGTTGTTTGTTCACTTGTGATTTCTAGAAGTTTCGCCATTTCTTGGAAAAGTCCACTTTTGAATTGGGGCCTCTTATCTGTTATGATTGTTTCCATTGGTCCCAATCTTAGTATCCACTCCTTTAAGACTATCTCAGCTGTGGTTTCCACCATGGTGTTTCACATCAGGATCATCCTTGCATATTTGGTGAAGTTGTCCACCATTACCAGCAGGTACTGATAGCCTTCAGCTTCTTTAGATAGCATCTCCAGATCTATATGGACTATTTCATTAGGTTGAGTTGTGATAATTTTTTCTAGCAGTGCTCACTGTATCGGGAAGTGCTGTTTGTTGTTTAAAAGGCATGTTGTGCACTTGTTGATAATGTCTTCTACAACTTTCCTTATAAATCGTGCATTGAACGTTTTCTCCATCTGTGTTATTCCTAAGTGACCCTTCTCGTGGATCTTCTGTATCAGTTCCCTCTTGAAGTAATCAGGTATCACAATTCGGTTATTTCCAGCTTTGTAGTAGTCTGTTCCTGTTGATCTTCCATTTGTAGCATTCATAGTATCCTGCTGTTATTTTAGATAGTGTGGTTTGAGGTTCTTTAATCTTTTTTTATAATCTCGCCTAGGATTATATTGTCTTTTTGTTTGTCCACTATCTCCTGTTCTGTTATTTCCTCTCTTAGGAATATTGGTAGTACTGCTTGACCTTTCTTATCAACATTTATCTCTGGCAGCCCCTCGTATTCAGGAACTGAAATTGTTTCTTTTCTCCATCTGTTTTTGTTGCATCTCTTTGGTACTCTGGGAGTGATGTCCAGAAATCCGTGTTGTTGTGTAATGTGCCTTTTCTGTGTTCAATCGTAAATGTGAATTCATTTAGATACTCAATCCACTGGGACACTATTCCGGATTTGTCTCCTGAAAACTTCTTCAGCATGGCCAATCCACTGTTATCTGTTTGTACTCTAAACTCTCTTCCTATAAGGAAATGTTGAAATTTTTTGATGCTTTCAATCAGTGCAAGCATTTCTACTTTAGTGGAGCCATAGTTCTCCTTACTGGCCCTTAGCTTGTGGCTGAAGAACTGGATGGGTACTTCTTTCCCATTTCTTATTTGGCCCAATGTTGCTCCAATTGCCACCTTACTTGCGTCACAATCTAATATGAATTTCTCATTGTAATCAGGTGTGTTGAGGGAAGGTAATTTCGCGAGCTCTTCCTTGATGTTATTGAGTTCCTCTTGTTCTTGCCATGTCCATACAAATGGAACTGCCTTCCTCATCAATCGGGTCATCTTTGCCGTTTTTCCAGCTATATTTGGAATGAAGGTTCCATAGTAATTGAAAAATCCCATGATTCTCTGTATATCCTTTTTATTATTTGGTTTCTCTATCTTCCAGATCATCTCTCTGGCATTGTCCTTCATGCATATCCGCCCTTTTTCTATCGTCCTTCCAAGGAACACTATTTTTTCTTTCAGGATATCACACTTATTTCCATTGATTCAGAGTCCTGCAATTTCTAAAATCATTAGTGTCCTTTCCAATTTTTTCAGATGTTCTTGGACTGTGTTGCTTGTGACTATGATGTCATCTATATAGGCGTCGACTCCCTCTTCCATTCAATGTGTCTTGTTTTTAAGTACCTTTGTTATGTATCTCTGAAATGTTGCTGGTGCATTGCAAAGTCCAAACGCCATATATATCCATTTGTACAGCCCATATGGGGTTATGAATGCTGTCTTCTCTATGTCCTCTTCCTCCATTTTCACTCTCCAGTAAGCCTTATATAAATCCAAAGTTGTGAAATATTTATGTTTACTGGCTTTGTAGAGCATGTCTTCTATTCGTGGTAAGGGGTACAAATTCTTCTTTGTCACCTTGTTGAGTTTACGGAAATCAATGCATAGTTGGTACTTATTTCCCTGCTTTACAAACACGGTTGGTGCTGCATATGGACTTTCACTTGGCTGGATGATTTTATTGTCAATTAGTTCTTCTAGTATCTGATTGTATTCTTCCTTCAGCTGCTCAGGTACTCTTCTGACTGGTAATTTGATTGGTTTGTCTGTTGTCATGACGATTTTGTGTTTTTTGCCTACTGCCTGACCAACACTTATCTCTCTGTAGTTGAATATACATTTATGCTTTTCTAGAAGTGTTCTTAGTTGCATGATATCTTGTTCTTCTAGATGTTGATAATCCTCATCATTTATCTCAGGTATCCTGTGTGTATCTTCCTCTTCTGCTTTTGTCCCAATGCCCTCAAGTCAGCTTTTGGGAGTACTCGCGACTTTGATGGTGTTTGTCCACTCACCCTTGAGTCGGCCATGTGGAGTACTATCCACTTTCCTTTGCAAGTCCTTGAGTCAACAACCATGCCAATTACTTGCTTCATCATCATCTTCCATTGCCTTCCAAATGAGTCTGATGTTGGTTCTAATGTATTCTTATCTGGGATCTTTTCAGATTCATGTTCCAGTTCATAGCATTGAGAATTGGTACCCTTCCTTTTCCGCTTTTTATTATGCAAATGCTAGATGGCATTGAAACTCATTTGGTGTTGATGCCTTTATTGACATATAGCATTATATCAGCTGTGATATTGTCTTCTGTCTCAATTGTGTGCATTTTCCACTGATGCGGCTTTAGATGAATGTCTTCTTGCAATTGAAATGTAATTGTTCTCTGTTTTTCCTGTTCCTCTTTGATTTCCATCTCCTCTTCTTTTACTTTTATTGTTTTGTTCGTGTAGTTAATGACACAACCATTTTTTGTCAGAAAATCATTTTCTAATATGACTTCATATGGTAATGCGTTGTTGTGTGTATCCACCACCACCAAAGGTTGTTCAAACCTTGTGTTTGCGATTCTCATTTGTGCAATGTTTATCATTCGTTTTGTATTGATATAATCCCCTGACGTGTTAATTAATCTCTTGTTAAAATTCTTCATGTCTTCTCATTGGAATCCCAGTTTTGTAGTGCATTCATCAGTAATTATAGATGTTGCTGCTCTGGTATCAATTGTCATCACTCCATTAATGGCTATTGTTATTGTATTCATCATGTTGAGGTTTGTTAGGATCATTATTGCTGCACTGTTGTTATGAGTTGGTGTTCTACTTAGTTTTCCAACTCCTTGTCGTTTGGTGCTGCTTCGTCCATTTCGTCTTCTGTCTGTAGTATGTCCTCTTCATCGTAGTATGCTTCCTCATCACCAATGACATTTATTTGTTTTGGGCAGTCTGGTTTTTTGTGTCCTTTCTGTCCACAACCATAGCATTTAACGTCTTTTTCTTTTACTTTCCTCATTTTGCCATCCTTTCCCTTTACTTTTATTATTTTTTCTTGTTTCCCTTCAGAGTAGGTTTTATTGGGGGTGCATGACTTGAAGTTGCTTTTCCATGTTGGTGCATCTCTGTACCATGTGGCTTTCTTGTATATCCAAGCATTGTTCTCAATAGTGGCTTGTATATTGATAGCTTCCTGATCATTCTTTCTAATTTGTCATCAACATCACATTTAATTTCAAACTGTGTTTTGATACTTTCCAGCATCCCCTTGCAGATATGTGAGAACAAGTCGTATTTTGAATAACTGTTTCCTCTAGAGC
>CABFPE010000287.1:82782-107542 GCA_900660155.1 Hofstenia miamia
GCTAACAAGTTTCTTATTTTGACCAATATTAAATCTTAGTTGCATTTTACAAAAATAAACTAAAGTTCATTAACTAAATTTTTTACAATTAATTTCAATTGATAATCATTTGACGTTATTCAGCTTTTAGTTGCCTTTTTTGGATGATGCTACAGAATGGTGAAACTGGATGTGGAGATCCACTTTGGGCAGATGCCCACTAGGAGATCATTATAGACGTTACCACATAGCTTCGTCACCTAAAAAGTGAGCAGTAAATTCTAGGTTGCATAAGTTAACAGAAGAAACTCGTTGAGCAGTAACAACAAGTAAATCCTTACCCACAATCACACAGCTAATGTTATAAAGTAACAGTAGATAAACAGTGATAATGCCTGGTAGAGGATATTACATTAATATGATCAGCAAGATGGGCGGAAACTTTCTTCCTTCCACAGCAGACTCTCCAGGATAGCAGGATTAGTGGGGTCATCAAACAAGGACGTGGAATGTAGAGGAGGTTGTTCTTCTTGATGTTATCCTCCAGTTGGGCAAAGCTCAACTTGTTCTGGAAGGAGGCTGTTCTGATAGTAACAGGATAGTTAATCTTGGCTTCTCAAATTGATTCCCATAAGTTTTCTATCTAAGGCATTGTGATTTGTATGTGGGCTGTGGTGCACTCTATGTCCAGGGTGAGTTGTCTCCCTGGCAATAGTAGGAGGACCAGCTCTTCTTTGGTAAGCATCTTGGTAAGACACCATTTCATAAGACCTAGTATATCATTGTCATTATTAGGCTCAACAACTCTATTGACAATTGCTGGTTTGTCAGCAAATTCATTGGGGCAGTGTTTGATGGTTAGAATTCTTTTGTTATCAGTGAGGGACTAAGCTGGCATGAGCTGATGAGGATAAGAGTTCTTCTTCACAATAAAACTGCTCAGGTGTCTTCATAGTTTGTCTCAGGACAGTGATTGGGAGGATCTTGCCACCTTTGGTTGCTTGTTGCTGTGTCCACACTCTGGATAGTTAAGGCACTCCAAGTTGAACAGGATCTCTATATGAACATCATAGTGACCCACAAGCTTGATGAACTGCTTTGTAGACCTGTACTTGCAGCGCATGATTTGGCTGGTGCACAGGGGCATGTATTCCAAGTTAAGAGAAGGAAATTTAGTCTCAGCAGTGGCTCCCCTCTTATACTTCTTGAGCATATCCAAAAAGATACTTAAGTCTAAAAAGGCAACTCCTAAATGGTTCATGATCATTTGTGGTGGGAGATGACCAAGCAGGCTGCTAGATCCAGTGAGGTGAGCATAGAACTTTTCAAAATGTTCCATAGCTTTCTTTGACTTCCCTGGGAAAGCAGGCAATGAACATGACTGAAGCAACCAATTTCTGACTTTCCAGGCAGCAGGACCAATGGCAATCTTGTGAGGACACTGCTTTGCAAGTTTTTCTCAAGTTGGTTTATCCAAAGGCAGCTGAATCTGCGGATCAACTGTGAGAAAGGTGACTAATATCCACATAGCTCCATGTGATTGGATTGCCAGTGCAAATTTTTCAGAGAATAACTTCTTGGAAAAGTTTTGGCAGTCTTGCATATTGTGTGATAGACATAACTCAGCTAAGATTCTTTTGATGGATCAACTATACTGAGAAGTAGGGCTGGGAATATTAATTGTAGGCCACTCTGTTTCTGGACTGTGATCTGCCTTAAGGTTCATCAAAACCTCATCAATTTCTTGCAACATGGCTGCACTCTGTGAAAAGGCAAAGCTGATGTGGAGATCTGATATGGAAGAGAGGCTGGGTGAGCTGATGTTAATCAACTCCAGAGATTGGGCCTGAATGCATGCATCTATGATCAAGCGAGTATTGACCACAAGACAGTGCTTGGGGATTTTCTTGCATATGAGCAGGTCTTTGTAAATGAGCTTTGTGGCTGAAATGATGTGAGTGTTATACATAGTCATTGGCCTGTATGAACTGCTGTATAAGACTGTAAAGTTCTCCATGTGAAAGTGTAAGTTCTTGACTTCTTCTGAGATGATGTCTTGGTACTCTTCCTTTAAAAACATGACAAGGCGAATTTTCTCCACTTTAGCAAGTCAATAGGCGATTTCTATCTTTTCCATGATCTTTGGGTGAGTTACCTCATTTACATGAAAGAAGTAAACAATTAACAGGTTATTGAAATCAATGTTAACACACTCAAATTTCTTGATTTTTTCCTTACTGTTTAAAAGTGGCACAGGTGGGACAGGTTGAAGTCTTCATCAAACATAGTGTGGACTGTGCTTTGCCAATAGGGTCATGCCATGCCAGCTAACATCTTAGAGTCATAGCAAATAATAGTGTTAATTTTGGGCCTACACTCTGCATCAATAATAAAATGAATAACATCAATGGAACAAGTTAGATTTTTGGTGTTGAAAGTCCATCACAACTTGTTTCTAGTCTCCTCAGATAGATTATCACAAACCAAATGAACTGCATTTTGTGTAGCAATGAAGTATGGATGTAGAATCTCATTTTCAACCTTAGATGTCTTCACTTTTCTTTCCTCTGCTTTTCAGGATCTAACACTAGTCAAATCACAGGAGAAAGTACCAGGACTAGGAGGGGGTTTTGAGTCAACTCAGTACAGGGTTATGTTAGTAAGTTGAGCAAAAGGCACTCTAGGCTCCTCAGAGTCCTGCACAGAGAGTTGTCTCTGTGTGTAGGCAGCTGCTACTACTGGAGTCCTCTGCTGGGCACTTTTACTTTTGTGAGGTGCTTTCATCTACTTGTCTCAGTGTTGTTGCTCAGTTCATCTTGTCTCACAGGTTCATCTGTCTTTGAACAAGGTGTCTGGTTGGTGGATGGTTTTCTGATCTTTTCATAGTTGCTAAATAAAGATATAAGATTAAGGTCCCAATCCTGGGTATTTAAATGATCTAAATATCTCTGATTTCTAGCTTTTCATTTAGGCAAAACAAGAGTAGCTATAGTGTTGCTTCTACTACCAAGGTTATTATCATACTTGACCTGTCTAAGGTCGTCTTCCTCACATTCAGTGAGGTTATCATAATATTCAATCTCATTTACACCATCACTGACAAGGGAAAACTCATTATTATTGTTGATGACTGCATGATGTATATCTTTAATGGTTCATCTAAGTTACTGAAAATGTGCAACTTTACTGTTATTTAGTAACTACTGGTGGTGATCTAATACTTTTGTTATGATAAAAGGTCCCTGCCAATTAGTGGCAAGTTTTCACACCTGATTGGCATCAGTAATCTGATGGGGAAAATAAGCAAAGATGGAATCTCCTTGCTTGTGAGGTTCACCCTACAATTTCTTGTCAAAATTCCTTTTCTGGCAAATACTGATTGGTTGGTATTTCAGCAGGTAGTGAGATGCACTTCCTGGAATTCTTGCAGCATCTGGTTCACAAAATTCTCTGATGCAGGTTCATTGTAATCTGGGAAAATTATAGATAGTGGCGTGCTCACCTCATGGCAAACATAAACTTGAAAGGGCTCACTTTTGTGGTAGAGTGAATGGCTGTGTTGTAGCCTGCAGTACAGGCTAAGGCTACTCTGATCAGTTTAATGATAGTACGATTTAGTCACTCAATCACACCATTTGATTGTGGATGGTATGTGGTGGTAAAGTCATGCACAATTTCTAGTTCTTTCATGAGGGGGCCATCAGGTTATTCTCAAATTGAGGACAGCAGTTGGAAACCAATCTTTTCATAGGTCTGAGTTTGAAGATCCACTCCTTTATGACCTTTTCTCAGATGACTTCAGCTGTAGTAATGTTGAGTGGAATGAGTCTCAAATATTTTGTGAAATGGTCCATCAGGACCAGAAGATACTGAAAACCCTCTTCATCTCTAGAGAATTTCTCTAGGTACATATGGACTACTTTGTTTGTTCATTTGGTGACCTGACTATGGAGCTCAGCTCTCTGTTCTGGAAAATGTCCAGCTCCCTGAAGCAGGCATGCTTCATACTTGTCTATTACATCCTGAATGGTAGCTCTGATGCCTATAGTGACATAGCAAGCAGTAAAAGTGCGTTCAGTCTGGATGATTCCTAGGTGACCTCATTCATGGATCTACTGGACAAGATCCCTCTTAAAATACTCTGGAATAGCCAGATGGTTATTTTGGCTGTGTGCATAAAGAAGCCCAGCTTCAGTGACTTTCCAGTGGTAATGTTGGAAATACCTTTTGGCAACATCACTTATAGCATGATTGGGGTTATTTACTTTGGAGATAATTTCTGATTAAATCTTATTGTGTAGCTGATGGACAGCAATTTCCTTCTCTGATATCTCTTCTTTCACCATGATGGGGAGGATTGTTTTCCTGTTTTGATCAGCATTAATGTCAGGAATGAGTTTGTAGTCACATGCTGGGATAAACCCAAAAGGAGTCTTCTCACCTGGCAGCTTCCAAAGGTCTCTCTCATAACTAGGAAGAGTGGTAAAATAATCTGCTTTGAGATGTAATCTCCCTGGAGGGTGGGTGATGGTAAAGGTGAAGTTGTTTAAATATTCTAGCCACCAGGCAACAATGTTCAATTTGTCCCTGGAAAACTTTTTTAGCCATGCTAGTGCAGAGTTATTGGTGTGAACAATAAACTGATGACCCAAAATGAAAAAGTGAAACTTCTTCAGACTTTTGACAAGCACTAGGATCTCAGATTTTGTTGCTCCAAAATTTAGCTCAGCACTTTGGAGCTTCTGGCTAAATTACTGCACTTGACTTTCCTGACTGTTGATAATTTGGCTTAACTGTTAGATTTCCTCAGAAAAACACCCCAAATTAAAATAGCGGTTTGCAACAACATATCAATAGTTTCATCATCCTGAAAAGATAATTACTGTAGAATTACATTAAGAAAACATTTTTTATATCAAAAATACTTGCTTAATTTTTCATGAGTACATTTGTTTGCTATACATTTTATAAATTGTATTCAATATTTAAATGAACAGAAAAATGTGATTCAGTTTTAAAAGTATTTCAAGGTTTATTCCTCTGAAAAATCCAAACATGTAACAATTTTGAAGGCATGGTTAGTGCAGATGAATTTCAAGCAGTTGTTGCAATGCTGGGTTGTCTTGCTGTCTTTTCTTCATGGACATTTAAAACACCAAGCTGACTTTGGATGATGATCATCACTATCTCTTGAGCACTTCCTGCTTATGTTATATTCAATGCATTCAAGAGCATAACCAATCTCTTGAGATGGATTTCCAATCCAAACATTTGATAGCCACATTCCATTAAGAAATTGTAATGATGAGATCCTAAATATTAAAGAGGTTTTATCATTTAAAAAATATTTTATTTGATTGAAACTCTTTTTTATAAAGAAGATAGACAAACATCTACAAGGTTGAAGAAGAAGCCATATGTACACCTCCTACAGTGTCTCTTTGAGGAAAACTGTCTGATCATATGATCAGCATTGTTGACACCTGATTTTGTGTATTTATAAGTCTTGATGATCTCAGGTAAGCCATTGAGAGTCTTATATGCATCTTTGTGCAAGGTAGATAACAAAAGAACTGGTTTTTGTCCTTTATCCCATTAAGACACAAGAATTACATCATCCTACAATTGTAGTGTTTTTGTGCACAACTTTTGTGGAAGAGGCAGACTTGTAAACCAATTATCTGCTGTAACATTGTAACCTTTGCCAAGAAATGGCTTCATGAGCTTTATTGTCACAGCTTCTGGCAAAGAACAATCTCTTTTCCCATCTTCAGTTAAAGTTTTTTCTCTAATGTAAGGGAGGCCAGTCAAAAGAGACCCTGTATTTGCTTAAGCAACCCAGATTATCTTTATCCCATATTTTCCAGGTTTTGATCCAATAGATACCTTAAACTCTAGTAATTGCTCATCAATAGTCAAGTGAGGATCTGGACAATAGAATTTCAACAGATTTTCTTATACTATGTTCCATACTTTATGCACAGGACTCAATGGATCAGAAGAATTTCAAGTTTGACCATCATCTATACAAAAGAAATGCTTGATCATCAAGAAACACTTTTGAGACATTGTTGCTCTGAATGCTGGGAGTCCATCACACTTTGACCAAAGAGATTTTGTATCTCTGTAGTGTGCCTTGATAGCTCCTCCAATCACATGAAGCCCAATGAACCCTTCCATTTCTACTTGATCAACAAGGTGCCATAATTTCCTAATATCTGAAGATTCAGCATAACTTAAAATGACTCTCTTGGCTTCCTTATTGGCATAAATTGTTGCCAGATCAATAACTTCATCCAAAAACATTAAATAAGCTTCTTGTGCATTATGAATATGGATACCTGCCTTCAATCCAATCCTTTCACAAAATACATTTCTTACAGGTTCACAACCTTCATTTCTATTCTCAATAATGCGGATCCATTCAAGTCCACTCCTACTGACAATTGGTGTATTACTATCAGGATCAGAAGTTCTGATTATTATTTTATAACAGATTTCTCAAATAAAATATATTTTTATATTACTATGTATTTTAAAATAAATATTTTCTCTTTTTTTAATTAAAGGTTAAAAATATGAATTTTAGAAATTTTAAAGAATTATTTTGTATTTGCAAAAAAGAAATGGTATTTGAAATCTTAAAAATTAGATGGCATTTTTTTCAAAAATAACAACATTGAAATGTATGAATTAGGTTCTACACTTTGAGGATGTTGATTATTTTCCTCAGCAGAAGAAATTTCTTCATCATCATAAAAATTTTGAGATGCCAAGATGGCATCTATTGCCCTTTGGGCAGCATTTCATCTCATGATTATTATATTTTGAACTAAAACATTAGACAATTTGAGATAATTCAAGAATAAGATATGGGGTGTCTGAAACACCCCAAAAGTTCAAAAACACACAAACAAATGGTTTCACCAAAACCATTCACAATATTAGATAAGTAAATAATCCAAACTAATGAAAAACAATAATGTAGAAAAGTCATAAAAAATCTATTTATTTGCCTCACTCAGTACAGAGGAAATTCCCATTTAAATCAACTGGGGTGTCTGAAACACCCCAAATGTAAACTAAGGGTTAAGACACCACTGATGGTGATGGAGCTCATGTCGCAGTCAACTATAAACTCCTGGGTGTAGTTGGGCATATTCAAATTTGGGATCCGCCTTAGTTTTTGGTTCACAGAATCCAGCTCCTCTTGTTCAGCCCACATCCAACAGAACTCAGTGTTCTTTTGGAGCAAAATTGGTTCAATTGGCTAGTTCAGGAATGAATGAGCTGTAATAGTTCAAAAAGTCCATCAAGCATTGGACGTCTTTGTGAGAGTGTGGAGTCTCAATGTGATTGAGATTTTCCCAAGTTCAATCACCCTTCACAAGAAGGTAACACATGGCCAAACAAATGAACACTCATTCCCATTGACCCAGAGACCAGAGTTGTACAGAATCTTAAGCATGTGACCCAACTTATCTAAATGATCAGAGAATGTGTGTCCAGCAACAAGGATATTGTCCATATATGCCATGATCCCTAGTTCAAGAACATTGGCCCCATTCATTAATACATGTGTGACATAATGCTGAAAAGTAGGCAGAGTGTTACAAAGCCCAAAGGCCATATATTTCCACTCAAACAGGCTATATGGCATGATGAAGCTGGTTTTCAGGATGTTGGCAGGCTTCATAGGTATCTGCCAATAAGCTTTACAGAGATCTAAACACAGGAATAAGCTGTATTTGCTGGCATTATACAGGAGGTCCTTGATGCATGGTAGCAGATACACATCTTTGAAGGCAGTACTTCTGGCCTTGGCAGATAAATACTGTGGGTGCCACATACAGGCTGTTGCTGTTCTGAATAATCCCACTCTCAATTAGATCACTGAGGATCTGTTCATATTCTGCTCACAAATTCTCAGGTACTCTTTGAACTGGCAACTGAATGGGGTGATCACTCTTGGTTTCAATTGCATGTTGTTCCCCAACAGCCTTACCAACACTAATAGATGCATAATTGAACACATAATGATGCTGGCGCAAAAGAGCAGATAGCACATCACACAGATAGCATTAGTAAAATTTCTTGGTTGCAAACAGCTGTAAGCTCTTCCTGAGGCTTGCTTTCACAGATTGAGATTGTGTTATTTCCATAATCTATTACACAGGCATTCTTCTCATGGAAATCATTTCCAAGAATGGCAGGGGCTGATTGGAGTTTCTACAACAATAAGGTCCACTAGGAGACATTCTTGGTGGATTCGTAACTAGAAGTTGTTTATTTGACCCTTCATGGAAATGGGGCACCCTGAAGCATCCAACAAGCAGGCTGTAGATGGTAACAGATCCTCTCTTTGCAGGCAAAGCTTGTTGCAACAAGTGTTGCTTATTATGGAAGCAGAGGCTCCCATATCAATGACAACATTGATTAACAATCCATTCACATCTGTGGGGATGAAATTAGTATGCAGTAATGAGGTTATCACCAAGACATCATGTGCACGGTTTTTGGGAGGTGGCACTCCATCTAATTTAAATGACTGACAGACTTGACTGGGGTGTCAGGAGTACACACTTCAGTTGATGGCTCATCAATGATGAAACCATCTCCATCTGCTATTAGGCAGATAACTGCCCCACTCTGTGTCTGAATGTGGGCTGATTGTCATTCAGTATTGGATTTTTTCTGCACTGTAGCAGAACTTGAAGAAGTCAGTGTCTTTGAGGCAGTTTGACCTGTCTTTAAATTACCAGCATCTCTCTCAATGCAAGTTGTATTTTGCAGCATGTAAACAAAGCTAATCACCTTTTTAATATTAGAATTCAAGTCATCCTCTGGATTGCATTTGAGTTCAAGGCAGCTCCTGATGGTGGAAGGGAATCCCTGACAAATATATGAAAAGAGATCATGTTGTGAGTATTCTGGCATCAACTTGCTAAGGCAAAAGAGTCTATCAACCTGAGTAATATAGGTCCTAACATCATCTCCCTTCTTGAATGAGAGATCACATAAGAGTGTCTTGTACTGCTGCTTTATGTGAGGGGCTTTGTAATGGTCCTCAAAGTGACCAATGAGTAATTGATAATTTGTTTTGACCTCTCTGCCCAACATCATGTACTGATTGTATGCAAGGCCATGAAGGTACATGGGAAATTGCACAGTGGTAGCATCTTGTTTAGTTTTATACTGTTTCATTGTGAGCTCAAAAAGGAAGAGCCACTCTTCAAATGACTGTGAAATTTTGTCTATTACAGTAAATTTGGCCAACACAGAGTGCCAATTGAAAAGGTTTGCTGATTTGCTTCCTGATGCTTCTGTAGGTAGAATCAACTGGGTAAAGCTTTGCCCACAGGTTGTTGCAGACCTGATAGGGTTACTCAGAGGAGGAGGTGGAGCAATTGTAGCAGTTGGTGGTGACTGTGACACTAACAGGTGCTGAGGGCACTACTGTTGCACTCAGGGTACAAGAGCCTGGCATAGCTATGGTGGTGAGTGTTGAAACTTGAGAGAGAGCAGACTGATTAAATGTAGGGCCTCCAACTGTAAAAGAGGTAATGGGGGTAACAAATGGCAGTGTCACTGGGGACATTGTAGGTGCTGTCAGAGCACAAGAAAAGTGAGCCAAAAATGTCTGTGATATAATATGTGAAAATCTTTCAGAGAGAGCATCAAGAGCATTATCCAAAAAGGCACTCAGGTTCTCCTGATGAAATCAGTGGAGAGCATGGGGTAGGTTCTTGTACTTGCATCTCTAATGCAGAAATTGAGTTGAACAAGCGTCTCTCACATTGCCAAGCTTCAGTGACTTGTTGTCATAGCTCTGCCTGCAAGGCATCAAGGCGAGCTTCACAGGAATGGCGCTGAGAAATCTGCTCAGAAAGGGCTGCTATGTCAACACCCTCCAAAGTTTTTCTGCCATAAGCATCATGTTCATGTTGCACAACATGACTCATATTGATAAGGATTCCAGAGACCTAATAGCTGGCTCTTCTTCACTGAAGCCTCCTACTTTTTTGAGCACTGTCACTTATACTGTAAAGATAGAACTTGAGCATACTCACTGTTTCCATTGCAGTCAGAAAGGGCACACTAAATCTCAGTGCAAAGCAGTTATTTGTCTAGTTGCTGATGGTGAAGGTTTCATCATCAATGAACCTGGAGACCAGGAATGTTCTCTTGAGTCACCTGTTGGCTTAGCTACCCAGTCAAACTAGTTGGAGCACTGCCTCCTAGAAAACATGCACACAACATTCTGGTAATCACTTACCTGTTGCAAACTAACATAATCCCAGTCAATATAAATGGATCCAATTCCTGTTGTTCTAAGCTGTGCCTGTCACAGAATGACCTACTTCTGTCTACTGTGCATCTGCTGGATGCCTCTGGAAATTCCCTCTTGCTCAAAGATCACATACCAAACCTGAAGCCTCCTACTTTTTTGAGCACTGTCACTTATACTGTAAAGATAGAACTTGAGCATACTCACTGTTTCCATTGCAGTCAGAAAGGGCACACTAAATCTCAGTGCAAAGCAGTTATTTGTCTAGTTGCTGATGGTGAAGGTTTCATCATCAATGAACCTGGAGACCAGGAATGTTCTCTTGAGTCACCTGTTGGCTTAGCTACCCAGTCAAACCAGTTGGAGTACTGCCTCCTAGAAAACATGCACACAATGTTTTAGTCATCACATCACTGTTGCATACTAATGTAATCCCATTCAATATAAATGGATCCCTGGTAAATGTAACCATCAATACCAGGGCCTCAGCCTCAATCATCAGCAATTCCTGTTGTTCTAAGCTGTGCCTGTCATGGAATGACCTACTTCCATCTACTGCACGTCTCCTGGATGCCTCTGGAAATTCCCTCTCACTCAAAGGTCATATACTGAACATAGAGTTACACATTCAGCAGGAACTTTTTGTTGTTGATCTAATTGTCATCAATAGTTGCAGTTGACCACTTCTGTATGACATAATTTTGGGAAATGATTTTCTTGATTATGGTAATAACACCATCTCCATCAAAGAAAGTGAATGTCAGTGAAAGCTTACCACCATCCCTAGCCAAGACATCTCTTTGATTTTTCTGAGCATGTGATCATGGAGCCTCATCATTGGCAATGTGTTCCTGTCACCACTGACTCTGCTTATACTGAAGACATTATGATTTCTGGATTTAAGAGAAAACACTTCTGTGGAATTAATTTTTTGCATGATCTCTGTCTTGATTTGAAAGGAAACACATGTATTACTGTTTTAAATGGTTCTGATTTTTTGGTTACAATAGATCTGTCTCAATTGAGGCTCATCGCAACTCTGGTTCATCTGAAATTTCAGGCCACTGCCTCCTCACCAATCTTAACAGCTATTCACAATCTGGCAGAGCTGAGTGACAATGTTAGGATCCTCCTTGTTAATGAGCAGATGCATCCACATCTTAGTTCTCAGGAGTGTGAGTTGCTTTCACATCTGCTTAGACAGCATTATGAGGTCTTTAATTATGGTTCAATTAGCATTGGCCAGGCCATTGGAGAACAGCACTCCATTGTAACTAAGAATGATCATCCAATTTGCTTGCCCATCAGAAGAGTACCAGAAAACCTTTGGGAAGAGTATGAGAAACTCTTAAGTGACCTCATAGAAAGTGGCATTATTCAAGCTAGCAATAGCCCCTACACAGCTCCCACTGTCTTCATTAAACAAGGCAACAAGTACTGCCTCTGCATTGATTTTAGAAAGCTTAATCACATTACTGTAAAAGATGTGTACCCACTCCCACACATTGAGGATCTTCTCTATGTTACAAGTTGTTTAGCTGCCTTGACCTGTGCAAGGCCTACTGGCAGGTACAAATGAAGCCCTTTATAACTCCTTACAGCCTCTTCAAATGGAAGTATATGGCTTTTGGGCTCTGCAATTCCCCTGTGACTTTCCAGCATTATGTTACCTGCATACTTAGAAATGGAGCCAATGTGCTTGAACCTGGCATAACAGCCTATATGTACAATATTATCATTGCTGGTAATACTTTCTCAGAGCATCTGAAAATGCTTGGATGCACCCTTAGCTTGTTATATGAGTCTGGCCTTTGAGTCAATGAGAACAAGTGCTCTCTGTTACAGCCTCATGTTACCTTTCTCAGAATTCTTAAAACTCTCCATTCTCACAAGGATGTACAGTGACTCATGGGATTCTTGAATGACTATGGCACCTTTATGTCAGAGTTACATAATAGAATGAAGCACATCTCCAACCTACTGTGGTGCAACATTGAATTTAAATGGAGCTGGATCAAGCAGGAAGAGATTGACAATGTTAAGAAAGAACTTAGAAAAATTCCCAGCTTAAATACACCAGATTACTTGAAGGAATTTCTTGTTGACTTTGACGCCAGTTCTGTTGCTATCAGTGGTGTGCTCAGCCAGATAATCAATGGGAAAGAGAGCCCTATCCAATATTTCAGCTGTAAGCTCCATAATGCTGAGCTAAATTATGGCGTGACCAAGTTGGAGATGCTTGCTTTAGTCAAGAGTTTGAAAAAGTTTTGCTTTTTCATATTGGGATGCCAGTTCACTGTGTGCACCAACAATTCAGTGCTGGCATGGCTAAAGAAATTCTCTGGGGACAAATCTAATATTGTTGCCTGATGGATAGAGTATTTGAATGATTTTACCTTTTCCATTAAACATTGTCTGGGAGGACTGCACAACAACACAAACTATTGGACTGCTCTCTTGAGTTACAAGCATGATCTCCAGAAACCACCTGGTGAGAAAACACCATTAGGGTTCATCCTGTTCAGCAACAATGAGTGTCTGCCCAAGATCAATGCAGACTGGAATGGAAATGAGATCCTCCCCATTTTGGTAAAGGAGGAAATTACTGAAGTGGAAATAGTACATCACCAATGCCATGACAAAGTGTTGAGCAAGATCATTGCTAAGCTGAAAAATGACAACTATATACTCAGCCCCATTGCAAACAATTACTTTCAGCACTATAACTGGAAGCTTACTGATGCAGGCCTACTCTATACACAGAGCCAAAATAGCTGACTGGCAGTTCCTGAGTACTTCTGGAGAGATCTAGTACAGAACATCCACAAGAAAGGCCACATAGGTATTATTCAGACTGAGCAAACATTTAATTCAAGATATGTTTCTATCAGTATCAGAGCCACAGTACAGGATGTAATCAATAAATGCACCACTTGTCTGTTGCAGGGAGCTGGACATTTTCTGGAGCAGCAAGCTGAGCTGCACAGCAGAGCTGTAGAACGCACAAACAAAGTTGTACATATTGACATTGAGAAATTCTCTCATGATGAGGAGGGGTAGCAGTATCTTCTCATACTTATTTACGATTTCACTAAGTATGCTCAACTCATCCCCATCAACAGCACCATCACCAAGGTTATTGTAGAGAAAGTGGTCAAGGAATGGTTCTCAAGTTTGGGCCCATGCAGGGCCTAATCTCAGATCATGGCCCTCAATTTGAAAACCATCTCATGGAAATCTTGATGAAGGAGCTTGAAATACTACATGAATTTCTACTGTGTACCATCCACAGTCCAATTGAGTTGTCAAAAGACTTAATCACACTGTTATCAAGCTAATCTGAGTTGCCCTTGCCTGAGCAGTTGGCAGGAACTGGAAATGCGTCATTGAGGCAGTAGAGTATTTTTATAACACCACTGTGCATACAACTACTAAGGTTAGCCCTTTTAAGGCCATGTTTGGCCAAGAGGTGAGTATGCCCCTTTCAATTATGTTTCCTGATTATAACAAACCTACATTAGAGAATTTTGTGAATCATATGTTACATGAATTTCAAGAAGTACATTTAACTATCTGTTGGAACACTAATCAATCTGTTACCCATCAACATTGGAATTTCAATCATAAACTGTATGGTGAACCCCACAAGGTTGGGGACAAAGTTTTTGCATACTTTCCTCACCAGATCACGGATGCAAATCAAGTACAGAAGCTTGTCACCAATTGGCAGGGTCTGTTTACCATTACAAAGGTGTTAGATCACCATTGATATCTATTAAATAATGAGAGAGTCACCCATTTCCAAACAACTCAAATGAACTATTAAGGATATTAGTAATGTTGTCATCAACCCTAATAGTGAATTTTCACTTGTCAACAACAGAGTGAATGAGCTTGAGAATTATACTAACCTCACCAAATGTGAGGAAGACGACCTCTCTGAGGTTGAGTACAACAGTAATCTCAGTAATAGTAGCAACATTACTGCTTATCATATTTTGCCTAGACATAAGTTAGGGACCAAGAGTATTTTAAATCACTTAAATACCCATGATTAAGAACTTAATTAATCTTTATGCTTAAGAAACTAAGCTGTATCAGATGAAATGAACTGAAAATCAGCCACCCACGAGAAGATGAGTGAGGTGAAGACACAACCCCCATGATGAATGAAGCACTGAGCACTGAGCAGAAGAGAGTGTATCCCACAAGAGATGAAGGACACAGGAGGACTTGAGTAGCAGACTGTGTGACTACTTGGGGCGCCAAATAGCCCCTCAGGAGCAGACCTCAGACTGCTACTTGGGGCGCCAAATAGCCCCTCAGTAGTCTGAGGAGTCAAGTAAGTACAGAGTGCCTTTTGCTAACTTAAGCACTAACTTAAGTACTAACATCCAAGCACCTTGCATTGACTCAATAACCCCCTCTAGTCCTGGCCCTTCATCATGTGCTTCTACCAGTGTTAGGTCCCAAGGAAATGAGGAATGGCAATGTAAGATTTCTAAGGTAGGAGTCAGAGTGTTACATTCATACTTTATCACAAACCCTAATGTAGCATCTGCTACCATGCATTGCTGTAGGTTCAATGATTCTTTAAATTATTATTCCCTATTTTACATGGGTAGAGATCTATGCATATTAGCTATTTGTTGCATGTATTTCTGTTAATCTTCATTTAACTGAAATAACTAAATACTATTTAGGTACTTCACCATCATAGCCCTTCTCTGTGATTGATGTATAGGTGGCCTCTGGCTGACTCAAATCTCTGCATCACCTCATTTGTGTTTCCATTGTTGAAGTAGGTAACTCCCAACCTCAGCTCAATGAAGTTCTTATGTGTTTCCTATCCTAGCTTGGTGTAGTTCTCAATGCTAATTGTAACTGACTTAAACTCAATTTGTATTGTGTTATGTCACTTTGCAACCTTGCAATGTTACTAGCTGCTTAATAATTATTACTTTAGCCATTACTGAAAACTATTGGCTTTGATTAAGTTAATTAAAATAAGTTACATAATAACTTGCAGCTTCCTACCTTACATTTAAATAACATAATACATGCTCAGTTTTTTATCAGTCTATTATAGGTCACCTAAGTCTATAAGATAAAATATGTATAACCTACAGTAGGCTATCCAGCTCTTTTTTCACCAATGTTGATTATTGATTACATGTAAACAATTGAATCAATAGCCAGCTAAACGGAAAAATCTCCTATTCATACACCTAAAATAAATTCAGGTTCATGGTTTGGATCAAGGACCCTCCAGTTCACTCCTAATGTGTTCCCAAACCACTACTACTGCATTTACTGTTTAGCTTGACATTCTGTATAAATAAGCAAACTGATATAAAATCTAAAGATAAGATTTTCAAAGAATTTACTTCAACTATTTCCAAAATGATCTCTCACCTATTTATAGTTAATTTTCAAAAAGTACCTGTCATTTGAAATTCAAATTTGTTTGTCTGCTAAAATGGCTAAAAATAATGGAAGCAAATTCGACCCCTTCTTTTGGTCAAAATTTGATGACAAGTACTAATTTGCTATGTTATTACTTGGTTGCATTTACAAAGATAATCTGATAATTAAACTTAAATTGTTTTTCTAATTAACAATCATAATTTGATCTTACTTTTGACTAATCATCTGATCTTCTTTCTTTATTAGCAGCATTATTCTTTGGATTATGCTACACTAAAGCAGTTAGTTTTGTGCATGACAACTTGTTGGAAGAAACCAAGAACAAACTACACTGGACTTACAACACTGAAAACCTCACATTTGCAGT
Source organism: Hofstenia miamia (assembly GCA_900660155.1). Lineage (NCBI taxonomy): Eukaryota > Metazoa > Xenacoelomorpha > Acoela > Hofsteniidae > Hofstenia > Hofstenia miamia. The sequence goes on from CABFPE010000287.1 coordinate 98,844, forward strand.
GGACAATATTCCCTTTGTCATCAATGCAGGGCATAGGCCAAAGATCAATACTATCATATGCTATGACTCCAAAATGCACAGAGGATTAAAGAGACCTTATTGGCAGAGCATGGTCCACACTATGTTTGATGAAGACTTTAATATAATGCACCTGTGCCAGCTACTCAACAACAAGTGTGCCATTCAAAAATTTGAGTGCATTAACATTGATTTTGAGAATCTACTTGTTGTTTACTTCTTCTGAGTTGGTGAGGTCAACCAGCCTAAATTAATGGAAAAAATCAAAATAGCATACAGGCTAGCAAAGGTCAAGAATATTCATCTGGTGATGTTTGTTAAGGAAGAGTATCAAGATGAGATACCTGAGGATGTTGTCAACCCCCACTTCAGAATNTCTATTATAGGTCACCTAAGTCTATAAGATAAAATATGTATAACCTACAGTAGGCTATCCAGCTCTTTTTTCACCAATGTTGATTATTGATTACATGTAAACAATTGNAGAGGATTAAAGAGACCTTATTGGCAGAGCATGGTCCACACTATGTTTGATGAAGACTTTAATATAATGCACCTGTGCCAGCTACTCAACAACAAGTGTGCCATTCAAAAATTTGAGTGCATTAACATTGATTTTGAGAATCTACTTGTTGTCTACTTCTTCTGAGTTGGTGAGGTCAACCAGCCTAAATTAATGGAAAAAATCAAAATAGCATACAGGCTAGCAAAGGTCAAGAATATTCATCTGGTGATGTTTGTTAAGGAAGAGTATCAAGATGAGATACCTGAGGATGTTGTCAACCCCCACTTCAGAATAGAAATTTTTACAATCCTCTACACTCACTACTATTGTCCCACCAGTAGGTACCAGTTCAGTATCTTTTCAATAACTAAACTAATTTATACCAACCTTCTGTTATGTAAGAAAATACCTACTCATTGCCTCACTGTCAAAACAAGGTTAATTATTGATGCTGTCACCCAGTTGCAAATTCTGGAATCCATCTCCACTAACTGGCCCAGTTTTGCATTAGTTATGAACATGCATGTTAGTTTTGCATTCTCCCAAAGCACAGCAATGTTAGCAGAAATTGATGAGGTCTGGACGAATCTCAAGGTGGATAGGAACCCTGAGTCTCTTTGGACCACAATTATTATCTGCAGCCCTACTTCACAATACTCCAGATCTGTTGAAAGTCTCCTCATGGAGCTCCATATAGCTTATATGTTGCAAGATCATCAGAATTTTGCTGAACACCTATTTTCAGAGAAGTTTGTGCCACCCATTCAGTCTTGTGGAGCTGTTTGGGTCATGTCTATTTTTCTAACACAAGACTTGCACATCCAACTTCCCCTTGATCAAAGTGCCTGAGAGTGCCTAGCCAAGAAATGCATGCATGAGCTGGCCATTTGCCCCACTGTGTGGAAGATTAAAAACTGGTTGCTCCATTCATGCTCACCTCTGTCTTCCCCTGGAAAGACCAAAAAGGCAATGGAAAGATTTGAAAAGTTTTATGCTTGCCTTATCAGTGTGAGTAGCCTGTTGGGCACCTTCCACCACAGATGATTGTTAACTGCTTGGGTGTTGCCTTTGCCAACCTCAACATTTTCTCAGGAATCCTCTGAAAATATATGTGGGGAGCTACATCTGAAATGAAATTCCCATCCCTCAAGTTCAACAATGCACCACTCTGCCCTAGCCACCTGATCCACCACAACCTTGGGTTGACACAGTGATTCTTAGAACTAGTGGCTTACTATGATGTGCATACTAAGACAGAAATTCTGTTTAACTTAGAGAATATGAACTATCCTGAGTGTGTGCATAGTAAGTTATCAGAGATGTGGAGACAAGCTGCCAAAGATGGTGTGATCATACCAATTACAGTCATTGAGCAGACAATGTGCAATGTGCTTGCAAGAACAATTCTACTGTGAGGAGGAACTGTTAGCATCATCTGCAGTCAAAGTATTTCCTGGTACCAAAGCACTCCTCAAAGCCATTAACATGCAAAAGTTTCCTGGAGTTGCAAGCTCTCCTATACCTACGCCAGTGTGGTCTATCACAGAGGACAAATGAATCTTAACCATCCAGATGAATTTGCTGAAAAACTCTCTATTGTTAACCTGTTCATCAAGCAAAACCAAGATAATGATGTATTAGGCTTAATGAAATGGTGCCTAACCAAGATGTTTACTAAAGAGGAATTAGTACTTCTACAATCACCAGGGTGACAAATAGCCCTGGACATAGAATGTACCACATCCTGTCTTTGAATCTCCAACTCACAGATTACCAAACTCTGTGAGCATGGACTCTGCAGCAAGTTTTGGGATTCCATTAAGGATGCTAAGATAAATTATCCAGTTACCATTGGGACCACCACATTGAGAGAGAAAGTCACTCTAGATAATTTTGAAGATCATGTGGACAAGCACAACTTGTTATGTATCCCTCCACCATGTATCATGACCCCACTCATTTTACCATCATGGCGCATCAAGAAGGGGCAAAGGAAAGTCTCTGCACACCTCTCCAACTCCATTAATTAGGTCTCCACTGCAGCTGAGATTAACAAAGTGATGCAGACATGAGGGTATAAAGACACCAGAGACACCCTACTTGAAGGTGGGAACCCAGAACATGGGTACATCTATGGTAAACTCACTATCAAAGACATTTTTCAGAAAGGGCAACCAATCTCTACACAGTTAACAAAAGTGCACAACAGGATTGCAACATTGGACCTGGTGTCCTTATTACCAAGATTATGACAATGCTATGAGCCAAAGTCACAGATCCCAACAAGATGACATTACAGCAGGTCAATGAATACTGCTCACTATTTATGAATCATGCAACATGCATGGGATAATTAAGAGCGGTCTTTATCCACTTCTATCTGAATACCTGGATTAGCCCTGAAGATGCCCACACCTCAGACACAGATGCACTCATGGTTTTTATGATAGCTCTGAAAGGCCTTCACCTTTACAAGAGGTTTTATGACATATTTACACAGAGGCTTAACAACTTAAAAAGAAACTTTCCAATCAGAGTGAACAAGTTACACAGAGGGAGACTCTTATGCAAATTACCCAGTGACCTAGATATGCCAAAGTTAAGTCATGGGACAACATCTTTGCTGTGGAAATGATTGAGGAGACACAAAAACTCCTGTCTGGTCTCACAGTAAAACTCCTACCACAAACTTAACCTGCAATGGGGGGTGTGTAGAGTCACTCAGCCCCTTTTTTCGAACTTATTATTTTTGGCACTCTGAAATGGTGTTATGTCTTTTTGACGATTTGATTCTTTGATTTGCTGCTACCTTATTTGTATCAATTTATTTTAATCAATTTGGAATTTCAAGTGTAGTTAATTTTATAGCATTAGTATTTGTCCCCTTGATTTGAATTACATTTGATTGCTCATTTTAACTTTGCAAGGGAAACTATGCTTTGAAATGGTAAACAAGGTAATAAGTAAAGATTTTTGTAATAAATATCTGAGTCAATGAAGCAAAGTGCACAATAAATTCAGCTTCCTTCTACTGCATTTGGTCTTTTACAAATATTTATCTATTAACCCTCTTTAGATTCTTCAATTAAAGATTTGGTAATGCTAACTGTTGTTTAAGATCCAGCAACAATTCAGGAGGAAACTGCACCAGGTCTAGGGTGACAAATATCTCTTTAATGGTAACAGCCCTAATTTTAGCCTCTTTAGGTTACAGTTACATGTAGGGAATAACATCTTTTATTTGATCTGTTCATACAGGCACTTAATAATTACACCTTGCAAATATACTATGCTGTTGGCAAACATGAATGCACAGCAATTATATGCCTGTTATTTATTATTTATTTACATGAGCTGAGATAAGAGAACTCTGAGATAAATTGTTTATTGAGCTAGAAATTAATACTTGAGACACACAATTAGCACCTTGGCAAGTAAAGATGGCTTCAAAGATTTGGCTTTGGCTTGATGCCTGTGTGAATTGGTCACTGCTGGAGTTCTTTTTGGAATGGAATTTCTTTATTTGTTAGGAAAAATCAGTGAACCACCAATGCAACTTTTCTGTTGGAATGCAGGTCACTCTCTGCTATGGTAGACTTTGCAACCTTTGATCTAAACTCTTGAGTTACCCAGTACTTCTAGAGTAGCCAGAGCTCCTCCATGATTCTACAATACCACATTTCTCAAAATGAATAATAAATATCTCAAAACATATGCTGATTAAAAAGGGTGCACTTAAAATATTAGAAAGCTTTTTGAACAACTATTTTCAAATCAATGAAAATAGCAATGTATTTTTGGTATTTCTGCTAATTTAATAAATCTAATAGTGTTGAATTTTGGGCAACAATATTCTGAATAACTTTATAAAGTACACTGTCAAAAATCAGCGTCTAAATGCCATTAAATAAAAAATGATATTTTACCATTTTAATTGGTTACAGCCAATTTGTTGCTCAGAAACTACAGTATCTGTTTTCAGATAGTTGGTTTTTTATTTTGAGAAGTTTAGTATTTCTTTCAAGCACAACCTCACTTTTAATACCTACACATGATACACTGCAGTTTCCAGTTTATCATGCAGAGTTGATAATTAATTTTTTTATTATAATGTTCAATAATTTAGTAAACAAATTTGCAAAATTGTGTTTTAAATTTTGACAATATTTTTTAATTTGTTTGACATTTTAGATATGCAAAAGCTTTGCATATTCTAATTATAAATCAATATTATTGTGAATATTGTAGTAATAAGGTTTACTACAATTTATTAATAGAGAACAGTTGTGAAATGGTATCACACCAATGTCTTCTAGTGAGTTTTGGGAATTTATTAGTTCAATTGCAATAAGTTCAATGCCTATTACTTCTAGAAATAATTATTGTAGTTCTATTGATGATTATATTTGGTACATTATTGTAAAAACATGGTCTTACCCAATATTACAGTTAAGCATGGTGATTAACATATACATGGATTGATGAAAATAGCACTTCAAATAAATATTCCCATTTTACTCATTTTTCTCATATGAAATTGCACTATCTAAAGCAAGTCTATCATTTTTCATTTCCAAGTAAATTCTGATAAATTGCTTAACAAAATTACAATATTTACATAATTTCAACTACATTTTTATTAGAAATCTAGTTTGTGAAACATCTAGTTAGTAAAACCTCTGGTTAGTGAAACATCCAGTTAGCAAAATGTCTTGTTACTGAAATATTCAGTTAGTGAAATGTCTGTATCCCAACTGATCCAATATTGTTTTGTAGAACTTGTTTCATCACAACTTGGTCCCTCACAAAAGAAAACTACCCACATGAACAGCAGATTCTTAGAGGGATAAAGTTCAAATAAAAAATAAATAGAAATATTGTGATGATTTACAAATGTATCAACTTCTATTTTGACATCATCCCTCACACTATTTTGCTTTTTTTTAAATATTTTTAGCTCTTTATAATTATAATATAAATCTTATCTGTAACCAATTTGGCAAAAGGTTGAAGACAATCTTAGACTAGCTCTGTCCCAAATGCTTATCATCAGTTATGGTGATGACATAAAAATTATTCAGATTAGTTTCTGTATAAATGTTAAATAAAAAAGAATCAGGTTTAGGCATTACAACTGAATCACCCAAGAGGTGACTTTTGTTGCTTCATCCCTGAAACTATTGCAAAATATTTTTGATTAATTAATTAATTTGAATTTTAAAAATAAACATTTTAACTCAGGTCAGTTAACTCAAATTCAACTCAAAATCCCCTATTTAAATAACAAATATATAATACTTAATAAATATAACTTTCACAATTAAATGCATAATATTTCATTTTCTTACATTAATTAAACTTTTAAATTCTAAATAAATGTATACTTGAAGTTGTTGAAACTTTGATCATTTATTTCTTTGACTTTCTTTTTGAAGTCAGTTAAATTTTTTATTTAAACCAATTTCATTACAAATTGCTTAATTGAATTCTTGTCAAAATATTAAGTAAATGTAAAGTAGTTATTAAATCTATTCAAAAGAACATATTAAAATCTTGTTTATCACTCATGTTTTGTGATTATTAAGTAAACAGAAAATCTTAAAGAATAGGTGTTACAAATGGAAAATCTGATTTCCTAAAAAACAAGATACATTACAATGATTGCAGATGTNAGATGTTAATTATTAGAACATGTGGAATTTTTTACAATGAAAAATAGCAAAGCATTTGAAAAGTGCAAATGTAATCCTTTGTGTGTAGTGTATAGATTTCCTAAAAAGAATTCAATTACAACAATTTTGTTAATCACTAGAAGGAATGTATGGAATTTTTTATGATGAAATGTAGCAATGTATTTGGAAAACCAAAAGACACAATTGCCTTTATCATGTAAGTTTATATTTAATATGCCTGTAATGTTTAAGTATCATGAATATTTTCTATCTTGTTTTTGAAGATGAAAGTCTATATTTTATACATCTATAGTGTTTATGTTTTGTGAAATAATTTTCTACTTTGTATTTGGATATTAGTAGAAAGTAAAATGGGTTTTGCACACTATCAATTATTTTCTTTAAAACATGGTGTTCAATAATTAAAACATTGGTGCAATAAACACTTCCTAAGTGAAATTGCTGTCAAAAATATCAGTTTGTCTAAATCCTAGAAATAAAAAATCATCACATTGGTTCCCGGAGATTGCCTAAAAATTGAATTGTTCAATTTAATTTTAGCAAAAATATTTTGGTAATAGATTGTCTTCAATAGAATAACATTATTTCCACTTGGCAAATAGCTGATTGTGAAAGGGAAGAGTGGCCACACTCAGCCAACCTGAAACAGATAACCTGCTGAAAGAGTTTCATAAGGCTCAAGACCTATTAAAGAAAAGGAAAAAAATGCCCTAATATTCTAGTGTGAAGTAAGTGAAACCTATATGCTAAGTTGAAAACCTAAACTCAGTGTTTTTCTCATATTGTGCAATTTGGGTGTTAACATTAATAACAATTTTAGTTAATGAAAGAGATGCATAATAACAAAAACTCCTAACTATATACCTAGCTCTAATTTAGAGTATATGCTAGACCTAAGGTAACATGTCTAGGTTCTTTTTAAATAGCTGGAAGAAAGGTAGAATTCATATTTTAAGTAAAGTAAAGTCAAAACAAGTTTACTTAAAAAAGAGAATATAATGATAATTCACACCAAAATATGTTGTGGCATAATTACACCATTGAATTTCATCAATTCTTGATTTCAACATAATATGAACTCTATAAATTACAAATGATCAATTTATTATTAGACAAATCATATTTGTAAACTGTGCAATTTTAGCTTAAATCATTCTGTCAATTATTACACAGCAGTTTTGTTATAGGAGAAATGGTTTTTGCACAGAACCTGTCATATTTACTCATGTTAGCAACAGTGTGCTACTGTTTAGTTCCTTAACCAGTTTTTGTTCACATATATTAGTGTGATCTTTTCATTTTGTTTCAGACAATTTGGATTTCTGTTTTCTTTTGACTATGTTTTATTTAAAGTATGCTCTTCTAAAAGACTTCTACATAGTTAAAGGCACCTAGACATGGTATAGGAGCTCTATAATGTTCTTTAAGTTAGGGTTAGGTATACAGTTAGGGGTTTTATTATAATTTATTTCATTCATTATTAAAATTTTTATTATTGCTATCACCTAAATTGCATGAGATGAGGAACACACTGAGCTTAGGTTTTTTACTTAGCAAATGCATTTCAGTCACTGCACCCAAAAGTATTGGGGCTTTTCTTTATTGGGCCTCTAGTCTTATATGACTCTTCTCCAGGTTATCTGCTTCATGTCAGCTGAATGTGGTGACTCTTCCCTCTCAAAATCTCCTGTTAACTTTTACTTTTATTAGGAAGGGTACTTTAGCAGGAGGAGTTAATTATTAAGCTGTAGCTTCAGTAAATCCATGCTTTGACACAAATCCCTCAAACAAAAAGTATTTACGACTACTCCCTGATTTCATACCAATGCCACAATATTAACACAACTAATATTAACACATAATTATATACTATTGTTAATGTAGCTAAATATCAGACTGGTATAATATTCAGTAGTCTGAAACAGTCAGAAATACTATGCAATTTAACAGAAATATTCAAACTAAAAATATAGCACCTTTGATCATATTGTCAAATTATCAATTAAAATAACTTTGTAGCACTAAGATTGAAATTGATGAAATCTAAGAGTCAAAATATCAAGCTGATAGCCAATGCTTGTACTAACTTCAACAGATTACATATGTTAAAATGCAAACTCTACACTCTATGTTGTAGTGCAAATTCATTTTATTTTATCTGACAAGTTCGTGATTTGCTACCCCTCCCCATGCTAACAATGTTCTCAGGGAATTTACACCTCAGAGAATTCAGGGAAGAAACTCTAGAGAAGAAAAGTATAATTGTGATGATAGATTGACTAAATATCATAATGCATAGTGTAATGACTTCTACTAAATCTTAGCCTCTATCTGTCTCTATGGTAATCTGGAACAAGCTGTTGTTGTTTACTTGCAGAAGTATTGATGAAGGAATTTAGCACCATAACTGGATATGCATTATAGATCCTACTTGAATAATGATGACATAAGTTTAATGAAAGTTTCAAATACAAACAAATCTG
>CABFPE010000287.1:108542-155488 GCA_900660155.1 Hofstenia miamia
ACCAAATCTGGGGTGACAAATAGCTCTTTAACAGTGACAGCCTGAATTGTGGCCACTTTAGGTTACAGTTACATGTAGGGAATAACATCTTTTATTTGATCTGTTCATTCATGCACTTAATAATTACACCTTGCAAATATACTATGCTGTTGGCAAACATGAATGCACAGCAATTATGTGCCTGTTATTTATTATTTATTTACATGAGCCAAGATAAGAGAACTCTGAGATAAATTGTTTATTGAGCTAGAAATTAATACTTGAGACACACAATTAGCACCTTGGCAAGTAAAGATGGCTTCAAAGATTTGGCTTTGGCTTGATGCCTGTGTGAATTGGTCACTGCTGGAGTTCTTTTTGGAATGGAATTTCTTTATTTGTTAGGAAAAATCAGTGAACCACCAATGCAACTTTTCTGTTGGAATGCAGGTCACTCTCTGCTATGGTAGACTTTGCAACCTTTGATCTAAACTCTTGAGTTACCCAGTACTTCTAGAGTAGCCAGAGCTCCTCCATGATTCTACAATACCACATTTCTCAAAATGAATAATAAATATCTCAAAACATATGCTGATTAAAAAGGGTGCACTTAAAATATTAGAAAGCTTTTTGAACAACTATTTTCAAATCAATGAAAATAGCAATGTATTTTTGGTATTTCTGCTAATTTAATAAATCTAATAGTGTTGAATTTTGGGCAACAATATTCTGAATAACTTTATAAAGTACACTGTCAAAAATCAGCGTCTAAATGCCATTAAATAAAAAATGATATTTTACCATTTTAATTGGTTACAGCCAATTTGTTGCTCAGAAACTACAGTATCTGTTTTCAGATAGTTGGTTTTTTATTTTGAGAAGTTTAGTATTTCTTTCAAGCACAACCTCACTTTTAATACCTACACATGATACACTGCAGTTTCCAGTTTATCATGCAGAGTTGATAATTAATTTTTTTATTATAATGTTCAATAATTTAGTAAACAAATTTGCAAAATTGTGTTTTAAATTTTGACAATATTTTTTAATTGTTTGACATTTTAGATATGCAAAAGCTTTTGCATATCTAATTATAAATCAATATTATTGTGAATATTGTAGTAATAAGGTTTACTACAATTTATTAATAGAGAACAGTTGTGAAATGGTATCACACCAATGTCTTCTAGTGAGTTTTGGGAATTTATTAGTTCAATTGCAATAAGTTCAATGCCTATTACTTCTAGAAATAATTATTGTAGTTCTATTGATGATTATATTTGGTACATTATTGTAAAAACATGGTCTTACCCAATATTACAGTTAAGCATTGTGATTAAAATATACATGGATTGATGAAAATAGCACTTCAAATAAATATTCCCATTTTACTCATTTTTCTCATATGAAATTGAACTATCTAAAGCAAGTCTATCATTTTTCATTTCCAAGTAAATTCTGATAAATTGCTTAACAAAATTACAATATTTACATAATTTCAACTACATTTTTATTAGAAATCTAGTTTGTGAAACATCTAGTTAGTAAAACCTCTGGTTAGTGAAACATCCAGTTAGCAAAATGTCTTGTTACTGAAATATTCAGTTAGTGAAATGTCTGTATCCCAACTGATCCAATATTGTTTTGTAGAACTTGTTTCATCACAACTTGGTCCCTCACAAAAGAAAACTACCCACATGAACAGCAGATTCTTAGAGGGATAAAGTTCAAATAAAAAATAAATAGAAATATTGTGATGATTTACAAATGTATCAACTTCTATTTTGACATCATCCCTCACACTATTTTGCTTTTTTTAAATATTTTTAGCTCTTTATAATTATAATATAAATCTTATCTGTAACCAATTTGGCAAAAGGTTGAAGACAATCTTAGACTAGCTCTGTCCCAAATGCTTATCATCAGTTATGGTGATGACATAAAAATTATTCAGATTAGTTTCTGTATAAATGTTAAATAAAAAAGAATCAGGTTTAGGCATTACAACTGAATCACCCAAGAGGTGACTTTTGTTGCTTCATCCCTGAAACTATTGCAAAATATTTTTGATTAATTAATTAATTTGAATTTTAAAAATAAACATTTTAACTCAGGTCAGTTAACTCAAATTCATCTCAAAATCCCCTATTTAAATAACAAATATATAATACTTAATAAATATAACTTTCACAATTAAATGCATAATATTTCATTTTCTTACATTAATTAAACTTTTAAATTCTAAATAAATGTATACTTGAAGTTGTTGAAACTTTGATCATTTATTTCTTTGACTTTCTTTTTGAAGTCAGTTAAATTTTTTATTTAAACCAATTTCATTACAAATTGCTTAATTGAATTCTTGTCAAAATATTAAGTAAATGTAAAGTAGTTATTAAATCTATTCAAAAGAACATATTAAAATCTTGTTTATCACTCATGTTTTGTGATTATTAAGTAAACAGAAAATCTTAAAGAATAGGTGTTACAAATGGAAAATCTGATTTCCTAAAAAACAAGATACATTACAATGATTGCAGATGTTAATTATTAGAACATGTGNGTATGCTCTTCTAAAAGACTTCTACATAGTTAAAGGCACCTAGACATGGTATAGGAGCTCTATAATGTTCTTTAAGTTAGGGTTAGGTATACAGTTAGGGGTTTTATTATAATTTATTTCATTCATTATTAAAATTTTTATTATTGCTATCACCTAAATTGCATGAGATGAGGAACACACTGAGCTTAGGTTTTTTACTTAGCAAATGCATTTCAGTCACTGCACCCAAAAGTATTGGGGCTTTTCTTTATTGGGCCTCTAGTCTTATATGACTCTTCTCCAGGTTATCTGCTTCATGTCAGCTGAATGTGGTGACTCTTCCCTCTCAAAATCTCCTGTTAACTTTTACTTTTATTAGGAAGGGTACTTTAGCAGGAAGAGTTAATTATTAAGCTGTAGCTTCAGTAAATCCATGCTTTGACACAAATCCCTCAAACAAAAAGTATTTAGGACTACTCCCTGATTTCATACCAATGCCACAATATTAACACAACTGGTATTAACACATAATTATATACTATTGTTAATGTAGCTAAATATCAGACTGGTATAATATTCAGTAGTCTGAAACAGTCAGAAATACTATGCAATTTAACAGAAATATTCAAACTAAAAATATAGCACCTTTGATCATATTGTCAAATTATCAATTAAAATAACTTTGTAGCACTAAGATTGAAATTGATGAAATCTAAGAGTCAAAATATCAAGCTGATAGCCAATGCTTGTACTAACTTCAACAGATTACATATGTTAAAATGCAAACTCTACACTCTATGTTGTAGTGCAAATTCATTTTATTTTATCTGACAAGTTCGTGATTTGCTACCCCTCCCCATGCTAACAATGTTCTCAGGGAATTTACACCTCAGAGAATTCAGGGAAGAAACTCTAGAGAAGAAAAGTATAATTGTGATGATAGATTGACTAAATATCATAATGCATAGTGTAATGACTTCTACTAAATCTTAGCCTCTATCTGTCTCTATGGTAATCTGGAACAAGCTGTTGTTGTTTACTTGCAGAAGTATTGATGAAGGAATTTAGCACCATAACTGGATATGCATTATAGATCCTACTTGAATAATGATGACATAAGTTTAATGAAAGTTTCAAATACAAACAAATCTGATATAAATTTAGTTTTCACAATTGTCAAATATAATTATAAATAGGAAAAATAACAAAGAATAATTTATTCATAAATTTAGGTATTTATCAACTCACAACTGTACATTTAGTATGAATGATTACCTCTACATGTAAATATATTAACTTGTCATTTACATGAATATTTCCTAAGGGCCAATACACACACAATTTGAAGATTGTGCAAGATGGAACACTCCTATAATTTCTCCTAAGAAAAATCTTAATCCTCTTTTCAATGGTTGCTACTTGAAAGGGATACTGAGTTCCTAAAACAAATACAAAATATATCAAAACAAATACCAAATATCTTAATAGAGATACTGCTGTTGCTGAGCAATAAAGAAGTTTTAACCTATTAAGTTATATAATATCATTTTTTGTTTGATTGTATTTAGACACAGATTTTTGACAGGCTGCAGAATATTGTTGTGCAAAATTAATAACTAATAGATTTATTAAATAAGCAAAAATAGTGAAAATACATTGCTATGTTCATTGAGTTGTAAATAGTTGCTTAAAAAGCTTTCTAATATTTGAAGTCCTATCAAGGTCCCTTATACACCCTTTATAATCAGTAATTATTTCAACATATTTGGTATTTGTTTTGAAAAATGTAGCATACATCCCTTAATGATCATGCTTAAGCTTGCATTAATCTAATTATACAAACAATTATAAATATATATATATAAGATTGATTAACAATGAAATTCTAACTAATCTTATTCACAAACATAATTGAAGTGTATAAAAGTCATTCTAAGATCAGATAATATGAATAACAAAGAATACAAGCATAATTCAATAACCATGATGCAAAAAGTGTTATGGAATACATAAGAAATTTTGAGTAGCCAAAAGTAAGATATTCTTGTCAGCAGAAAAGTTTAATTCATGTAGGTAATAAATTTAATATAATTTATTTAAAACTTCATGATAACTCAACTCATCATTAGATTTTCCATAGCCTCCTTTTTCTTTAGGGTTTCTTATGATGTTGTCACTTTTCTTTGTGTTAGAATTCTGTTTGATTTCTTTAAAATTTCAACAAAAAATTAATTTGTATAATTGTCTTTACAACAAGTAAGTGTTGTTAACATGCAAGTCTTCTGCTAGGAGAGAACTAAGTTCTTTTTGTCCTTGATTTTTCTTCAAAGGTTTAGAGATAAGATTAGTTTCATTTGTTACAATTAATCAAGTTTTTAATGAAAATAGTATTCCATTTTAACATATAAAACTAATTTAAACATTTTCAGTGTGATGCTGCAGTAATTATATAAAAAAGGCAATGTTGAGAAGAATAGAAGATTTTTAGATCTAGGCCTTTCTGGAGAATCAAACAGCTCTCAACAAAGCAGTGCAATGTTCCCTGCAGCAGATGAATCACTTAACTGTCTCTCTCACTATGACATTTGTGATTAACTTTATTGTAAGTTAATACCAAAGTTATTGCAAAATAGCATCATGGTATGATCACAGCATTAACAAATGGTATAATTAAATATAAGTTTCATTAGTAATTTAAATCTAATCAAATTGTAATTAACTATACTTCTTCTTCCTTCACCAATAAAATGATCTTCTTTCATTCAACAAAAGGAAACAATTTTTATAATTAATTGATTAATTAAATAGCATATAGTTTGTAACTAATTTCATATTCAGCTGCAGTTGTAATAATCTTCAATCATTCTAATACTGCACATTCCATTTCATTAAATTAGTAGTTCAGAGATTTATAGCAATTTGTTAGTAAATGTAAATTAGATTAATTAAGAAATTTGCTAATAGATCTTCAGAGGCACTGTCAATGTCCATCAAGTAAATTTGGCACCACCATACAGTAATTTATAGTAGTTGAGTTAATTATCTTCATGTATAATTCCAGATTAATATAACAATTAGAACTAATGACTAAACTCCACTAAAGACTTATTGATACTAAACTTATTACAGTTTGATTTCTCAGCATGACAATTACTGGTATACTATAAAGAGGTTATAATCACTTACAGGTTGTTTGCTTAATTTTCGTGTTTCAGACAATCAATTTAAATTTTTAAATGTCTGCTTAGGCTTTTTTCATCAAAAGGCCAAGTGAATGACCTTTAGTCAAACTATTTTTTGCTGTACATTTTCCTGACCTGTTTTATAATCTTTATTAAAAATATTTCATTTACAAAATCACTACTCTAAATATTATTATATTGCACTCTATCACTGTGGTCAGAATAAGTGACTCTCATTTTGAATTTTTCAACCTTGGTTGAGGCTAACAAGAATTCCTCTAAGCTTGCATTCCATTACAAGGTATGTAATCTCAACCAACAATTGCAGTTCCAAGGCCATATGATGTATAATCACCACAATATCATTAATGATTGTTAATTATATATCTAAGTCCCATTAATTTTTATTAATACAAAACCCATCACATTTTTTGTGAAATTTGTAGGTGTATGCAATTTTATAGCAAAGGCATTCTTTATAATAATAGAAGAATACTTCATAAAAAAGATCTGACTTGATTGAAACTGATTAGGAATGGCTGTGCTATTTTAATGTTCAAATCTCTAAAATGCTTTGAAAAAATTGATTGCCTATATCAATTTGCTATATTAATACTTAGAAACTTGCTACACATTACAAAAAGCACAAACTAAAAGTGTATTAATGCAAATCCTAAGTTTGTATTTTAGATATAAGCAAAGATTGAGAGGACTGCCAAAATAATATCTATTCAACAAAAATGATGAGAATTAATATTCATAATTATAATGTATATATAAAATCACTAAATAGAACACACAAATATAGTTGAAAGAAATTCAATTATTCACACAAATATCTAATTACAATTGCATTGAAATTGTGTCTCTAAGGGATTCAGAATCAAATTGCTAAATAAGCTTAGCAAGGGACTCCTTCCAGGATTATGTACAGGGTCATTTTTTTGGGTTGAAAGCAATTCACAAATAACAGTGAAATATATTTTTCATAGAGAAGTGAAAATCCGCATTTTTAAAAAAAAATAGAATCACATTTTGCATGCAGTACAATGAATTGTAAATAAATTACATAAGAAAAGCTGCCAACAATTACTGACTTGGTATGAATTTTCCTCAAATTAAATTTTTTAATTTCATCAAAAATTACTACTTAGAACAGTATAGACTGAAAATTATTGAATTTGCACTAAATAAACATGAATGAGGCATAAAAGTAATAGTGTTAAAATGTACATCAATATTATCTCCTTTAACTTCAAACATTGAAAATTTAATCTCATGAATGTTTTAATTTAGTACTCTATCCCAAAAATATTTCTTGCATAATTAGTTTGTTGCTAAGTTTATTCAGTGTTTATGTTAGTTTTAATACTTTGATGTCTATGGTTCATTACGAAGATTTCATAGAAATTGAGAATAAAATTTGCATTGGCGGTTTTAAGAAATTGCTTGTCGATTCTCAATAAATCGTTGATAGTAAAAGGTTGAAAACAATTTTGATTTGCAGATATGTCTTTGGCAATCTTTCTTACGTGCTTATGGGCCATTTCTTCAAAATATTGAAATCTCGAGAAGTATAATTTCGAAATATATTTATATTTTAAGTTTAATTTTTGTATAATATAGCATTTATGTATAACTAAGATGCTAATATAGATTACCTCAAAATTTCAATTTCAAATATTGAATGGGTTTCACACTTACTATGTGCAAATTTATCAACATCTTGTACGATTGATAATTTTGGAAGCATCTCTATCTAGACTTTATCTCTTCATCTCAATCTAATTACATAGAAATTTGCTTTTTTGTCTTAACCTATGCTAATAGGGCATTAGTCAGAGTAATTTGCATTAGAATAATATTGTTTGCTTCACCCTGACTTCCATTGTACATTAACATGTGATTTACATTAATATGTCATTATTCACGAAAAACTGAATTTGTTTTACACTGTGGTATCAGGGGAATATTCCAGGGATATTTTGTTTCTAATCTGATTTTATTTATTAATGGATTTTCTGCTGTTAATATAAATATTTTGAATATTCCCATTTCTCTATTAGCGTATTTTGTTAATTGCTGACATTAGAATCGAAATTGCTTCCATCACCAAAGATATTGCACTTTTTATCAAGTTAGACATTTATTGGCCTCAGCATGTCAATGAAAAAAAGACTTGTAGCTTATCACTTATTTGTTTAACGCATTTTATTTCTTTTAGCAAATATCTCCATACAAACTTACTTTACTCAGGTTCATGATCATCTTTACCAATTTCAGTCACCGGTCTATTCCGTTCTACAATTGCAAGATCTTCCTTTCTTAGACTTCTTTATTTCAATGGTATTACCTGTTTCTCTTTATGTACTTTGTACCTCTACGGTATGGTCTGCTCTTCAGTGCCTCTCTTCTGTTTAGATCAGTTGCGACGAGTAAACGAAAGCTCACTAATGTTATTTTCACCGTGTGATTTTACTTGCGAACGTTATTCATTTGAGCTAGGATATAGTCTTCAAACTTAAAATTAATGAGCAAGTTAATATTAAATGAATTTATGTTAAGAAATGTTTAGAGAATAACACTAAGTTTTTGATAATCCATTAATTAGTCATTCAATAGAATTTTCACAATTTCCTTGCAGCCTTTTTAAAAAATTTAAATGAATTGTATTAAATCTAACATTTGTTGTGTGGAAATATCATTTTCAGCAGAACAATTTCTTCACAAATTTGAATGTTTCATTCCCAATGGGGAAGAATAATCAAGGTGAATACTATATGATATAGGTTTAAATATGCATTTTTTAATTTCTGTCGTTGTTTCACATTTATAGATACTACAGTGACGTTGTATGAATTCGAACTAAGTGTGAGTTTGTTTTGAAGAAAGTGTGTACTATTTTTGGTATAGGAACTTTAAGTTGCATACATAATTTTTTGAGAATATTTTGAATTTTCTTGAATTGAATTTGTATGTCTACTGCAATATATTGAAGATTATTAAAGATTGTTTAGAAACGGTATAGATATATAGAAATCCTTTTTACTCATTTGATTGATGTATATTTACTGTTTTTATTGAAATAATTTGACATTTATGCAAATATTTATTCCTTTCGCAAATTTTTATTATTTTTGCTGCTTAATTCAATCAATATTCTAATTGTGAGAGCTCTGCATTACTGCTACTTAATCGCCTTATATATATATATATATATCGCTCTTTGTAACTTTTGCACATATATCTCGACTTTTGTAAGTTCTGCTAATACAATTTTACTTTCAAAAATGCACTTTTTTTCATTAGCCTTAAAACACATTGCTACTATTAAATAACATAGTTTCGTCTATGTGAAAAACATCAAATGAGTTAAAGTTGTTTTAATCTTATTTTAGTCGACCAGAGTTGTTAGATGAAGTCATTTCAGTCGCGGACCCAATACAACATAACCCAAGCCGGCCCTAACTTGTCTTAGCTAAAATCATTATAAGAAAGGCTTTATAAAAAAATAAATTGTAACATATAATTGTACACATTGTACATAAATTGCAGTCATGGTCTTTTCATTTCTATTTTTTCAGTTATAACTAGGAGTCCTACAGGGTGCCCAGCAAAAAGTCAAGAAATTTGCTAACTCTTTCAAAATCGCTTTATTAAATTAATAAACATAACTAACTGATTAACATTAAACTTTTTAATGTTTTATTGAATATTACAATGAAAGAGTTCAGAGGAAATGTTCGAAATGTGAGCCATCACTGTCATAACAAGATTGGAGTCTTAGAGAGGCCCCATGTCGAGTTTTCTGTTTTAAAAAGTACAATTACTTCGCGCTGAAAATCGGTCACTTGCTCAGAAGTCATAATTAATGCTTATGAAATTATTTCTAAATGAAGCATTGAATAAAACAAAAATGATTTAATCAAGTTAGAATGTTAATCAGTTAGTTATGTTTATTAATTTAATAAAGCGATTTTGAAAGAGTTTGCAAATTTCTTGACTTTTTGCTGGGCACCCTGTACATTTCTGTAAATTAAGTCAAACAATTTAATATGTTTTTACTTTTCTTAAGAGCTAGTAAAATAATGCAAAATCCTTGTTTACCAGTCAAAGGAATTCAAGAAAATTGCACAGTTACAGAAAATATTATTTAATTTAGTAATATCATTGATCAATTTAATCCGATGTTTAAAATACAATGTATTATTAATACGATGTATACTAACACAGTAATCCTTTGATAGTTTGAAGATATTTGGTGTTAAGAACATTCTTACTACAAATAGAAGTTTAAATACCATAGACTATTCAAAACATGTATTTGAAATATAAAGTCGGTATAATTTCAATCAATCGTAATTCAACTTTGGTTAGCAATGTCTTTTCAGCACATTGGCGCAAAAACCGAATTATTCACACTATTGAACATTTTCCCATATGCATGATTTATGGTAATTATTGATTTTATCAATCGCCTCTCTGTGTAATAAATGGCCAGTATCTATGAAATTGAAATCAATGTTTCTTGCGTTAATTACTTTGTACAACCAACCCAAAAGATCAGATGAATTAAATCCTATTTGCCTACAAAGCGCACGATTTATGGCAAATGTGTTTACTAAATTCATTTTTTCACTAAAATTACATATTGTTAAAAATATTGCTGTGTCCATTTATTTTAGGAAAGCTCTTTTGAAACGTTTCATAAAAAATTTTGATTGAGGACCATAAAGTTTCTGCGGCAAAATATGTCAGCTATGTAAAGACCTTATTTGCTTCAACCTAATGTTATGTCAGTATTGTTATCACCTCAATTTCATTACTTGCAAGAGCAAATTTACATAAAAACTAGATAATTAATGGGATTAGTAGAATATCTATAAGGCGCTGAATACAGGTCAAAAAAATTTTTTTTGAAATACCTTGAAGTTCATACATATAGTAAACCTCCATTCCAACTGCGCAATGTAAAACTTTTTAGATAAAATGAATTATTTTGGCTTTCCAGCAAAAAAGGGCTGGATACTATGGAAAAACGGAAAGTGCGGGCGATGGATACAAATCTCATAGTGTTTAGAGCCCGTATGCAGAGGCGGGTACAGAGGAGGCCTCTAAATCAGAATAGTTTGTTAAAGTGGTGCGACAAAAAATACTTACCAAATTATTTTGTACTCAATAGGATATATCAAATTTTTGTATTCAAATTTAATAATATGGGCGGACTTCACCAACATGCACCTTCTGCAAATGTCCAAGAAACACTTCGGTGACTTCTTAAAATCTAGCGCAATTTTTCCTAATTTTAAAATTTCATTGATTTTAGCAAGATTTTTGCATTTTGGGATCTTTAATTTACTGGAATTTTATCAAATTATTCAACAAAATTTGACGAGTAGGCACACATTCATAATTTTATGAAAACGTTTTTTACTTTACTTAATCCTATATCATTAAAAATGCATTAAAAATTTCTCATTTGTAATTCACAATGAAATCCTATAATTTGAAATACATAATTTATTCAATTTAGTGCATATTTTCTTGAAAAATATACAAAAATACCGTTGTTTCAAAAAATCCTATTTTTTAAAAAATTTGATATCATTTCACACAATTGCCCACTATCAATATTACTACTTTGGGCTAAAGACAATGAAATATTTAAAATTTGTAAAAAATTCTGTTGGGTCTTGAAAGTTGCACAAATTGTGTATTTTAATTTTTAGAGTCAGTAAATTTTTTGTCATTACCATCAGCCAAAGATTTTAATAATAATAAATTTTAATATTATAACTAAAACCAATTACACGAAAATAGCCAAAGCAATTATTATAAAAGAACGCAACATCAATATACTAAAAAAACAATTAAATAATTTCAAAGTATTACATTTATTCTAAAGCCATAAAGTGTAATGTGTGACGTAATATTGATCAATACGTTACAGTAAATCTTGTAATTGAGTCTCAGTAAGTGTTTGCTTATTTTACTGAATATAATAATGTAAAAATTTCAAATTGTTTTTATTTTGCTTGACATCTTATTATAAATACTATCATTTTGAAAATGCACATTTTAGATTTATGGTCATTTTATATCATCTTGCCATAGTCAAAGACGTCCTGCTACCTCACCGTCACAAAGATTGTTCAGCAAAATTTCAGAATGGCATTGTTATTCATTAAGTAAACTTCTTAACAATCGTACTTTCTCAAAGTAAGCCCTTGCTATGCCTTGTTAAATTTATCGAAATACTATTTTTTCTGTTCTTGTATCCACTCAAGGTTCTGTGTTTTCTGTTTTTTACCTTGTTGCCAATAACGACCTCCCTCTATCTGTTCTCAATTCGTCCTGCTTGCTTATTGCATTTCGATGACACTGTGATTTTTTTACGTTGGCAGTTCTTTTGCCTGCAATCTTTCATCTGATTTAGGAGCTGCTTATTTTTTGTTCAGCTCAGGTCTTCATCATCATTATGCATATTTTGAAATTGTAATTAATTGTGATAGATTGTTAGGTCTAATATCTTTTTGTAACGAATGCTATTGGAAAATTCATTTCAGAAGCATAGAATAACAAGAGTGAGATTTGAAAATTTGGCACAATTGTTATTTATCTAGTAACCCTATGCAGAAACGATGAGCCAATTTATTTTCGAAAAAATCTCTAATTGCTCTTATATAGAACGTATAAGCAATGTAAATCTTACATGGAGAACTACTATGTTCATTCGTTTTCATGTTTTTAGGTACAATAATTGTAAATTTGTCGGTCATTCAAGAACTTTTACGCAAATATTACTTCTTTTAATTGGAATAGGAAAATGCACATATACAACTTTGTTTCAATTATTTTAACAACTAGAACCTTGAATGTGTAGTTCTTACATTTATTTTTGATAGTATTAATTCTTAAGAAGGGTTTATATACGTGTATCCAGCCCGAATAATCATTTTGTTTGTAATGTTTATTAATATTTAGTCATGTTTTCTTGGGTTTTACGAAAGATGGTAATTTCATTATGTCTTACAGTCAGCAATGGGATTTCTATAGCAACGATTACATGCCAAGCAAAGTTTACCGGCTGCATTGGTGGAAAATTACTACAAATGAATCCGATTTTCAGAAACGTTTAATTCCGGTTTGTCATCTTATCTTAAGAATAATTTGGGTTTTTTAGTATTAAAGCATAGATCTACCTAGTTTGAGCAATGTATTTTGCCGTTCACTTTTTTCTATATTAAAGTATACAGATTTTATGCAAATCTGCACATTACAGGTAGCCTATATAATATAGAAATGAAGAAAGGTTTATTGCATTGTCCTTTTAATTCTTAAGATGGTAATCATTTCGAAAATAGCGGGTACGTTTTGTTGTAAAATTTTCACAAAGCTTTGTTTTTTTACATTTGAATGGGTATAGTTTATTATTCATTTTGTAGTTCTTTAATTACATTTTGTTAGTTACTGCATCCCGCTTCCGTCAGACTATGGACTTTGGAATGTTTTGCAGATAGTTTGCAGCGAATTATTTTGAAAAGATGGTTTCTATTGTTTTTTTACAAACTTTCACCTGCTTAGAAATGCAGTCCAATTCTTTCTCGGGAATATCATGATTTCGATATATTGAAATATTTGAAGAATGTCACGATATGGATATTTTTCGATTCATCAAGAAAAATTTTCGCATTTTTGTCAGCGGCTCGAATTGCTTATATTACATCTAATTAAGAAGTTACGGATTTAGAAGTTCTGCTTGACCTTATAATATATTTGGTAAAACCGTATTTGCCAATTGATATTTAGGTAGCCGATGTCCCCTTGTTTGGTCTGCAAGAAATTTCCTACCAGCTGCATATAGCTGTCTGTCAATGGCCTCGTGATTATTCTCGTGTTATTGTTTATGGATCCAGGTAGAAGTTTTTGAATACCTAATGTGAATTTTGTTTAGTTTTTACGAAAGTAATTAGTAAGCGTTCTTCTATTTTGCTTTTCTATATTCTGCATTGATAATTTTATTGTATTGTTTTGCAAAAAATCTTTCGTTATCTTGTATTTGAAACACGTTCTTTGTAGCTTAGTTTAATTTTCAATCTCATTTTCATTCATTATTGTTCAGCAATTGAAGTAGGGTAACAAACATTTGACATTAGTTCGTGTAAAAGCGAAAATGGCTATGCTATAATTTCCCGTCTACAGAGGAGAGTCAATTATTCGTAAATACTTTCAGGCGGACAGTTTCAGTTATCAGTGCATATCTAGGGAGTCATTTAATTTTAGCCCCAGAAGATGTCAACTATGTTTCAACAATACCTAGAAGCATTTCATTCTAGGATATCAAGATTTTGGAAATGAAATTTAAAAAAATTATTGTAACGTTCATGTTCCAATTGAACTATCATCACAACACTTTTCTTAATTTTTTGTATTTTTAGCAATGTCTCAAGTGATGAACCGAGTTTGAGTTACGTTACTTTAACTGCTGTACCTTCGGTCAGTAACTGCGCGCAATGTGACGTCCAGTGTAACAATGCTATTGCTAGAGCGCCAAATGCAGATCAGTCACAAGGTAGCGTTAATCCGCGATGTTTTTTCCATCATTTCACTATTCATACACGGTTAGATTTTTTTATTCTTTATACTGTGATTATATCTGGCAGTTTTGTTTTTTAAACAATGTAATAAGTTTTTAGGGGTGTGCGATGCGCCAAATTTTAAAATCAATTCGATTTTTTCCCGGGAATCGATTGTCTGGCGTAAGTCTTCTGCGCGCTTCTGTGATAATATTCCCAGCGTCAGACCACACACGTTCACTGGGTACACCGGTTGCAGGTATTGCAAGAAAGATTCTTGCAAGTTTGTGTAATAACGGAAATGAAGAATTGTTGTTTCTCCAATATTCAAAAGGATCATTTTTTCCGTAGCAATGTTGGTTGAGTCAAATAGATTCGCATTTGATTCCTGAATTCTAATTTAATTGAAGAATAGTCCACTCGTGATTTTTTAATCGCAATTTCATCAAATGTACTCCAAAGAGGATGATCTTGATTGTTGCTCGTCGTGGTAAGCATCACATTCTGTGGCACTGCCCCTATCTGTAATTAATGTCTCTAAAAAATTACTAAGTTTTTGAGTATTTTCAACAATCTCAGCATCATCCAGTAGAATCCCTTTGAAGCGGCGGTTCAGAAGCATTGAAAATATAGGTATTTCCGATTGTGTATTAAAATTAGGAAAACGTTTCTCAAGGTTTTCAAGGAGAATATTTGCAAGCTCATGACCAGTTTTGGTCGTGACATCAGTACGCACAATAAATTGATTAAGTACACCACGTAGTTGTTTCAAAATGGGAATTATTGATAACATCGTTGTATATTTTTCACCAGATGATTCCACGTGGCCTCATAGAAGCATTTCATTATTTTAATGTAATCTTCACTGATAGACCAATGTTCTGAAGATCGGTGAATTGGGGAATTTAAATCCGCCAAGGACAGATTAAGTCGTTGCGAGTATGAAGTAAGCGCTGCTCCTTGAGGTACTCTGAATTCCAACGAGTTTCAACTGCTGAAATTAAATTTAGCTCTGATAAATTCAGCATTTTTTGGTAGCAATGTAAATTTGCCAGTGCTTTATTTGATCGATGGTAAAAATTAACAATTTCAGTTCCACTTTTTAATACATGTACAAGTGTGGGGATTGATTTAATACTATCTTTAATAGCTAGTTGAAGATTATGGTCAAAACACGGTATATACGGGACTGAGTCAGAAATCATGCTTCACGCCTTAACGTAATTCGATGCATTGTCACTTACAACAAAAAAATTTTCTGAGTTAAATCAACATTGTAGTAATTAAGTACCAAATCAATTTTCTGAAGAATATTTTGAAATGTATGACTTTCTGGAAAATGAATTGAGTCCAACAAAAAGTTGTGTAGTGTAAAATTTTCTGATAAACAATGACCAGTTATATCAATGTAAGAATCCCCATTTTTTGAAGACCAAATATCAGATGTGATTGAAAACCCCAAACTAGAATTCTGAGAAAAGATTCGCTTGACACGCAACCGTTCTTTTTCATATATGTTCGGTATGATAGTCCGTGAAAAGACTGTTCGAGAGGGTAATTTGAACTTTGGATCAATTGCAGTAATAAGACACTGAAAACCTGTATTTTCCACAATTGAATATGGCTGCAAATCAATTGCAATCATCTCGCCAACTTTCTTAACAAGGTCTTGGTTTCTGGCACTCGAATCTGGATATTGACTTACATGGACAACGTCAGTAATTTTTGAATTTTTCGCATTTTTTCCTCTCGTCTTCGCCTTTCTTTTCTGCTTTCTTGCTGTCCCATTCATTTTTTCATGTTAAATAACCTGAATACTTCGAGTTATGCTTACGTTTTAGATGTGCAACAGCATTTGTTGTGTTTGAATGTAGCCGGAATATCCATTGTAAACAATGCATACATTTTCTTTTATCGTTTTTCGAAGAAAGGAAAAATAACCAGATAGGGTGACAATCATTTCGTTGCTCAGCCATGTCCATGTTCAAATACCTCAAGTGTCGGAATAGATAAATTACTCGCTAATTACACAATGTAATAAAATGGGCCAATGAGAGTAACCCCCTAAAAAGTTGTTTAAAGAATTGCTGATAATTTTAACTGAATTGCAAGGAAGAAATGAGGCTTGAACAATTACGGCGGTGCAATGTTTTTTTACACTATAGAAATTTTAATCGGTTCAATTCGATTTTTGCTCATTGAATCGAATTTCATTGCAAATTCGGTGCATCGCACATGCCTATAAGTTTCTTAACATGATTGACAAACCTTGAGAATTTCTCCATTTTGCCACTCGGTAATCTGGTTTTAAAAAATTAAGCGCTGAATTACTCAATTAATCAATTATAACGCGGAATAGTACTCGAAATTTTTTTAATTCATAATTGATTAACCAAAATGCCATCTCAGCTCGCACCTTGATACCACTCTGTTAACTAATATTTTTTCACAATTTGCACTTGTATAACATACCTTGCTTAAACAAAGTGGCGTCAACACAAGGAATATTATCGGTTTATTTAGCCTTGCTAAGATCAATTTTTGAATAATGTAGTACGATTTGGCATCATTATTTGAAAAAATAAGGGCACTCAGAAAAGAGTTCCTCTGCATTAATTTAAGGCATCTTTTCACACTGTGAACAAGTATGTCAACAGCTGTGAAAGAATATAATCAGTAAGTCTAATCACCCTCCCAATTATTCGGTACCCCTCCGGAAAAAATTCTGCAGTAGCACGACTTTGAGATTTGTTGCAGGTCAATAAATGTCCTTGGTGCTGAATTAATGTTTGGCTTTGTGGTTTTGTACTGCTAAGATATAATATTTTGATGTTGTTTATTGTTACCGCATTTTCACGATTTTGTAGAGGAATAGCGGCATTAACAGCAGTGTTGAGCGTAAGAACTGCAAAACTACAAAAACAGAGCTTGAGTTTGATCTTGCCAACCAAAATGAATTTTTGTCGAATTTTGCACATTTGTGTTTTGTGTATAATTTATGTTTATTGGTTTCTAAAAGCATACCACAAGCAGCTTTAGCCTGCTGGAGACTGCCCCTAGAATCCGCTGTGCGGTAATTGCATCATTGATATTACATGCTTCTTCTGAGCTATTCGAGTTAAGTCTAGAAAACAGCAATTTCTTATTTCCAGTATTGTTCGAAAATATAATTTTTTTAATTTCTTAAATTTTATCTTAAGCTGTTCAAAATACTACCACGCCTTAAATTTAGGTTGTCTTTAGAGTTATTGACATTTTGATAGTTTTGTTGCGTAATATTGCGATCTCTTCTCCACAGTTACTTCAGATAGCTTAAAGACTTTTGTATGTTGTTAAAAACAATTCGCTGTATAGAGGAATTTAACTAAGAAAACATGCAATCTCTTCTGTAAACTTATCTGAACCATAATCCTTATTTTTTAATTTTTAATTTACGATTATACTCGCGAACTGCACCATAATTTATTTTGAACCGTGACGCAACGTGTGACCAGTGAACCATATCGCAATCAGTAATTCATTTTTTTAAATATTAAACAAATTCAAAATACTAAAACCGAATACGCATAGCAACAATAATGTAGAAAATGATATGAATTTGATTTCATTGCCTATGCCTGCTGAACCGGGCCACGCTCTTTTCACCTGTAGATCAAAGTGGGCTCCTTTTAAATCTTTCCTTATGATATATTCGAAAGAATCCAATTTTGTTTCGGGTATACTCAAATTGATTTGGAAATTATTCGAGGTTGGCAATGACTAATAATTCAGTTCAGATTTTGCATAGAAATGCAGTTTCCAGGTAGGTAACATTTTGTAGAAAAAACGGTATTTCGGAATCCTAATTTGATGGGAACATTTATCTCAGTATATTTTGTGCATTTGCTTGGCGATCTTATGCAATGTTTACGTTTTAATTTTTAAAAATGAATGGCATTTGCTTACTGCTTGCAAATGTAAGGCTGACCGCTACCTATGAATTCAAAATTCTTATTTTAACTGGAATTTTTGCTGAACAACATAATTTTGCATGGTTCAACGTTAATATTATTGTACTAATTTAAACACATTAGTGATTGTTTTGGCACTTCAATCCTTTGTGATTTCTTTTTGTTTGGAATGATGACGAATGTAATTTAGCTTTGAAGTCACTGTACCACGACCACCATTTCTTCCAAAGCTATTTTTGAGGTTACATAACTGCGTAATACTTCACACTGGTGATACCATCATCGCTTTAGCTGTCTCATTTCCAAAGAGTCCAGAATCAGAAGAGCGTAATCGGCTATCGGGTGTGATTGACTCATCGAATTTTATTGGAAGTGGGAGAGATTGGCAACCAGCTAACATAGCAGGTCGATATTTTCAATCTTTACTTTTTAATCTATATGCTATTAAAAACTAATACTAATTAATAACTTGAGCAGCGTATTGGATATACAACGATGTCGAAACGAGGATTTTTTAAGCAATGCAAATTTTTAGTACTAGTTAATTTGATTATGCAAATTTTTTTTATTTTTTCATTCAATATGCCTTTCCTATAATCTTATTTTAGAAATGGTTATTACATAATAGGAAGAGCTATATAAAAAGCTCTGAGAGCACAATTTTTTTAAAAAAATATCGATCTGAAACTAGCCTCATTGAAAGGTTTTATGTGAAGAGTCGAGTCGAGTCGAACTTACTCAAAATTTACACGAGCTGAGTTGAGCTTAGAAATTTCGGCTCTTTGACAAGCTTGTAATAAATATTTTGCTAACAAACGTAGGTGTGATTACTGGAATGTATTACGTGTCTTATACAAATTTCTAAATGAAACTAGTATGATTATTTTGGCAGAGATTTCAATCGTAATTTATCATACTATTAATAAATTAAGATTCAGCTTTTCTGATCTTACATTTGCACTTTAGGAACTCATAATCAGCTCAATCATCGTCCATCATTGACAACTGAATCCTCCGCTGATAATTTCTTTGCAATTCCATCATTTAATGAGGTTGTTAAGCTTCCTGCTGATCACGATTTGGATGAGTTAACAAGTCCATTAAAGCAGTATCAGTCAGACTGTTTTGAAAGTATCGAAGAGCCTTTAACTCTGCATTGCTCACAAGTAAGTTTTTTAATTAAAAACACAATTAAATTTAGCATATGGTTTTTTACGAGTTAGCTTCACGAGCTGTTTTAGAGAAATCCGAATTCCTCAATTTCTAGAACATATAGTCAAATACGGATTTTAGATTTGGAATAAATTTCAAAAGTTTGTCTAGAATTCGTCAAGACATCGCAGTGCTATTCACAAGCATGCATTTTTTCCAGTGGAGATTTAACATTAAATGCTAATTACTTTTCAATATTAATTTTAGAAGTCAAATTCAGCATTTGATTTTGCTTGCAGCACATCGTGTTCGTCATCGCTCGCACCACCATATTTGCCTTTTGGACAAACTACCTCGGGTGTTACTTTATCCATTAGAACTTACTCTTATCAAGCAGAAGAAGCTGATTCTCGTGAAGAGGATGGTATTTTGGACGAAGATGACTATCATAAGCTACTCTCACTAGATGTGCATGGAGCCGGATACAGGTTTGTGGCCCTATCTATTTTTATTCATACTTTTTTTCATCTCCTTTCCACCTGAATAAATTTTAGGTTAATGACTCAATGCTCATCTGAAGAGTTAGCTTCACAGCACTGGATTACCGTTCGGCAGTTAAGTTTAGATATTGAACATTGTATCAGTGATTCCATAAGATCGAATTCCGACTGGGCCACTCGATACATCTCTCTACTAGATTATGATGCACAAATTTTAGAAGTAAGTTGTTTGTGAATTATAAGTAATCTGTTACACTGTTAAAATTATCATCGCAGTGCGAAGTTCAATATATAATTACACAGTAAAAGTTAAGTTGGTATTATGCAAATGTTTATTATTGGAAAAGCAACTCCCTTTTTTAAGCGAAGACCCAAGACTACATTTTTACATTTATTGCATGTTGCTATTTTATTTCTAGTACATCTTAAGAGTTTTTGCCATTTCGATGTCGTTGCTAAATATAATTTTTGGAAATGTTGACAGAAATGTTACTGATCGCAGATAAACTTTTTAGTTAAAGAAATTGAAACTGTTATGGCTGGCTGACTTCTTTTTGTTTGAAACTTATATTCAACAATGTCTCTTATGAACTATATCGTGTTGAAACCGCCCGTGTCTCGACAATACGATTTCCTCTTTCTGTTTTGAACCATTAAAATGTGAGATATTGAGTCTGTTTAAATGTTAATCTGAGGGACAGCCTATGACCTCGTATGAGGTGGGATACTGGAAATTGGAATTTGGTGCTCGATACAAACTACATCAAAGATCCCACTTGAAATCATTTCCATCCAATAACAGTATTTGAACTTGTCAATATTCAAAAACTAAAATTGAGAAACAGTGTATACTGATATGCTAAGTTGTTTGAAATGATCATCCTAAGGAATTGTATTTTTCAAAACTGAAAGTGTATTTAACCTTCTCTTTTTCATTTTATATCTGAACCGCAATTTTGCAGTATTTAAACATTCTCATTCGCACTTTTGCTAATAAAATATAATTTTCAAGTATATTTTTAATCCACTTCTAATACAATGTCTCGGCCATGCTTGTGTAAAAATTTGTGATGGTTTTAAAACCCAACTACCAATCAATTCTTACCTGAAAATTCAATTAACTAAGAATTTTCTAGATTCGCTTTTTGTCAAAAGAAATTTATGTAGTTACGTAGGAAATGATATCTGTAATTGGGAACACTATGCTATATGCAACGTATTTGCAGCCAACTGTTAAGGATGGGGTATATATTTTATGAACATTTAACAAATAGAGGGAGCTGTTTTAATAAATTGATTTGTGGTATTTCAAAACATACATATTTGTGTACACTGCATTTCACATGGACCCATTTTGTACTCGAAATTATCAGTGTTTGAACTAGTTTTTTACCAGTGTTCGCGATTTCTTTCTCTTTCTATATTAAATTACATATGGATTTTAATGTAATGTAAATTTTGGAAATGCTTGAAACCGTAGTTGAGAGAAGTGTTTAATAAAAAGACGCGCTAAGTTTTCCCTGGAGAGGGGTTGAGAGCTATTAATAAATGGTAATAGGTGAACATTTAGAAAGTTGCAATTGTTCGTCATCTTTGCAATTAGATCTCCGAGAGTATTTCTTTAAATTTTCTTAATCTGACCCCAAGAAGGCCGAAATCTTTTGCACTTCCGGAAAATCTGATAATTATCAATCTATGCATATACTGCCCCGTTCTTCAAGCATAGCGCATTATGACCACGGGTTGAGAGCAATGTTCAAGTATGCTGTCTCCATACTGCAGTAATAATACTATTAAAGTGGTTATTAAATTGTTGCGAAGTAGTGTTGAAGAGACATTTTACTTAAGCGTCGCAGTATAGTATATAAGGTATGCAAGTGCAGAATAGCTCTTGTTATTGAAATCTAATTACCGGCAAGGTTCATAAATTTTAAAGTAATAGGATATAATAGTATACTGATCAGTGTGAATGTGAAACCGACCATTGGTAACAATCAGTCAATAAAGGTGCTTGCAAACAAGCCTTTGGAGCACAACCTCCTTTGAAGCTTAGACTATTTAATTGTTTAGAAATGCATTTAGAGAATCAGTTTTACTTTGTTAAATTAGTTTTTTAACATTATTTGGCTTATGGTATAATCACCTTTTTCTTACCTCTAAAGTATTTCCCCTGTATATTGGGGCAAGTTTAAGTTCCGGATTTTTCTGGTTTTTAGAAATTTTATTTAGGTTTGTCCGGATACGTTCTGCATAGCTGCAATAGTTTTCATTGTTGTGCGAGCTCATCCAGCCTCTTCTTCATCTTCAAAGAAAATTCCAAGTTCCTATCATAGCAAAGTCGCTCTTACTTGGAATCTTATTACAGGTTCTTATTCGAAAACTATTTCTTAACAAAAACATTTAGGTAAATGCAAAACATTTGAAGTTACCGGCTTGGAACCTACAGATGGAAGTCATAATTGGCGATCAGGTCTAAGAACTTGTCTTAATCTTTTACAGAGCTTCCAAGTGCCCTCAACCTATCAGAATGCTGTTAAGGTTATGACCAATTCTACTGTTTTCTCTGGTAATATTTATAATTAGTCATTTGTTAACCTTTCCTTTGTGTATATACTATATGAAGCCATTAATTAGTTACAACTTTTTAAAACCAAATATGCAATAGCCTCACAAATTACTGCAAAGCGCAATATTAGTTTTCCAACCACTCCCTATATAGAGTGTGGGCTTTACCGCTCCATAACTATAAAAGTTGCAAAACCACTTTTTTTGTCTTATAAACATTTTGTATTTTCACTTGTATCATTCTTTCGCATTGGGTAATAATGACGATGTCCCCCCGTCAGAAAATTCTGGGTACGCCCATGGTTATTAGTCTAATGTCTTCATATGTATAATTTTATTTTCTTATTTCAATTTTCACTTGATTTTTTCTATTTAAGTTGTTAAATTGACGCTTGATTTAAGCACGTAGATTTTATTTCAATTTCCTTGTCACCACTTGAACTCTCTTCCACATTGAGCTTTAATTTGCGCACATCATGAAATTTATATTGAATTACGTTTATTCTGCAACGGCTTCTTGTGTGCATTTATTCGCTTTGCTTCGACTCATTACACACGCGAAACAAAAATTGCGATCCCGACAGAAAAATATCTGGTGTGATCAAAATGTCGTGGACTAACCTAGGCATATCTATCCTCTGATAAAGAATGCAATTCCAGCTGTTAATTTATGTCTCTAAAGCACAGGAAATGTGGTTATGGAAGCATGTATAGTCCATTTTTTATTTTTTATTGATTTGTTAAAATGAATAATCAAATTTTACTATTATAGATAATAGTGCCTTAGATTTTAGACTAAGTTAAATCAATTATGCCAGAATTGACACCGTCCATGTGGGCAGGACGTCGTTGGATCGCGATTGTGCCTGTTTTAATACTAAATTTGATTAAATTAGGTTTTTGCCAAATAGCAAACGTCTTTTGCCGGCGGCTGACCTCGATAGATGACATAGATGTGCACATTTGATTAATAACCAGGCTTGTGCTATTTTAACAAACAAATTTATATGATATCTGTAGTAATGGCTATTAATGATTTTTTTCAAAATTCATCAATATTATTTTTCAAAAGTAAGGGTCCTTAATGGCAATAATGTTTCCCACAAATAATTTTTTATGCATCCCATTTTATAATGGAAAAGTTGTAGCACCTGTTTTCATTGACAATCCTTGTGTATCGTTAAATGCGTAGACAAATAAATTATTGTATTATTATGAATTCGGTTAGCTTCTTTTAGGAAAATCATTGCCAACACTTTACGATCCTGTTTTCCATACAGCTTTATTTCTGTGATGTTCCAAGAAACTTTATTCTGATTTTACTGTGCAGTATTTTCATTAATTTAGTAATTAATCTATGTAATTTGAGTTTTAGTATAATGTTTGATTCAAGGTTTTATTTTAGTAAAAATATGAAGCTTGCCATTTTAGAGTTTGTATTAATATACATATTTCTTCAATTACGTAATAGGTATAAAGGGATACCATATAAAAATGTGACATACTATTTGAGCTTCCGGCCCACCCTATATTTTCTCTGATTTCATATTTTAAAACACGTGATTGTTACACCAGAAAAAACGTGCTTACGCTCACAATAATCTTTTTTTGTTTTATATTTTTCATAGTTTGTCATAATTGATAAATTGATTTTTTATTTGGTCATGTGTGACTACAGTTGCCAATTGCCGAACAATAGAACTCCTGTTCATCCGTTTGCGTGTCTGCTTTATTATTGTTACTGTCTCAGACATCTGAGTGCTAAGTTCCGTCGCTATTTCTAAAGCAATGACATATATCACCGAGATAAAAAATTATTATGTTGGTTATTAAAAACGTTTTTTCTCAAATTACCAACAATGCACTGAAAATTTATTCGCCTACTAAATCGAGTTTTATCTTCTATATACATTCTTCGGAATAAAAATTCCAGTGGTTTATGCTTCTTTAAGAAGTATAAAAATAAGAATCACATTTTTTAATTACAAAGCCTTTTTTGGAGAAAAATTTATCCAATAATCGGGAATTTGGTGCCGGTAAATGTATTTGGAGTACATTTGGCGGCACGAAAATTCTGGTAGATAGTGTGGAGACACGGAAATATGACACCTATTGTTTTAAAGTTGTCACGAAATTTATAAAGCATGCGCTACCAAAATACTTTACTGCAATATAGCTGCTATTTTTGCGGCGTTTGATATGGCTAGCTGCAATGATGCGCAGCAGTTGCCATTTACAATTTTAGTATGGGTGGACATTAAAAATTAACTTTAGAAGATATCTACTAATCAACTGAGTTGTAAAGTGCAATAGAATGGTAATCCATATAGTTGTTATACTCTAGATTACTTACATTGATTGTTAGACGGTTCAGTTTCAATATATTGTTTACTTTCGCAATTGTCCTCTTATTTACTTTTCCTATTAATTGCAACGCAATGAAAGTGAAAGTGGTTCTTATTGGAAATATAGGTAGGTTGATATTTTAATTTTTCGATAAAGAATATTGAAATTATGTGGACTGTATGTACGAAAAAAAAATCGATGTAGTTTAATCCTGTGTGCTGCAAATTCCTAACAATATTTAAGCATTGATAACTGCAATTCCTCTAATAATTGTCCAAATTATCTGCACTCTTTTTACTTCAAATATAGTTTTATCATAACCCCTGTGTTTATGAATTGCGTATAGTAAAAACATGTAAATCTATAAATATTTATCGCCTGATATAGAGTATGTATATACATGTATATGAGTTATGTATATATACATGATAAAGTTTTTGGAAAGTTTGTTATACAAAAAATGTTTCACTTCGTTTTATAAACAATTAAAGAAGTGTATACTCATCAAGCACACCAATGGCACTTTAGAAAAATAATTCTTACCATTATTTGTTTTATATATTTTGAAATAATTCAAAGTTGAAAAAATACATAAATATCTACATTACTTGAAAAGATTTTAAGAAAACTCCATTAAAAATTATATATTTACAAAATTAAATGGTTTTACATGTAAACAAATATATAGAAAAAGTACAAAATAGAAACTTACAACGTTAAATAAATTGTTTTTAGGCTATTAACATTTATATTTCTTGACGAAAATTACCTGTTATCTAAAAATATTTGGTTTTGGCGCTCTGTAGCCTTATAAATTGAAATGTTGTTGGCGCATTGCTTTGTTCACTCTTTGGCTAATCGAGTTCAAAATATGTTTACTACTCCTTAAAACTGAACAGTTGTTCTTTAAATTTTATAAGCAAATGTGAAAGGCAAAATATTCTATCATGAAAAAGCAATGTTGTCCAACTACATTACGAAATGAATGCTGCTGCGAAACAGAATGATAACTTATAAGTCAAGATGCTTTTTATGCGCATTAGTCCTACAGGGAGCTTATTGAAGTTTTTCTGAATATGAAGAGATCTTCAATAGTTTGTTAATAATTTAATGAATTTTAGCCAACAACGAAATTAGTTAAATAAAATTAGAAATAATTGTCTTATTAATAAATTTGTAATCTGATTGAAATAATAGAAAAGCGCAAAACTCACTGAAATATATATATATACACCACCCCATCCGCCCAGCCTCCCGGTGCTTTCAGTATATAATTACTTACGTAAAGTGAAACGTACAGCCACTGGCCCTGATGGTGTCCCGTATTGGATCCTGTGTGAAAATGCTCATTGGCTGGCTGAACCTGTCACGCATATATTCAACTTGGCCCTGTCTAGCAGCACATATCCTGATAAGTGGAAAATTAGCAACATCCGACCTATACCAAAGTGTCAATGCCCAAAGGAGTATAAAGATATGCTACCCGTATCAGTAACTCCAATTTTGTCGCGAGTTTTTGAGCGAATAGTAATGGACAGGTTTGTTTCAAGATAATATAATGAATACGCATCTATAAATCAATTTGGATTCCGAAAGCATTATGGGGAGCCTGAATCTGACAGAATACAAAATTTACAATAAATATTAAAGGCAATTGATAAACTACGATTAAATTTCAATGTCGAGTGATCGTATAGTCATTATTGCAAAATATGTATCGTAACCATAATATAGTACGAGGTATACAAGTTGAGTCATTATTCCTTAAATTAGATTAAATCATATATAAAACCAGGAAAATATAAATTGTGCATTTTGTATAGATACTGTTGCTGTGCACTATTTTAGAATTTCGATTAAGTTTAATGCGGAATGTTAACTT
Organism: Hofstenia miamia; assembly: GCA_900660155.1. Classification (NCBI taxonomy): domain Eukaryota; kingdom Metazoa; phylum Xenacoelomorpha; order Acoela; family Hofsteniidae; genus Hofstenia; species Hofstenia miamia. The sequence goes on from CABFPE010000287.1 coordinate 135,217, forward strand.
CAAAGAAGTACAATTGCATCTTTTATTTGTATATTTGGTTTTGAAATAACCAAAGAAATATTCCAGGATAAAGCGAATTTTGGCCTAAGAATTTTCTGGAAATGGGCTTCGAACAAGTCACAAAGTTGTCGTCTGTTTACACATGAGAAAAATATGAACTTTATCGGACTTATTGTTGTTCCAATTCCTTTATAAGAATGATAAACCTTTGTTTTTACTATGCTTGTTTAATGAACACTTTTTTTGTTAATTTCGAGTATTGAGCCCCACTCAGAACCAATTTCTAATATGCAAATTTATGATTTTTCGGAATATCTCGAAAAAATTCAAACCATTGGTTCAACCAAATACACTAACAGAACCTATCTACTAAATACAGTTCTTTTCAAAATTTTGTAGAGGATATTGGAGAAAAGCTTGTTCTGGGCATCTCTGAAGCCTGACTTGCAAATGAAGATCAATCATCTTTATGGTCAATTGACCATGACCAATCAAAATTTATACTATTTCGGCCAGATCGAAACCCTGCCCTATATTTAAACAAAACCAAAGGAGCGGGGTTCTATTTCTAATTTCTAACACGCTTAAGCCTAGCTTCAGATCCGATATTACCAGCAATAAAAACGTTTTTTAAAGCCTCTGGGTTGAGATTATAAATCCTATAATAAGCGTAAGCAATTAATAAACGTCTCGTACTGCCTGAATAAATCGTTTTTTCCAGAAACTTGATAACGAAATTACAACCGCCTTAAGCAAAAACGTTGACATTACGCAGCAACAGATGACGTAGTGAGGGACTCACCAGTAGTAATGAATTATTCTTTGATGACCTTTGCCGACGATAATAACCCAGTAATTCCAGATTCAGCAGATTCAGGAGATAGAGCTGATCAAATTCTTGACTCTTTACAGCGCCAATATGCTTCGAAAAACTTGTTCTTCAACAATAATAAGACGCACGAATTGTCTTCACCTTTAGTTCCTATACCCCTGAAGCTATTTTTGACAAAGTCGCAGCTGTGAAAGTTCTCGGAGTTATTATTGATGAGAAACTTAGCTTCAGACAACATATTGAGGCCGTAGTTGCGCGAGCAAACTCTACAATGTTCCTGCTGCTGAAGCTGAAGAAGCTGGGTTATACCTCAGCTGAGTTACAATTGATCTACAAGTCTATTATGGTCAGTATTATCACTTACAGATGCAGCGTGTGGGGAGGGGCGGCTAAGACTATTCTTGAAAAGATTGATGGAGTATAGAAGAAAGCCATGCGCTTGGGAATCATATCAAACTACTTTCCAATAAGAGAACATATTCGCATATCAGACCGAAGGCTATACAGGCAAATCCAACGCATGGGCGTAAAACATCCGCTGCATAAATACGTTCCGCAGCAAACAGAGTATGCAATGACAAAGCTACGACACAGAATGCCGTCAGTAAGGAAAACGACCAGCTCTAAAGAACTCTCCCTCTTCCCCAGCCGATTCCTGAAATCGTGAACTCTCCTTTATTCATAATCTTAATGTTATGATGGTTATCATAATAATAAAAGTTTACTTACTTACTTACTTATATATATACCAGAGAGGATTTCTTCTTAACTTAACCGGATCTTTAAAAATCTGCGTCATATTCGAATTAAAAAAAAATATGTTATTACCAAACCGATAACATACATTCTAAGATTTTAGACAAAAGTTTAATGAATCAAACCTTGATGAATATGAACGCAAACTCGATCAAAATTTTAATGAATGAAATGTATGTAGTTACAAAATTAAATAGAATGAGAAATTTAGATCTTTATACATGATTTTATCTAATTGAAATAGCCATAAAGTTTATTGAATAAATTATGCAGCTTTGTTTCATGAAACAACATAAACTATTTATTTCACTTACTACATTTTCTAGTTCAATTAACTTGTTTGGAAGACCTTTCATATTGCTTGTGAAAATGGTGGAGTATGCTTGATAGCGTGCTAAATATTCTTTTTTTCCTTAATGTTCGAACTATCTAGAAGACATAAAACAATTCTTCTAATGAAGATTCATCTTCTATTGTCCGCAAAATGCAAGCGGCATTTGTCTGCTGAATTATAATACTCAAACGTTGTTTAAAATACTCTGCTGCAAGTGGTTCCTTGGATGAAAATATTACTGACTTGCCAAGTTGGGAAATAAAGTATCCAGTTAATTTACCTGCACCGCCTTGACATTCAAAAGCTAGGGGTTGAAATATATAGCCTTGTTGAACAATGTCACAATATTTAGATATTTTTCGGGATTCAGCATCTGTTGCAGCTTTAGCACGAGCAAAAGTTGAAATCCGACTGGGAGCAATTGCATCGACTACTGTAACGTCCCACACTAAGGAGCGTCCTCTTAACCAAGGAACAGTAGTCATGCCATCAGGTCGTTTCCCATCTTTTCTGATCAATACCGGTGGTCCTAAAATTGAAGGGACGTCGATCATTGAAAAAGTGCGCTTAAAAAGGTTATTCAATTGAGAATGACGTGCAAAATTACCAGCGTTCCTCTTGCACGACAATCCATGAAGACCATAAGATGAAATATGTGCGCCACAAATACAAACTGTATGAAAAAAATTTATATGTAGAGATTCCTATATGTAATTCTTATCTAGGAATATATGGATATCTATCAATTAAATTTTCACTGCTATTTGCTTAATGCTATTATACAGGTGAGTGTGATAGATTGCTAGTAAGTTCAATAGAGAAAGGGAAGCATTAACAGGCGTGAAGGCTCATTATGAACGACGATTATCACCCCAAGACAAGAACATAAAAATATTAAAAGTTATATATGCCTATTAGCTTTGGTGCAAATAACGGTCAAAAAAGAATTTCAATTCAAAGAAACCTGCCCTTAGTCATCAATAGATGAAAACCCTTTTCCATAAAATTCAAGTAAGCAAAGCATTAGTTTTAAGTGATTGCAATATAAAAACTTGAATATTTCAGTCTGAGATCCAAAATTTTGAAAAATTTAGGAAATCTCTTAAGATTGCAAACAAAGTGTTTATTTAAAGTGCAGCAACAAGAAAAGCACTGAAATTATTGTCATAAATACGCTTACAAAAAATGACCCATTTACAGATTTTCTCATAGAAAAATCATAAATTTGTGTTCTGTGGATTATTGCGTGTTTAATTCCTTTTAAAGTAATAATCATGATTATAAATTTTAAATCCTTTCCAATTATGCTCAAATAGTCCAGGTCGAATAAATTAAAAGATTATAACGCTAGTTAATGAAAATCCTTTTCATGATTAAAATTTTTTAGACAGACGCAGCTAATTCTTTCATTCAAATTTTCAAAAAAATAAACCATATGCTGTAGTAGGTAATGGTTAATTATGGCGAAGATGCTATCAAACTAATGCAAAACTGCGAGCCGGGCCTGGGACCAAGAACTCGTCTCGCTTACATGTTCAAGCCCACTTAGAAGTTATTCACATGTACTGAATTTACCTATTATTTTAATATTTTTTTAACACCTTCTGGCCCTCTGATCATTCTTTGCGCCTTGTTGCAATAATACATTTAAAGATTAATAAAAAAAAGTACAAACATATTAAATATATTTACTATCTCTTATTTAAAGGGATATATTGCTAACCAGGAACGTATTATTTTCCTTAAAACATTACATAAATTGTTGTATTAAAAGAAATTAACATTCTTAAAAAAATTCGTTTAAAAACTTGTCACAATTTTTTTAGTGAAGCTCTAACAATCATTCATTATCTCACTTGACATTACTATGCTATCAATGACAAAATTTTTATGTTTTCCATAAGTCTTAGCAAAACATTAAAATAGAAGCAGTTTCATTTATAAAGAGAGGAAACAAACCTCATTTACATTGTGAACTCTGATTTCTGAGATTTTATTATTTTTTTAGACGAAAGTGCTTATCAATTTTAAGAAGAAACCAACAAAAAGTTAAAAACAAATTCTAAACAATTTAAGGTTAATCTATGCCGAAATTTAAAAAAATTTAGAAAATTTTGCCTTCATTGGTAACATTTGTGAAAATGCATATTCAATGCTATTTGGTAGCCAAATGCAATCAATTACAGAAGGGGTTTCACATCTGCTTCAGGAAGGGTTGAACTCCCTGGCCCCCATTCCTATGGTCTTGTATGACAATTTTATTGTATTAAGGTTAACAATGAATAAAGAACAAAGCAGAAGAAAAAGACACTATATTTTGTACTAAATTTAACAATATAAATATTGGTCACAGTACAAAAGCGCGTCTTAAATATACATGCACACAAATATACACTATTGCTCAGACCACAATCCAAATTGGCACCAAGAGGTACCTCTGAAAAGCCCAAACTTTGTTGTGTTGTGTGGGCAGCCATATGGAATGGAGGTGTCGTCGGTCCGCTCTTCTTTGAAGACAATGTCAATGGATCCAATTATCTTAACATGCTGAAGCAATGTCTAATTCCTTATCTTCGTCATAAACGTGTTCTACGGATAGTCAGGTTTCAACAAGATGGTGCACCACCGCATTGGTGACGAAGTGTACGAGAATACCTGAATAACACTTTAACTCAAGGTTGGATTGGTCGAGGTTCAGAGACAGTGCCATAGCCTGCTAGAAGTCCTGACATCAGTCCCTGTGCTTTCTTTCTTTGGGGAAAAATCAAGAATGAAGCGTACAAAACCCAGTCACGCTCTATCGATCAACTGAAGGAAAGAATCCGTGCAGCTGTCGCCAATGTTGACTTGGAAGTGCTGCAGCAGGTTCTGAATAATTACATTAAGTGATTGGAGAAGTGCATCCTCATCGAAGGTGCCCATGTTAAACTTTGATAACTGAATTGTGAATGCTTATCATTGCGTTACATAATACATATGTTTTTTTTGTGTCGATCTTTTGTATCTATAAACGACAGCTATTTAAAATCCGGCTATTGCTGTGAATCACCCTGTATATACACAATTTACAAGAAAATATGAACTGCACTTAAATCACGGTATTTCAATTTCTTTTAGTACTATAGTCCACGTTAATACATTTGAAATATCTCCACTTATATTCGAACAATTCAGGCCTATGCGATTTATATAATTGTGTTATTTTAGTTTTAAAGGTTTTTAGTACTTGGCTTTCTTAATTTCTGTAGGAAATTCATTCCAAAAACGGATTGAGGCTTAAATAAAAGAGTTTTGCATTTGTTTTAAAACTAGGGAAATTTATTGAATTGAAAGGAGCGATTTTTCTCTTATTTAAGTGCAACTCGTGGGATCTATCCATTCGAAAAACAGTAAATTTAGATTCATCAAAGGATCAGGAGTAACCCATGTTATAATTATTTAGCCAAATTTCAGAAATCCCCAAAATGAAATTTTCCCTAAATCATTTACTAAGTTTCGATATTCCATGTTTTTATTTGATAAATTTTGAAAGTTTATATGCATGTTCTTAAAGCCAGGTGTTTTGTTTATAGTTTTGATATACTGGTCACATTCGCGAATTTGATGTGGGCCTGGATTAGTTCTATTCCTGAAGTTATCAGAAGATTTGCAGAAAATAATATATAAAACAGTTAAAAATATCAAAGAAATGAAACTTGTAACACTTCTGATAGTGTAAGGCTTTTATATTATTGAGTAATCTTATAGGAAGGTAATAATAGGTTGAAGAAAGGTTGTGGGGAGTAGAGAAATCCAGCATTAGAATGAGGAAACAATTTAGAACAACTAAAAACATAATTTAAGTGTACAAAATTAATTTAATGCAATTTGAATTTCAACAGAATTGAATTAGCATTGTTGACGGACAAAGCGGATATGCACATGTTCATCAATCATTATGCAAATTATCCAATCAAATTCATAGTGTAGTGCCTATGGACGTCTATGAGGCAAAATACACTATCAGTGGCGTAAAGGAATAAATAATTTGGGCCAGGCTGATTTGGGCTGAATAACTGGTATTTTGAAATGGTGCGGGCTTGGGCCTAAAAGATCGGCCCAATTCCAACTCTGGTGTATAGTAGGAGATTTTAATTCCTTATTTGCTCGAGAAAAGTTTGTGGGTCTGTTCAAACAGCTATTGATAGAATCAGAAAATGAGTCGCATTAAGAAAATGAGTTGACTAGATTTGGAAATAATAATAAAATTAGTTTAATAATAAAATCAGTTTAATATCTTCATACTTGATATGAGATAGACTGGTTTCAAATTCAAATCAGTTTCATTACTACAACCAAAACCTTCTAAGGGCTTTGTTACAGCAGTAAGGCGTTAAATAAACTTACTATAACGAGAGTTGATAAGCATTATTGCATACCTTTCTAAGAAAGATCTAGTAAGATCATGCTTTGCTGCTTACTTATAAGTAGGTATTCCTTTATTTATCTAAGGGATCGTCACTTTAGTAGTAAAAAGAAAATTGTCTTCTTTTGCAATGTGCTCATGTACAAATATCGCTGATTTTATATGCATTTAATTGATCTTTTCTCCTTGACCCAGATATATTTAGGGCCTATTAATATCCAAGTTTGAGATTTTCGTAGTATCCAGAGCCTAATCTGCGAGGTGCTTTGAGTGCATTATCAATAACATTTTTAAACGCCGTTTCTAATTTTCTTTGCAATTGCAATTCAAAATTTAAATTTTAAGCCGCTTCTAAAAGGCTTTGGCTTAACACTAAGCAACATAGGAAATGTGTCGAGGTTGTTTTTCATCACTATTTATGTTTTTTAGCTTATTTCTGAGCACAAAGGAAAGTTTTTAGATGTTGGTAAAACTTCAATTTGCTCTCGATTTGGGAAGGATGACTTCAAGTTGGAAAAGCCAAAACTGGGTAACGCGTACTTTGAAAGAACAATGTATGTTGGATTTTTAATAATAATAATAATAATAATAGTAATAATAATAATAATATCTGTTGTAGAGAAGTTGATGATCAGAAGATTAAAATGAAAGTTTTTGATACCGCTGGAGAAGAAAGATATCGATCACTGGTAATAACTTATATTTTTATAGGGAATCTCGATTCATGTTGTAAATTTTAAACAGCGAATTAAAAAAATAATTAGACCCCATTCTCCAACGCGTTACATTAAAGTAACAAACTACTTTTTCCACATTTTCTAATAATTTTATCCAAGACATTAAGAAATATGGAAATCCCTGAAAAAGATCCACGTCTATGCGTGTTTATGCGATCACGTGTAATCAGGAGTTATTTGCTAAAAATTATTAATGTGCCCGAAGGACATGAAAATATTAAGTTTTTTCACTGAAAAATACGATTTTTGTAAAACATTCGAATTCTTGGTCTTGGCATCCATAATGTTCAGATAAAATGCAGTTTAGAACCTCTTGGGAACAACAACTAGCTTCTGCTCTTTTCTGTAGATAAGCCCTCAAAGCCTAGCTCAGGTAGTCGCACCGGGAGCAAATCTATGGTGGAAAGGATAGAAGACACTTTTCTATTCTGTTGTGATTTCAGATTTTAAATATTTTTATTACTGATTTTGAAAAGTCCTAGTGGAAATAGGTTTAAACGAGTTTAATTAACCCGCTTCCTTTAAGCAGAAAAGTTAAAATAGAGATTGTTCTATGAATCAACCCAGGCATTTTCTACAGCTTGGAAAGTTTCTATATAAAATTTTTAGGTACTCATTAATTACTAACTAATAAGCTATATCTAGAATCTGAAAGCACCATACATCGCGACTACTTCAAACTTTGCGCACAGCGAGCTTGAAGGAACTTCCATTTACAGAAAGCAAAATAGTTGAGGTTAGTTATTACTACGATGGGCTTTAGGCCACCTTATTGTCTGAAAATTAGGGACGGATGTGATTCGAATGTTTCTGCAAAATCTGATTTTTCATTTAAAAAAAGTTCATATTCTCATCTACTTCAGGCACAAATATTTATCATAAGAGGGGAGCACATTTATCCATGGAAATATCAACATCCAAAGATAAATGAATTTCTTAATAGGTTTGGAGACTATTGCTTGATGTGTAAAAAACTGATTGCATCATGAAAATCGAAAGCTTACCCGAATATTATCCACATTCAACAATTCGTGTGCACACCAATGCAAGTGGGTTGAAGTTGAAGTAGGAACCTTTTTTTGATAGGGTTAATATAATTAATATATTGGCTTATTCAATAGTAATTTTCTTCCAAATCTCACATATATACACATATATGTATATATATATATATATATATATATAGTAAATTTAACTTTTTTCTGCCTGCCGTACCGCTACCATATGGTATGATATATCCCTCAAAGAAATAAGATTTTCGTCGAATTTGTATAACATGGCAATGTGGAAACATAAAATTGGATTACCGAAATTATTTATCTATAATATTGTTGTTGAATTCCGATTAGATTCACAAACAACAAACTGCTTCTATACTTCTATTGATTAAATGGGCGAGTTAATGTGACAAGATCATTTCCTTAAACACAAAAATCACTTCTTCAAGTGCTTCCCTTCATTTATATAGCGAATCATTATTCCACGGAAGGAAGAAATATCTGTGCAATGTCCAAATTTTTCTTCAGTCATTCTGACCATTATTTCTGCTAATTCATTGGTTTTTGGTGTTATTTCTATATAGATTATATTTAAAGCTTTTGGACACATAGACTGTGGCTTGGACCAAAAGACAGTACTCCATCCCAAGCCCCGAGGGAGACCACTAATTTGCAATAAAATTATTGGGTGACTTAAGACTGGAGAAGCAGTCTTGATTAAACAACAAACCATTTATTGCTTTACTGTTCCATCGTACTTGGGAAACACCTGATTACTTGAACAAGCGAACAGCTTTAACAAGAACGAATTTAGCTCTACTTGTATAACAATCTCTGGCAATTTGCTGGATAATTTCGTCATACATTTGTTTCTATGTATGTCCCAATTTTCTTTTATAGTTTCAACAAAACTATATGGAAGATTAGGTCCACCGAGTAAACATAGAACTGTTGTAACGACGTCGTTTTTGTGGTGTATTGGCGTTTAATAGGCGTTGAAATGTTTGAGTGGCGTTTATAGTGCGGATTAGTGGCGGTGTGTAATTTTAGTATTATGACAATTTGAAGATAAATTTTTTAAAAACTGCATTTTTATTGATAGTTTTTTGTTTTATTGTGAAAAGACGTTGTTTTGTAATGTCGTTTTAGAGCTGTTATTATGTCGTTTAGCGACGTCGTTACGACAGTTCTATGTTTACTGGGAGTTGTAGATGGTTTATGCAAAAAGAAATATATCTGATGTTTTATAACGAGATCTAGTAATTAAGTCTGCAAGGTCCGAACTGTAAAAAAGAATTACAATTTAAGATTTGGAAAAATCCAGTTTTTGACTCATTGATAACGGCTCTGTATCTGAAATTATCGTTTGCATTTTCAAATTTCAATAAAATCACTTAAAAATTGGCAATCGTTAGAGCAGCCATATTTAGTAATTCAGTGAAGTGGACGAGGATATCATCGATGCACAGACAAATAATATTTTTACTCTTTCCATGTAAAATTGTATGTTTTTCATATCGAAATGCAGCGTGTTATTTTCAGAGTGGCATATTAAATTTGAAAAGTGTTTCAATAATTAATATTGTTCGAGGGTCAATGAAAAACATAATAATTTGTAATTTTCCCTGGATATAAAGAGATTTTGAGTTAAAACAGGAAAAGTATACCAATTTCTTTGTATAAATTTTCATAATTAACAACAGAATTTCTAAATCTGTTCTTCCAAAAGTGGTTGAACTTGCTAATAAAAACAAAAAGTATTACAAGCACATCAATTGCGGTAAGGATGTCAAAAGGGTGCTCTTTTATGAAGCTCTACTTATCATTAAAACGAGAAGTAATTTTTTTACTTTTGGACTGGAAATAGCATGTAGAATTACTGGCCTTTCTTGGAGATTTTAAAATTGCCGGCTCTATTCATGACTCAATCTAGAGTATTGCAATGGTGTATTTTTCTAAAATATATTTGAGAAACAAAGATGCTAAATCATATACCGGTGTATATATATATATATATATATATATATATATATATATATATTTTTTAAAAACCTCATCATGACGACGTTTTCAAACATAAATCTTTTAAAACATAAATCTTTTAAATTTTGCAGGGTAGTGTTTCTTGAATTGATATATTTAAGTTCGAGTGAATACTATTTAAGTTCGAGTCAATACTACTGGAGTAATAGAAAAAAAGAGGAATTAGAGGAAAATGCGATTCCCGCTAAATGCCTTAAAAACTTCGGAGTGTTTCCCGCCGAATGTAAGGTTTTTGCATTTTCCATAGCAAGAAGCGGGATATATATATATATATATATATATATATTTATACATATATACATGTATATATATATATAGAAAATATTCAAATGATAACTGCAGGTAAAGTCAGAAAATCGCATAGGCAATTTAGGAAGAATTAAGAATTTGCATACATATATTTTCAAAATCTAATCCTATTACAAACTCTATGCTTTTGTAGTAGAGAGAAAACTAAGGTTTTAGTAAGGTGATTAGATTATTCAGTGAGTTTTGCGTTATAGATTCAATCAAACAAAGTAGGGTGTTTTGTATGTCTAGTTTTGAGAGTTATATAATAATTTATGCATGTCATTACTAATCAGAAAAGCATTTTACAATATATCTAAGTCTAAGTTTAATAAATGTGATTTATTCTGTAGATGTATTTAAGAAGAAAATATTTAAAATAGACAGCAAGCTTTTTCCGAGATGCTCATGTTGTCATTTTCATTTATGACATTACAACTGCAACATCATTTAGTGACTTGAAGACCTGGATAGGTGATTTCTTTTTCTCGTTTGCTTAACTTCTGTTTTTATTAGATTTACTAAGAACATATGAAGGTGATAGATCAATATGTAAGTATGTTCTTTATTATTTAAATGTTAATACTAGCTGTAAACATCAACTTAAATATTAGAGACATTTTTCAAGTAACTTTTGCACTATATTTAAGCAGACTTCAATGTTTGGAGTAACACATACAATACTAACCAAATTGAAACAAAGACGAAGTATCATAACCTATATTAATTAACCAAACCGATGTACTTATTATTTAGTGGGTATGCATTTAATAAAATTTTTTATCTTGTTTATGATTTAGTTATGACAAAGATGGGATAGGATAAGCTAAGATAAGATATGATAAGCGGATCTTAGACGATGAGCTTTTGCCCTAGAGCAAAAAACTTAAGTTAAGGGATTCCACGCGATGGGCTTTGTCCCAAGTCAAATGAACCTTTAAGTGCTCTTTGGCATGGCACACGATGAACTCATGCCCCGGCGCATGCTCCGAGTGAAATAATCTTGCAATTATCTCGCGTGGGAACAAATGCTGCACATAGTGCATTTAACTTAAGTGTTTTGGCCCATCGTGTGCCACCCCCTTTAAATGCCCTCTTTGTAAGATTTGTTTCGCGCGCACGATAATTGCCTGCTTGGGGACCAACTATGAAATAAAACAATGCTCTATTTCAAAGGGGAAAATGATACAAAGCCTCTCCCCGTGCCGTAACAGTTTGTACCGAGCATTTTAATTAATTTCTCACTGCTTAGTTAGTAAAGATGAATTTAACTTTTAATTAGCCACGCTGAAATGCATTTCAATCTATCAGATACCCTAGATGCCAAATACTGGACCAAATGTTTAAGAGTAGCTTGCTTTACAGAAAATGAGCGGGTTTGAGAATACTTCATAAATATATTATTTCAAAATGTTGATATTTTTAAAAAATGATGTAATACAAATTGATAATAATTAAAAACTATTTTGGTGCAAACTTTAGTAATTCTTCGACATATCTCTTGTTTTTTCCATTTTTTAGTAAAGAATTTTCTATTGTAAATATGGGTGCCTTCAAACGTTCGTTTTTTTCAATCTGAAGCATACTGTAACTCATTAGTTATCAGAAAATTCATTACTGTGTTTAGAATGAATGAAAACCCAGTAGAAAAATATAGTAAATAATTCGAGTTTATTATTACTTCACGTAAAAATAGTAATCAATCAATTATAAATGCATTTTTCTCAATTTTCGATAATATGTTACCTTATATTTAATGTACCCAATTCTGAATTACTATTCTGGTGTTATTCTACTTGGTTGCAATGTTGCATATTATTCTCGAGTGAAAAACAGGTACAAAGATTGCAGTAAGTTATCTTACTTTTTGAACTTCGAAAGTTCACTTATTTTCTAATAGTTACCCAAAAATAATAGTGCACTCAATTGTTTAATACCCTGCTTTACAAGACCTTCAATAATCCAAGACTCGGCTAATTTAAATATGAAGAATTTTATGCAATCACAAAGTTATAAGTAAATTTCTCAATTTCTTAAATATAAATGATGCAATGTGCAGTCCTTTATTACATTAAGTATGAGTATATTTATGACACGATAAAAAAGAGCGGCTGAATTTTTTTGATTCGCACTGCGGTTTGCGGATCTGTTAAATATATATTGCATGTGAATGCAAAGGTAATGTGCATATTTTAGTAGAAAAGTAGCTGTTTTTGTTTCATCAATCTTGTAAAATGATATCTTTGTTTACATATATCTACCCCGGTATAAGATAATTACTCTCGGAGCACGTGCCCGGGCATAGTGCATTGTATATCCCATCAAAGACAATTTAAAAACGCACATTCAAATACATACACTAAGGGGGTGCCACACGATTAGTCTTTTGACTATAGTCAAAAAAATTGTTTTGACTATAGTCAAGAGACTAACCGTGTGGCACCCCCAAAACGTGACTTTTGCGGTTTACGATTAGTCAAATTTTGAAATAGAAATTGTTCTATTTGAAAATGACTATTTGTCAAAACTCTAACCGTGTGGCACCCCCGAATTACTTATTGTAATTTTGAAAGAAAATGGGAATTTTGATTTTAAATAACTTTGCACTTTCATCTTAAATGTCATTAATAAATAAACAATATAATTAAGATCATGGCCATTAAGATTGGCCCCAACAAACAACTTGTCGAAATTGCTTTAGTGTGTTTTTAAACCCAATTTCTTTGGAGAGAGATAGAGCTAGTTGATTGCGTATTCTACAAAGATTGCAACCTGCGAATTGGGCTAAACTTTACATAATTTTTTACATATGCGGTTGTTTATGAGTGATCAATTAACTATTTAATACGCATTCGTGAGCGTAGAGTATGAGGCCTATTTAATACATCACAGGAAATGGTCTCCCGTCACCTACAGTTGAAATGTAATTATAGTGACTCCACTTAGTAATTTTTGTACATGTATATGCAATGTAATTTACGCAGAAACCTCTTTTGATTATTAGTCAAAATATTTGACTATTAGTCAAATTTTTTTACTAATAGACAAAAGAATGCAAAACCGCAATTTTGACTAGGCCTATAGTCAAAAGACTAACCGTGTGGCACCCCCTTTACAATAAAAGAGGCTATGGATAAATGTCAACTAAAAGGTTTTTAAAAACAAGAGAAAGTAGCAATACGTTTTTTTACTTATCTACGATCGATAATACGATCAATTAATTTTCATAAATGAAATATGGTAATAATAATAACCAATTGATGTAATACCAAATACCATAATATAAATGGCCATAAATGTTAAATTGAATGCTATCTTCTCTCTTTGTGGCTATGTGGCATTTGTGCTAGTCAAATGACTATGAGAGGCGGGCATTTCAAGTAAGTGTGGTAAGCTCTGCATACTCGTACCCATTGTAAATTACTTCGAATAAATATAGGAAGGAATTCATCTTAACCCTAATCTTCTGGGAATTTTTCAAAATCTGTGATTGTTTGCCTAAGTATTTTTTAAACACTTATAACTCATGATCTAATGAAGATATTTAAAATCTGAAAACACCTCAAGATAAACGTTGTGTGTAAAGTGTGGCTGATAGACGGGCATTTGCATGCGATAACAGCTCAAAACTGACAACAAATTTCTTTGTTGTCTGTAATAACTGATAGTAATGTTTTAAGTTGATGCAAATTTTGGTAACACATGTACGCTGATTTTTTATATCGGTATTAAAAATGATACCCGGCCATACTATTACTTTCCCGGGGTAATTGAACTTTTGGGTATACTAATTGAAAATTCGGTCATGCTAATTGCATCTATAATGAACAAAATACGACTGTTGTGCCTATTCATTATAAATAGAAATAATGTGGTACATTTTAATAAGGCAAGCAGAAAATATTAACTGCTGTAATTGAAAATTTAACTTACGTTCCAGCGTGGTTAGTTAAAGGTTTGTTTAAAAAATGTCATTTTCAAGTGATTCAACATCAATCAACTCAAGCATTTTTTCAAGTATTGGACGAATCAAGAAAGAAGAGTCAGGGGCCATACAATAAATCGAAATTAGAGATAATTTAATGTGCTGAAAGTGGCAGAGATTGGTAAACTTATGCAAAAACTAACGGTTTAAATATTACAACAGCAGGAAGATGGATTATTCGAGGTAATCACAAAGAACTTTGACGCGGAGGACCCAAAGAAGCTTCATGTACAATACAAGAGGAACATGTGAGCTTTATGACTCAAAAGCTGGAATACAACTGTCAAATAACATTATCTGAATTATCTACCATTGTATTCAATGAGCTTTGAATTTGAGTGTCACGATTTACAGTTGCAAGACTTCTCAACAATCAATTTTTCGAAGTAAAAAATCCACTGTTTCTGACTGGGGGCAAATACTATCGAAAATAAGGGAAGTCGGCGATGTTGTGTTGAGGATATTTTGAGACTTACGTCAGATGGTAAAACTATGATCTTTCAGTACGAAGGCAACATCAGCCTTTTCTGTCGTTTTTCAAGGGGCCCAGCAAGAATCAGGCAAAGAGCTCATTCAATTCTTCATAATTCTCCTGGAGTTGCATACGAGGTTCGTTCAACAACGATTCCTGTTTTGAGTAGTTTGATAGAGCGAAATCATATCATCGTGATAATCATCAACTTGACCTCAGTAATGTGGCCATTATTTTAGACAACGCAACATGCCACAGTCAGCGTGAAGATCGTTTCAATGATACTGAATTAAATCAAATCACATTTCCGAGATTAGCACCTTACTCCACTATCTCTGATTGAGCTGTTTTGGAATACATTCAAAACGGAATATAAATCGCAATTACAACAACGTTAGCCTGAAATTATGATAGCGCCATCAGGTAAGACCCAGAGTGAACATCACCTTGGCATTTTAGAATAAATTATTGACAATTTTTTTCGAAAGTAAATAGTGTACAACAAGCAATGTGTAATTTCAATCATGTTAAAAGACAGTATACACCCTGCTTTGAGCTTCAGGGTTTGGAATATTGAAATTTGTTTCTTGTTACTATTTTGTTCCTCGTTCTGCTTTATTACTATTTTGTTTATTACATAGAAAGACACCCAATGAAGCGGTTATTCGCTTTGGTATTTTTGTCAGACTCGATGCAAATTATATAATATTTATAGAATCAGTTGTTAAAATCAGTCCAGTCATTTTTGATGATCAAATTTAGTGAGTTGTGGTAGAGAACGTATTGATGTATTACTATACGTAAAAAGAATACTATTAATAGTTATGCTAAAAATTCAATTTACATGAAAATTAGTTCAATTAGCATGACCATTAACTCTATTATAATTGAAAGAAGTCTAAGCAACTCTCTGCACTTCTCTATATCATACTCTGTGCGTTATCTCCCCACTCAAATAGTTGCAAAAATATTCTAGATTATCAATATAATAAGTATTGTCCTAACTATCCCCAACCTCAACACTAACCCAAAAGTAACCCTAACCCAAGAGCGATCTATATAAATAAATTATATAGATCGCTCTTGCCCCAACCTAAGAAAATCGCACCTTAGTCCTAACCCAAACAATATGCCAAATGTTATGCTATTAGCAATATGCAATGTATTATAAATATCAGTAAATTTTAATATGGATTATAAAATATGTATAATAAAATACTATTAACATGCTAATTAGTTATTCGAACCGGGCGTTTGTTTGTTTACAAAGCAAATTTAAAATTAACAATGTAGGCCTATTCCCCGACTTTATCCTAAAAGCGTTTAACATAGTTCTTTTCTTTGCGTAATTCAAAATGAATTTGTTTTGATTGAGTCGACTCTGCCATGATGAAGAATCTAGTAAGATTCATGATTTTGGTTAATATTAGGGTTAGGGTAGCGGCTAGGCTAGCTTAGGCTCAGGGCTTTGGGTTAGGGCTAGGTAAATCGTTAGTTAGGTTTGGAGCTAGGGTTATATTTTGGTATATTGTTAGTTAGGGTTAAGTTCATATATTTATAATCATTATGTTTAAAATTAGCATATTTTTGCAATTGCTTGGTTGGGAGGGGAGAGGGTGAGTTGTACAACGCAAAAGTACCCTTTTCTAAGCTAATTGACGTAGTTTTCAACCAATCAAAATTAGGAACTAGTACGGTATTATTCGCCAATGTAGTAGAATTCCAAAAAATTTATAATTACTGACATCAAAAAAATTTTTAAAATTGGATTTTTGACTCAATCAAAACCCAATGAATTTATAATAAAGGCAAAATAAATTAGTAAAATGACCAATTTCTAAAAAAACTGCGGTGGATGAGAATTTGACTACATCAATAAAATTGATATTTCGAATTTTAGATTCAAAGTGTTTATACCCTTAATAATTGCAAACATAATGATTCAATTTATTCTATATTCCTATATGTAATTCATCTAAGCAATGTATGTGAATAAATTATAACATTAGGTCTTGCATTATTTGGCAATAAATGTGATCTTGAAAAACAACGAATAATTAGTGAAAGACATGGCAAAGAATTTGCAAGCGAGCACAACATGATTTTTGCAGAGACTTCAGCAAAAACTGCGTTTGGTATGGGTTATTCTTGATCTATTGCAAGTAATGTTAACAATATATGTACAAATGATTTCATTGTCTGAATAAAATTAATTTAAATTTTCAAAAACATTATTTTAATATTCATTCCCAGCCATTTTCTTAAGTTCTATTTTCAAACACCATTTCACTAAGCTAAAAGAAGATAAAGATAAAGCTGTTTTGAAATATTGAAAAATAATCAAAGCTACGATTTGGAAGCAAAACTTTTATTAAATCACTTGTGCAATTTGGACACTTCAGCATAACTCTGAAATGTGCTTTGCCACAAAGCTTCACCATTGAGAGATTTTATCAACAAGTTTGCATAATTCAGACAGTTTCTGTGCTAAAAACAAAATGAAGATACATTGCCCTAGATATTTGAATTGACATTGAATTTTTTGTATGTAATTACAAAGTATTGTAGATTTGTTCATGATTAGTCAATAATGCTTTCTGCAACCAATAAATAATGGTGAATGTGTTGCTGCAATGAAATGTATAAATAGTTAAGTACATATGGACAGTGGCGGCTCGTGCATGCAAAAGCTAAGCAAGCAAATATTTTTAAGTAACTAAAATACACATAAATAATAAACCATGAAAAATATATTTATATGTGAAATCACTGAGGTGATTTTTTTCAGAGAAGATATTTGTAATAGTATTGTTATAAAAATAAGATTAGTCCTGCAGTTCATTTAATAAAACATTTTCAAGAAAAATTGCTATTATTTTCTTTAGTTTTTTCTCCTCTAATTGGTGTAACTACAAATGATAAATATCTAATATGATGTCAAATGAATTACTGAAGCATTTTTAGCAATAAGAAAATTACATTTGAATACAAGTAACAAATATTCTTGAATAATGAATTATAAAATAATATGATTTTTTGAAAAACAATCACATTCTCTTAAACCATGTTAGGTCTCACATTTTTGTTATTGAAAAACCTAAAAATGAATAATTATGAAAGGTAGATTTTGATACATCATGTAGATTGACTAATAAATTTTGTAGAAAACAGTTTTGTTTTCTATAGAATTTGTTTACAAAACACACTGTAATTACTGAACATATCTTGATATTACTCTTGGCACCAACTTAGTCTACAGTGATTTCAAGTTCTTTATGAACAATTTTGATAGAATTGAAAATATTGTAGTATTTTAAAATACAATTTAAAACCTAGAGAAATATTTTCTAAATAATTATCCGCATTATTATATTGTTTAAATCAGTATGCATTGCTTCATTATAATTTTTTATGGCTTTTACATATTTCAATAGCATTGAATGTTAAACTAAATATACATGCGATAACTAAGCGTATTTAAAAGTATTTTTTTCATAAGTACAGTAGCGATCAAAAGTTTTGGGACACCTAACTGAACCAAATTCTTTTTACAGTGATGAACACTATAGCTTTGATTTTTTGCAATTGGGTTAATTTAACATTGTGAATTGGAATTTCTCCTTAATTTTTATATGTGCAATTTAATTTTCATCCTATAAACCCTGTAAATGAGCCCCTACAAATATGTTAGTAAATATGCATGGTATGTAAACTATAACATAAAAATCGTATTCAGCACGAAAACTTAGTATATTTAAAAAATTTTGTAGGAATTTATTCAGAAGTTTCTGAAATATTGGTAGTCAAATCTTGTACAAATCCATTACATTGCTAATTGAGATGCAAATTTGAACATTGCAATGGGATTATCACAAGATTTGATGACCAATATTTTAAAAATTTCTGAGTAAATTCTTACAAAAACTTGTGAATATACTAAGTTTTTCATGCTGAATATGGTTTTTACATACAATGCATATGTACTAACATAGTTTTAGGGGCCCCTTTACAGAGTCATAGGATGAAAATTAAATTGCATACCATAAAAATTTAGGAGAAATTTGAATTTACAATGCTAAAATTAACCCAATTGCAAAAATCAAAGCTATAGTGTTCGTCGCTGTAAAAAGAATTTGTTCAGTTAGGTGTCCGAGAACTTTTGCACACTATTGTATATTAATTTCTCATATTCCTAAAATTTTATTATTTCTAGGAATTAATGAAGCAATGGAAGACATTGGAAGGCATGTGTTAATGCACAAAACTAAAAGAGGTGGTCCTACTACCAACATAGATTTGCATAAGCCAAGGACAGGAACAACGAAAAAGTCAGCATGCTGCTCATAGTTGTTGTAATCCAATACATTTAGCTATGTATGAAGTTATTAATACTAAGTGATTAATTTCTTTGAAATATATGAGTAAAAAATGTTCAATCATTATTCAATTTAAATCAATAAATTATGTATAATATATGAGAAGTAAGTTACATACTATTTTCTTGCAAAGTTAATTACATTGTAAGATAAGATAAATATTGACAACTAGAAACTGGTAATTTATCTGAATAACGTCATCAAATATTCAAACATTATGTAAATACATACAAAAGAATAAAACAAAATATTATATAAATCTAGCAGGCTAGGGATAAATTACTATATTGATTGCAAGAACGAGATATTGTATAATCATTATTGTAAAATTTGTATGCTAGCCATGATTGACCAGACATACTTTCGTTTAAGGTAAATTTTAATGTGCTTTTTAAAAAATCCTATTTATTCAATTATCCTTATCTCTTTAGGCAATGAATTCCAGGTTTGAATAGTGGTATTAATTAATAATTTTTCAAAGCTTTTCACTAAACTTAATCATAGACTTCTAAATAGTAACTAAATAGTTACTAGCATTGATCTGGAAATGTAGTCCTTACTTCTGAAAGACTTGTCTTTTGAAACATTTAATGCCCATCTTAATTGAATATCACGTTTTCTTAAAAAGCCTCTTTTATATCAGTAAATAATATATTTGCATAATTTAAATGACTCATTTTAAATACATGGGAAAATTGAATTTCACACAAGCATTACCATAATTGACATATTTCTTATACATAGTAGTTATTTTTCGAACTATTGTATTAATGTTAGATTCAACATTTATATATATATATATATATATATATATAGGGTAATGAAATTAATATATTAGTTCTTTCAATAGTGATTTTCTTCCAAATGTCATATATATATATATATATATATATATATATATATATATATATAGATAAATATATATATATAGAAAATATTCAAATGATAACTGCAGGTAAAGTCAGAAAATCGCATAGGCAATTTAGGAAGAATTAAGAATTTGCATACATATATTTTCAAAATCTAATCCTATTACAAACTCTATG
>CABFPE010000287.1:171160-182538 GCA_900660155.1 Hofstenia miamia
ATTTCTTGACTTTTTGCTGGGCACCCTGTATATATATATATATATATATACTCATTATATTTTAGTTCAAGTGTAAATGAAATGCGATTCTAGTGGCTTAAAATCGGTAAGAAATAAAGAAAATATTTCCAAAATGAATGAAAAGGACTACCGAAAGCGGCGCAAGAAGCGTCAAATAAATTTTTCTATTACGCAGCCAAAGTCCAAACGACAAATGAAACAATTTCAAGCCATTGAAGATCATGCTGAAATTTTCAGGTATGTAATTTTATTTTTTTCTTGATTCTTGTCAAAGTATTTGTGTTTAGTTGTACATGATTTGTTGTCAAAATATAATGCTTTTTATCAAATCCAATTATTAAATAACAAAAAATTGCATATGTGTATATGTTCCATAGCTACAAAGTAACTACGTGACCAACCATTAAATCATGCGCTCTGATCACAAAGATCTCTGAATTATTGTTCCAAATGCTAACTGCACTTTGAACCCTTTCCTTGTCACTATTGCAAGTGCGTTTTTGTACATGCATTTATATAAGGTCGAAAGATTTTCGATTAAGACCATGGACCAGGACCATATAGAGGTTATGGAAGGACAGCAAGTTTATTTTCTGGTACGAAATTACTGTCTTGTGCATTTTGGAATACCGACACCTCGTTATCAAAGTTAAACTTGTATATTCGGTGTTTGTTGCATCCAATACTACAAATTGTCGATTTCCGCTACTACAATTACAGTCTCGCTACTAAAAATAATTGTTGTCCAAAGTTCTTCTGTCCATATATGATATTGGTAACATCATCATAGACGACCTGACCTCCGTTCTGGAAAAGACGACAGGAATCAAACCAGATTCACGCATTGTGTTCAGATTGGCATTAAAAACTGGTTGATCAACTGTATACACGATTTAGGAGTTAGTTCTAGTATAATTTTTAAGCGACGTTTGCCGTTTGTGCAGACAATATGCGGCGTCTATCACAACGGCGTCGTGGTGCAGCATCTATGGATTCATTATGCAGATCTTTTCCAGATTCATCAGTTGATATTGACATTTATAGTAGGAGGTTATTCTTCACTTTATATAGTATGTTGTGACTGTAAAGAAGATATCAAATGCTTTGATATTGTCTGCTTGATATCAAATGTTATAAGCATTCAATACATAAGGTGAGGGGGAACATCGTAGAAATTAAAATATAGAATCCTGTACTGCACAGTTGATTTGGGTGTTGAAAGCAATTATTAGAAGAAAGATGTACTCCTTTAGGAGAATTGATGTAAAATATTATAAAGCAGCATTATCATAGTCACATAATTTTAAATTTTGAGTAGTTTGTTAATTTAATATGCATATTTTACTAAAATTATTTTGTCAATTATTTATAGCCTGCAAATCGAATTCAAATTTTCAACTATAACTGTACTCAAAGATAAAATTCTTGACTCACAGGGCCCTAGTGTAGCTTCGATTTAAATGTAATCATGTACATGTTACCTTTAATTGATTTCTGGTTGATAGCATTTCGAATTTCAAATGTTAGGTGATGTAGCTGTTTCACTGCCAGCTGATTTTGTGTACATGTGCTGAAATTTAAAAGGAAAAGTTGCGTGATTTTACACTGAATTCACTGACAGATTCGAATTAATGGAATGCTGGTGATTAAATTCGTAGTCTTAGTTTCTTCATTTCCCTCCAGTCTCGTTGAAATATTTCAGTTTCTCACTGGACTAAATAGTCACACAGAGTTTTAGCAAAAGTCTTATTTTATGCATGTTACAAGTTTTAACTCTAAGCCCGTTGTTTTCTCATAGATTACTTTAGTGTTATTGCTAAAGACATTCATGTTTTGCAGACAATTTCACGGGCGTTTTTTGATTAAATGTTCACAATTTTTAATTGTGTTTTTTTGGAGAAGCACAATTTTATTGTTAAAAGTGTTGATCGTAAATAGCTTGCATTTATTTTTCGCTTTCAATCCATTTATTTTTAAAGTTTGCCTTTTACTATTTATGAACGAACTACTGTACTTAACCGTCAACTTTAAATTATCTCAAGTATAATTGAATTATTTTTCTTGTAAATATAATCAATTTTTGTTTAATTTAGTTAATATTTAAAACACAACAGATAAAGTTTAATGGTCGAATTGTGACCACATTTGTAATTATTCATAAGTTAATGTTTTAAATTATTTCCTAAGTAGTTCATAGTAGTCCTCCAGTTTGTTTGCGTTGAAAGACATGAGCTTAAATTTAGCGCCTGTGTTGAGTGATTGTGAAGAACTTTAAATTTCAAGTATGAGTCAGCAGCTTTTAGTTCTAAGTACGCTTTTAATTTGTAGCAACTTATTGTGAGAAACATCGTTTTTATTCTAATATTAATAAAAATTCGTTTTAAATTGCTTTGTCAATGCTATGTATAAATTTCACACACAATTGCTCCACAAATTGCAAAAGGCAATTGTTAGTCCTCTATGGAGTTTTAAATATTTGTGTTTAGAATGGATTTTATAACACAGATGAAAATTCCAGATTACGCGCCTCCACCAAGTGACTACATGATTTTGGAAGACAGCTGGAAACCTGAATGGGAGAAAGCTGTGCAAGTTCCATCCAAACCAGCAGACTCACAGGCGCCTCTGCTGCGGCCATATAATGGTCCCAAGGTTCCATCGTTCAAATACAAAATCAGCAAACGGTTAATTAGAGATGATCCTTCAGAACAGCTTTTTGTTGAGGTGATGTATGATTTTATGCTGTGCATACATGAAAGTTTCTACCCTTAGGTAGAAATCTGTATTGTTTTAGAGAGGTTCATGAAAGCTATTACATTATAGATGTTTCAAATATAAGTAGGGTTGTTTTCTTACCGGTAAAAATTGGCATGAAATCAAAAGATGCCAATATTTACTTTGTGAAAACACAATATTAATTTTAAATTTTATTAATACTATTGCTATTTAATAATGAAAATTGCTTTTAAAATAATCCGTTAGGAAAATTACTCCTCATTTGAACAAATTAATAAGCTATTGTAATTGATGGCGCAATTAATGGGTCGTGTCTACAACTGCCACTAATTATTGTTATAATGATTATTAATCATGCTCATGTTCAGCTGTACTATTGCCAATTATTTATTTATTAGCGCCTAACGTAAGCTGTTATCATTGATTAGTGCACAGGGGAAGTAACGCCAGTTGATTCCTAGGACCAGTTTATTATTCTACCTAATTTTAGGACGCATTAACCTTTAGCATTGGAAACAAAATGATTGTCACTGTTGGGATAAAGATAAGCAACGTTCATTTATATTTTTTGTCAAATTATTCAAAACAGCGTGTAAATTTAGAAATTAACATAGTTCCAAATTTAGTTATGTATTTGAAGATAGTGTCAATTTGCATTGGTTCTGTATAATGTTGTTTTCCAAAAAAAATTATGCCGTCAAAATTTTTCAGTCGTTTTAGGAAATTTGGCGTTTGCAAGCATTGCTTTTAAACTTTGCACTTTTCAAGCTTTAACCTAAAATTGGCCAACATTTTTTACATTTTTTATGATTCCTTGAAAAAATTGAACGCTTGTAATTATAATTCTCAAACTAATAAATACATTCAAAATCGGAAAAAGCGGAAAAAGTTGGTGTCGTTGTCATTTTTCGTTCTTATACCTCGTCCGGTCGCTGTCAATTTGAGCCATGCCGTTGCACAAAGTTACCAGTCGCAGGCGCTTTCATCTTCTGAATCTGCGCACGGCACGCCTCGGGGGAATGAATGGTCAATCTTCATAAATAGAAACAGTTAATTTTAGTTGTTGTTTCCATGTACTTTCGATCTGATTACCTAAACATTAGGAATCGAGAGAATTTAATATATTTTTAAATATTTCAAATTCAATGACAAATACTGACTCTTGAGAGTTTCCAAATGTCATAATAAGCTTGGAGGAAATTGCTTGAAAATGTGAGGAATGCTGTTTATCCTTTTGAAGGACATAGAGATTTTAAGATTGTAAAACTAGGACTGGAACTCCATTAATCCGTTAACAAACTTTTGTTTATCGATATCCCGATAAAGTTAAACATATATAAGCATATTTCTTTTTTTTACAAAATACGACAAAAGTATAGCATAAAAGAATGTTGACAAACAAACATTTTCCACTCAATATACATACTGGTATTTTTCGGTAAATTAGATGCTCAAGTAAACAATTTTGTTTATTTCTTAGGTGTTCTAACTTTAATCTTTGAGGGATGATCTCAATTTTCTATGATTCCCATAACAGTTATTGCTCCCTCCTCCTAGAATTTAAGACCAATTTCAATCGTTACATTAGGACATTTAAGGTACATTGGCCATACTACGCACACGTTTTATTTTTCGTAAAACTAGTTCGATTTTTTGCATTGTACAGTGCTTCTAGCAAGCCTAACATTTAAATAACGGTGTATTAACTATTACGCGGAAAAATGGACATACAATTTCTGCGAAATGTATCTATAAATGTTTCCCATCTCTAGTTAGTTACGAAAATGACACTTTGCAACATAATATTATATTATTATGATCAATAATTACCATCTGATCTAGACTTTTTGTTCATAGATTGAATAATGATTTCCAAAAGATTCACAATGCAATTATGATGTATTCATGGATGTTTGTTTAGAATGAAACGTGTGATTATGATCTAGACGGCCAGGATCAAAATTGGCTGGAATTGGTGAATGAACATTTAACTTTGAGTGCACTGCCAATCATTAACGAGTTGACAATGGAGCGGATAGTTGAAGCTTGTGAAGTTGCTTGTCAACGACGCTGTAATCAATTGGTATCAACAGAAGAAGGCCTAGGAATTGAGTACGATGCTAATGTCGTCTGCGACGTGTGCCGCTCTCCTGATTGCGATGAATGTAATGAAATCCTTTTCTGTGATAGGTGTAACATTGGAGTTCATCAAGTACGTAATTTTATTGCTGCTAGAAATATTATTTTTCTGTGTTTTATTTGTTAGCAGATCCTAGGACGGAATTGGATCTCCTTCATCAATGATTTAATGAATCATTACACAATATGGATTCTATTAATTATTGTATACACCTGGCTGTGCATCGATGCTAAATGAATATTTCTTGTGTGTCACAGCGGTCTTATCGTTTTATCAGTATATTCTAATTGTATCTAACCATTATATGAATGGGGTTGGGAAATGAGAGCAATAGTGAGTTAACACACACACATTTCTATTATCTTACTAAAAATATTTTAAATCCTCTTTAACTTTTAGTTCTTCTTGTGTTAGAGCCAAATCGTATGCAGCACATTTGAATGTTCTAAATCACTACCTATCACAACAATTAGTGTTGCACATATGCATGTGACGCGATTAAATCAATGATTATGATCAGAAATAGTGATAAGAATTTGGAAGTAATGCAGTCAACATCCATCAATCAAATATTGTGGGTTGGAAGTAACTTTTCTTCTACAAATCTCCATGCTTCATTTCTGTGGGACGTTGTCATGTATTACATTTTGAATCAAACAAGTCTAATTGCTCATTTCCTTCCCCATAGTTTTCACCACTATGTGTTGTATTGATGCGTGCTTGCTTTTACAGAGGTCTGCATTTGTCGCATACGCCGCCGTAGAATTGATCATGATAATCAGCAGCGTTGTACTGGAGTATCATTGCAGGAACGAGTACAGTCACTGATCGACTACTTTTTAGAAATCATTTGCTTCATCATATCATCTTTAATAATGATCATTTATGTATTTTTAACTTAATGTTTATTGTGTTGTTGCTGAATAAATATTTTATTTTTTATTCTTATATTGTTTCAATAAAAAAGAAAGCATGAAAATGAAATATGTAGTTTAATAGACATGTTCGTCTATTACTTAAATGAGTATTACACCACTATGATTCTCAGTCCTTGATGTACCAATGGCATTGCTGTCATGGTTTTTTCAATGCAGTGTTAACTCTTTACCGCTTCTAATTTTCAATTAAGATGAATTATACTGTAAATTACCGCAATCATGAACATTTGACATGAGTTTTTTATCTATTACTCGAATTGCCAACATTGCAGATACAGACTGTTAAAAGATCGTGCGTTGAATAACACTTACTTGAAGATCGTCTGTCTAGTTTGCGCAAATGTCTTGTACAGTGTTATTGTCAACCCAGTAACTGAATTTTAATTGGTTTTGCATTCGAGGTCCATGATCTTACCATAGACCAAGTTTTTTCAAATATATTTTAGAATTAGAAAACTTGAAAATGATCAAAACAGAAAATGTCTGCAAATTTGGGGAGTTTGTTTATATAGAAAATGAGATTTTATCGGATTGCAATACTACAGTAAATTAAGCGATTTATTGATTAACAATTTTCAGAAATACAAGATAGCACATCCATTTTAATTTGCTTATTCTAGCCATCATTATTGACTTCATCTACTTTTTTGGTTTTTTCAAGTCAAGATGCCAAATAATTATTATTGTTTTGTAGCACTTTCATATTCTGTGAAATTACATTTCATTATAACAGTTTTAATGTAAAGATTTAAATCATTTTTAATGGAATCATCGTTTTCTCTTTAGGCGTGCTATGGAATTCAAGTTGTCCCTGAAGGTGATTGGCTCTGTCGTACGTGTTACCTTGGTGTTCATCCCCCCTGTATTCTTTGTCCAGTGGAAGGTGGTGCCATGAAAAGCAATAGGCGTGGTTCTAGTTGGTGTCACGTTTCATGCGCTTTGTGGATTCCAGAAACTGCTTTTGGAGATTCTGACCGGATGGAGCCAGTAATTAACATTTCACAAATCCCTGATAGTCGCTGGAATCTAATATGTGTTATTTGTCGAGAAAAAGTAGGTGCTTGTATTCAGTGTTCAGTTAAAAATTGTACAATTCCTTTTCATATCACCTGCGCATTTTCTCAAAATCTAGAATGCTGCGCTAACTCTGAGGACGGTTCTGATGAGATTCTATTTCGTGCCTTTTGTTCTAAGCATACAAAAAGCCGTGCTGAGAGAAGGAAACTCAATGCTTTGCTCAACAAGAACAACCAGCCATTTGTTACATGCGAAAATGTTTTTGAAAAAATGAATAACATCAATGATGAGGATTGCGACCATGAGGAAAATGCTTACGATTCCAACTTCACACTCTTTCCTACAGACTCAAGGGAATACCAGCTAACTTTGTTAAATCATAAATTTTTCTCTCTTGTGGATCCTTACACTATTTCACAAAATCTTCAACTCAATTTCATTCACGTGAGCCTTGTTTATGAATATTGGAAGCTGAAAAGAGCTAGCAACTATCACAAACCACTAATGCAAGTCAAGCCTGATAGCTTGCTAATTAAATCTGAGTCAATCAATCGTCAAGACGATACTTTAGCACAACGTGCGCGCATGTATATCCAATTGCGTCAAGATATGGAACAGGTGCGTAATCTATGCTATATGGTAATTTCACGTGAAAAACGTGCTAGAGCATTAATGCGAACAGTGGAAAATATTTTTGAGCACCAATGCGATCTTGCTGAACAATGCAACAATGATTCTTGGATTTTGACAGCACATGAGGTTAGGATTTCTAAGAAGACTTTAATTGAAGATCGAATGGATTCTACTTTAAAAACGAATGTTCAAAACCCGAAACGCCAGAACAAAACTAATGAAAAAACTGAACTTTCAGAGCCCATTGCACATGTCGATAATGAGATATCGTTTAAAACTCCAGATAGAAACTCAGAAGATTTCCAAAACGGCGATTCTCCTAACCCTCTGAAACGAAAACGAGGAAGGCCGCGAAAGTTGAAAACGGAATTTTCTGATCCTCCACTTCAAACACTGAATATAGAAACTTGCTCAAATGACATAAACGTTAAGGACAATTTTGTTTTAAACAACAATGAAGCGTTATTTGAAAAGTGCAATGAGTTAAGCAATAATGAAAAATGTCTTACCAATGAAGATTATACCTCAGCTGAAAGTTTCGCATTTGACAGTGAGTCACAATGTGAAGAGATAAAGCAAAACCTATTTTCTGCAATTGATGTCAAATGCATGCTAAGTAATGATGTTGGTCACAGTCTTTCTAACTCTAAGCCTAATATCTCTCAAAATGGATGTGTTAACGTAATTGATATATCTAATAATCATTCTGCCTTGTTAAATTTTAGATCAAATGGACTTTTACAGTCAAAAAATGAAAATAAAATTAGAAAAATTGCTAGAAAGAGCCTGAATAATGTGACATTTCTACAATTAAAGACTTTAAATAGTGTTCAAAAACATATTCCAGTGGAATCAAACAACACTGTTAATGACCAGATTAAAATTGAATTGGTTAATGATCGTGTTCAGGAATGCCACTCTAACCACTCTGAAGATGAAAAACTAGTTCCTTCCAAGCCCACGTTCTCTAAGCTGAAATCATTTAAAATTCCCAAAATGACTGAAAAACCATTAGAAACTATTAACCTCAAGTGGAAATCCAATCAGTACGAACCTCTGGGAACGGAAACACTTGAAAACAACCATAAAAGCGCCGATTTCGAAAGCAGTTCAAGTGGCCGGCGCTCTACAAGACTCCAGACCTCATCATGGTGCAGATAGTGTTGTATATGAATATATTATTTGTAGTTTAATTTCTAATTGACTATGATTCCATTATTAAATTTAGAATTTCTATTTCAGGGATCGATTTCGCATCATATTTTATTTTGTTTGTATTGTTTTAGACTTTGTCTTTTCTTATTATGTACATAGAATATACTTCAATATTTCTAGTTAACTCATTAGCTTGGAAGGTTCGTTTTTTAAATATAATTCAATCAATTAAAGACAACATTCATTATCCAATAGAAGTTCAATTTTGCAATTGTACCTGTTAAATTTTAAATTCGGTTAAAGTACATTTATGTTACATTACTTTTTAAATGTTGTATACATTCTAATTTAATTGAATAATTTCGTTATTAATGTAGGCATTAAAGAACTTATTTTATTAACAAAAAAAGCTTACAGAAAATTTGAAAAATATAACAATACATATATTGAATCTTAGCACTACGAACTTGAGTAAGCGTTTTCGCAATTGCT
This sequence comes from Hofstenia miamia, assembly GCA_900660155.1. NCBI lineage: Eukaryota > Metazoa > Xenacoelomorpha > Acoela > Hofsteniidae > Hofstenia > Hofstenia miamia. Next base: position 180,293 of record CABFPE010000287.1, read on the forward strand.
TCCGATATTACTGCAATTTTTTAGAAAGATAGAACTGTTGTAATCATTTTTTACCGCAAATGTTTAAAAAAATTATTTTGGTGAATTATTTGTGATGGTTTAAGTTGTCAATACTGAACCTGGAAATATTGCATTCTCGTAATTCGGGTAATTTTCAATGATAGGAGCACATTCTTTATTCGCTCAACTAATTTTTTAAAGGCAGTGTTTATATGCGTTTTGAATCGATTGTTGCTCTTCGATATTTCAACTTCTCACTCAATTGGTGCAATAGTTAATAATTGTATAATCGTCTATTGTTTATTTAGATGGTTGCATTGCATGACGCAAAATTCCTGTTTTTGCATGTTAAAACATGAAAGTTCTTCACAGAAAATTGCGGATTCTCCAGGACTGCGTAATTTTTGGTGGAATTCAAGTGTTATGTCAAAATCGGTCACATTATGGGGAGTCTGAATCTGACATAATACAAAATTTACAATAAATATTAAAGGCAATTGATAAACTACGATTAAATTTCAATGTCGAGTGGTCGTATAGTCATTTTTGCGAAATATGTATCGTAACCATAATATAGTACAAGTTGAGTCATTATTCCTTAAATTAGATTAAATCATATATAAAACCAGGAAAATATAAATTGTGAATTTTGTATAGATACTGTTGCTGTGCACTATTTTAGAATTTCAATTAAGTTTAATGCGGAATGTTAACTTCAAAGAAGTACAATTGCATCTTTTATTTGTATATTTGGTTTTGAAATAACCAAAGAAATATTCCAGGATGAAGCGATTTTTGGCCGAAGAAATTTCTGGAAATGGGCTTAGAACAAGTCACAAAGTAGTCGTCTGTTTACGCATGAGAAAATTCTGAACTTTATCGGACTTATTGTTGTTCCAATTTCCTTATAAGAATGATAAACCTTTGTTTTTACTATGCTTGTTTAATGAACACTTTTTTTGTTTATTTCGAGTATTGAGCCCCACCCAGAATCAATTTCTAATACGCAAATTTATGATTATTCGGAATATCTCGAAAAAATTCAAACCATTGGTTCAACCAAATACACTAACAGAACCTATCTACTAAATACAGTTCTTTTCAAAATTTTGTAGAGGATATTGAAGAAAAGCTTGTTTTGGGCATCTCTGAAACCTGACTTGCAAATGAAGATCAATCATCTTTATGGACTATGACCAATCAACATTTATACTATTTCGGGCAGATCGAAACCCTTCCCTATATTTAAACAAACCCAAAGGAGCGGGGTTCTATTTCTAATTTCTAACACGCTTAAGCCTAGCTTCAGATCCGATATTACCAGCAATAACAACGTTTTTTAAAGCCTCGGTTGAGATTATAAATCCTATAATAAGCGTAAGCAATTAATAAACGTCTCGTACTGCCTGAATAAATCGTTTTTTCCAGAAACTTGATAACGAAATTACAACCGCCTTAAGCAAAAACGTTGACATTACGTTAATTGGGATTGGAATATGTGTTTTCTAAATAAATTCGAGAAACTAATGCTATTTATTTCAACACTTAACATTTCTTTAATTAATCAAACTATACCTTCTACGGTTAGTATTAATAGCCAAACACTATTGACTATTTCTTAGTATCTCAAAACACAGTTTCCTATGATAAGATAAGATAATCTATATTAATTTGAATTTTTTACAATATTTTACTGATATTTCAAATGAATAGAATTATTATTATTAACTAGCCTATATTTGCTTGTAATTATACACAATACATATGACGCAATACAACTATGTAACACATAAATATGTACAATCTACAAACTAGGCTACAATTTACAACGATAAAAATAATAAAAAAACACGGTTAGGACACACACATATTTACAAATAAAAATTCTAAAACTATATGATTACATTATTTCGCCACACGTTTAGTCTCTTTGATGTTCCTACTATATATTGTTTGTTTAATAAGTTTTGTTTTAGTAGCTTTTTAAATTTAGTTAGGGATTCAGCAGTTCTTATATCCATAGGGAGACTGTTCCATGTAGAGATTGTCGAAACGGTATACGAGTGCTCCCACAATGAATGCTTAGTTTGATGCTTTAATATACATTTATTTGTTCTAACGTTTATGGTGAATTTGTTGTTAACTAGATTTTGCGTGCTTTGGAAGTTGATTTGTTTGTATAAATTTATCAAACTTAGGTGTTGCATGTAATACTTAGGAGCTAATATTTTATGATGTTGCAGGTT
>CABFPE010000287.1:201437-223103 GCA_900660155.1 Hofstenia miamia
ATATATATATATATATACATTTATACATTTATATATATATATATATATATATATATATATATGACGTCATTTGTTATCAAAAGTGGGTCTGATCTTATTGAAGCAGACGTAAAACAACTGCAATATAATTAAATAATTCTAACTAATGCGGGAAATCGTTTCCCACAATACATAATTTTTTACGTTACAAATCTATTATTACATTTACACGATTGCACACTTTTAAAATGCGTCAATTTGATGCCAAATAGAAACCGAAAAACGAACAGGTCTTCTCTCTTTGGGGACAAACGTGGTCAACAATCGACCTTTGATCTTTCAATCCATCTTGAGAGTCTTCACAAACATTGTTCTCACATTCATTTCCATTCTCAGAATCGAAAGTCTTGTAAGACTGCTGATGGAAATCGTATTTTCATTAACCACATTTACTAGTGGAGTGCAAACTATGAAAAACAGAATGATTATTAAAGTATGGTGATTTAATCAAGATGTGATCGCCAATTTTTAGTTGCCAACCATGAAACTCTGAAAATTGCATTTAATATATGTTCTAAAACTAACAAATACCTTTATGGAACCACAAAATACTCATATTTTCATATCAAATAGGCATTTTAATTCAGTTTATTTTTAGCTATATCATTTTTTGAAATTTTTCCAATAAAAATTCCCGAATTCATCGTAGCTATTCTATTCCCAATAGAAAATGTGTGGAAAAAAATACTCAAGGACGCTTTGGAGAAACAAAATCCCAAAAAATTAAGCTCACCAACATTTATTCACGTCAATTATGACCGATGTGTTGATTTAAGACTGTCTTTTGCTTTCATGATGTTAAAAATATTTAATTCTTTAGTAATAAGTTTATATTTTAACGCTTTCTTGTATATGTTGTTAAGCTTAGATAAAGATGTTTCTGATTCACCTGTATATTCTTGTATACCGTAATTTATAATAGAATTAACTAAGGAATTAAATAAAATTTCAGTTTCCTTTTGATTTAAAAATCTTTTTACTTTTAATATATAGAAATTTCTCATTGATCTTTAATAAAGAGCAATATGTTTCTTAAATGAAAGCTTGTTATTTATGGTAAATCCAAGAATTTAATTGTTGTTACTGAAGAATAACAATAAGTTTTAGATATATTATCAGCAAATTTTCTTTTCAATAGTATAATCATTTCCAGCGACTCTATAATTACCTTCGAATTTGTTTTCTTCATACCAAGATTTGATCTTATTTTTAATTGAATGTGCTATGTCTAAATGTTCAAGAATTGGAAGACAAATCAATGTATCATCAACATATTTAATTAATAGACCCATTTATAATATTTCAAGATTCAAATGTTAAAGAATCAATACATACGCTGAACAGGAATAATAGTATATTTATTTGACTGTTGTAGATATCTTTGATGTGAACATTAAATACAAGTTTTTCAAAAGTTCTTGATAATGTTGGAGTGATGCTACTTGGTCTAAAATTATGCAGTTTAGACAGTTATGATTTTGGAATTGGTATTGTTATAGCAGTTTTCCAAATTTTCGAGAATGTAGCAGTTCTTCGCAATTTCTCAAATATATAATGAACCATTGGTGAGATTATATACAAAAATGTTTTAATGCATGATATACTTAAACCATAACTCTTGCGTATTGACTTTGTGCGTGCTGAAGAAACGAATTGCATGAATAGAGCCACCATACTTATCCATTGCACAAATCACATCTTGATGGAATCAACTTCACATTTAAAGAAATAAGACAAAACGAGAAGCATTTCCTGAATAATTTAAGGACTTACATCAACCTATAGCCCCGCCGTTCGCTTTCAGATTCGTGACTAAGTTTGAAATTATCAAATCTATTCAATCTTTAAAATACAAATCTAGTGGTCCCTCCATTATCCCAATTTGGTCTCTAAAAATTGCTCCAGATATAATAGCTGAGCCACTTTCATACATCATAAACGCGTGCATTAGACATTCGACGTTTCCTGACCGATTAAAATTGGCAAATATTACTCCATTATTTAAAAAAGATGACCCAAATGATCGTTTGAACTATAGACCGATTTCTGTTACATCACCAATTAGTAAGATTTTTGAAAGCCTTCTTTTCATTCAAATTTACGAAAATTTATGTAAACCTAATCTGTTCTCTCAAAATCAATATGGTTTTCGTAAATATATTTCTACAAATGATGCCGAAAATTTGAGAAATAGCATAAATATAGATGAGTGTTAAGCAGTTGTATGCTTATATTTATCAGAAGCATTTGACTCTATCGACCACCACATAATAAAAAAAATATAAATTCCGGGGTTCTCAGACAAAAGCAGTTATCTCCATAATCGAAAACAAAGAGTTAAACTAAATGGAATTCTCTCTGATTGGATTTTTATTAAAAATGGTGTTCCACAAGGAACAATTTTGTGACCGTTACTATTCAATAGGTATGTAAATGATTTGAGCAATCATACCACATGTAATGTTATGCAATTTGCTGATGATCCTATGCTATTTAGTTTACATAAATCTGAAATTGCTATAAAAGTTCTCGAAGAAAATTGCACTTTTCTTGCACAATATTTTGCTTCACTAAAACTAAGAATAAACCCATTAAAACTCAATTTTGTTCAATTAGGCCTAAATCTAACAATAATTTCACAAATAGTTCACAATTTAAATTGAAATTTAATAACACATACATAGAACAAGTTAATTCTTTTAAATATTTAGGTATCATTTTTGATTCTCAACTTAATTTTACAAAACAAATATTTAGTGTTATTCAGGAAATGGCCACTTCAATAAAGGCTCTTAGCAATTTATCACAACAGCTTCCAACCACATCCACAAACTGGGGTAATTCTTATCCGTTATTGGCTGAATCAAGTGAAATGTGTTTTTGAAGATGTATTCAGGAATGTGATGGCCCTATTTATGTAAATCGCATTTTCAGCATGTACAGAGGTAATACGCAAAAATGTCATTTTTGAAATTGCATTTCCATTTCCATAATCTGTAAATGGAATAAAATGGAAATTTCTATTTCCATATGCAACCCTGAAGTTAAGACTACGAGGTCTATTTATATTTTGCTGAAAAAATACTTTTTAAAACTGTTCAATATTTAAACAAAAATAGATCTACGATCTATCGTGTGGATGTTTGTGATATTGCATAGTCATAGTTTAGGAATCACAGTGTATATCTTTTTTCGAACATTTGCTTGTCTTGTATTAATCATCAATTAATTGATATATTGCAGATGTATCGCTGTACGATTGCAACCAAAAACTAAATTGCATTACAACAATAAACTTATTTTAAAACGTATAAAACAACTTAGCGAATTGATGAATGTGTAGTTACTGGAGATGAATTTTTTTAAAGAAAATAGTTATTTTTGTGAAATGCTTTTAATTTTTAAAACCTTAATATCGCTGTTATTTTTCATTGCGTACCTGTACATTGTGCATGGATGAATTGTTTGCTCATACCAAGGTGATGAGCATTTGTCATCAAACAAATGAATATATTTATTATACAAAGATTAAGCATTTCGAATGATTCTGAATAAATTCCGCCATTTCTATACAACGGTTTCACTGGATTCGATATCTGGTCGTCGTGGTAGTTGTTTTCCATAGCGCTTTGTCAGCATCTTTCGCATGCGTTTTTCCCGCTCGCAGAGTATTATTTCGGTTTTCAATGAAGAATATGTGCCACATGATAAAAGTGTAATCAAGAAGTTTACTGGCCTAATGAAAAGTAATCCGATCAATACATAGCTTACCACACGAGAATTTTCACAGAGCCCACTGAGACTAAAAAAGTAGAATTCCCAAGCAGCAAACATTGAACCTGTAGTTATCATGGAAAGAAATGTCTAAATGAATAATAACTAAAACAAAAACACAAATGGGGTTTCGTAGTATTAAAAATTTGTAACATGTTTTAGTACCATAGTATTTAGCATAGTCTCCCAGGTATCACTGACTTTAAAAACATTGTTCATATTCATTTTTACCTCCGCGAAAGAGGTTATGATTTTGGTAGCGTCTGTTAGCAACTTTACGGAAAAAGTAATAAATAGATTGACCTCAAATATTCACCAGAGGTGCGTCTCCGCCCAAGGAGGAATCCATTAAATTTTAGTGCTGATCCGGGGGACACAAGCTGCGTGGCGGAGGTCTGCGCTCTCCGAGTGCTTTTCTAGTTACTCATTGAATTTTAAACATTTATCTGAACAAAGCATCTCTTATCTGATCTAATAATGATTTCTGAGTGCTAAGACATTGTAAACATACTTCATAAACATTACATATCGCAAAGATTAATATTATAATATAGCTTTTCTACAAAAACTAAAAGTTGCAGTGAAAATTATGGATAAATATTAACTTTTTAACAGTATGATCTGAATTTGTATTTTTACATTTTCAAAAATATATACTTGCAAATTAATATTAATTGTTCAGCGGGAAGTTTTGCTATTGACAAGGTGAAAACATTTCTTCTGAATGTATTGACATCTGCTTGACTAAGACCGGTAGTCGTATTTAAGGATCGTCTTTGGTTGTCAAATAGACATGTGTTCAACTGATATACATATTAAGATTCAGGCCTCTTGTGGTAACAGCACTCAGGAAATTTAAGTGCCAATAATTTTGTCAAAAATATTAACATTTTGCACGCTGCCATTAAAGTAATACGATACTTAGTTTTTCACAAAAACGGATGCTTTTAAATATATATTTTACCATTACCATCGTTTATATATTGATATCAATTTTATTAATTTATTTTATGTATGGCTTAGTGAATCAAGTTTGTAAATGAAATGTTGAGAAATCATGCTTCATAGTAATTCTTATGTACTGCATTATTTGAAACAGGAATTACACTTTTAAACCTGCCGAAATTCAAGTTGTTTTCCGCGTTTTTAGTCAAAGACGTCTGTTGACGCTGATGTCAGTGTTAAGTTGAGGAGTTAACGTACAGAAATTCATTTTGTGTATAAACTTACAATATGGCTTAGCAATAATTTAAAAGAACCATGTAATATTTACAAATTTTCACCCTCGATTTGCATAACATATATCCCACGTTAAAGCAGGTTGTCTACAAATCCACATTGATTTATCGAATCTGTCCATAAGTCCACACTTGAATAGCAGTAAGCAAATTGAACAATAAAGGAATTTCCATTTAATATTTTAAACATTTCCTTAGTAAGCACAACAAGAGTTGAATGTGGTCTAATCCCAAGCTTAACTATGTGCATTAAAACCAAAAAAAATTATTTTTGAGAAAATTAGAAATTCGACCAAATTTAAGTAGAACATCAAATGAAAGAAAGTGAAAAATTTAAAGGCCTGCTCTCTATAAGCACTTTGCAGGAATCAAAGTAAACGTTGTTTCGGATGAACAACAGAGCAAACTCCAATTTAACTATTTATGAATTGATTTTTCGAACGATCAATATGTACTATTTCGAATTTAAGAAACGTCTGAGCAATTTCATAGATGCTGTAGCCCTCTTTTACCTACGAAATGGACACGAATGGGGACTCTGTATCTAAATTATGGGAATACAATGGTTCTCACTTGCATAATTACGAGAATAGCTGATATCTTTTGCACTGACATGAGGATAACCACGATACCAAACGCCCATGTAATAAAGCAAGATGCAGCACTAAGATAGATCGATCTCTGAAAGCTGTTAACATCGGTAGATTGTCTTTCTTCGGCTGAGATATAATCAATAGTGAACATGGACAATTGCTTTCGTCTTAAGACGCAATGACATTCGTAGTGAATTTCATACTTTGGTTGTCCTAAAAAAAGCTGCTAATAATTAATTTTCAAAGCACCACAGTATCAAATGTAATAAATATATGTTATTCATACATTTTCTGAGAAAATTATCATCAAACACATTTTAAATTTTCGGGATCAAAAATTACTCCAAGTCGAATCCTTTAAATATCCTGGAGTAACAATCGATAATAAATTAAACTACTCAAGTCACATACGCATAGTATTACGCAAAATGGAAATGGGATTTTAAATTATTTCACATGTAGACAAGTTTGTAAATTCCAAAATGAAATCGATATTGGTTAACTCTCTAGTATTAAGTCATTATAGATTCTGTACTGTTTTATTTAATGACATGAATCATTCGTTAATATATAAAATCGACTCACAAATTAAATAGGCAGCAAACATTCATAATGATAATTACTCGACTATGAGCGAAAAAAGTTCATATTCTAATCGTAACGGTAACGATACTTCATATTTCATAAGATACTTTTTATTAATATAATTTTGGGATATTTCAAGTCAGCGTTCACCTTCTAGTAAAGTACAATTCTCGTTTATACGCTTTCAACTTATAAATCGAGGACTTCTCAATTCAGAAAAGTGAAGTTTAAAAAACATTTTCTTAAAAATTCTTCATTTTAAACTTAACAAGTGAACTGGAATATCTAACAAATTGGAATAAAATGAATCAAAAGTCGCAGGACATTTATAAGTCAAATCAATGACTACCCTTAAAATCGGCTCTACATCATGGAAAGGATTTCAGTTCTTCAAAAAATATTAGTTAAATTTTTTAGCAATAAACTGTTTAAACTGTAAATTCTGCATCCATGTTTTTGTTGTTGTGTTCTGTTGTTTTTTTGTGCTTCATGTTATTATTAACGCATTAAGTGTAATATTAGCAGCTTTTGTTGAGGTGTTTAATTATGCCAATGTACTACACTTAGTAAGAAATTCTATTCTATTCCATTCTATTCTACACTATGCTATATAGTTAAAATTGCATGCCCTTTTAAAATTGTGTTATGCTTAGTTGTTTATTTATTTATGATTGTTTAATTGTTAGCGCTCTTCCTATTTTATAATGTTGTGATTTTAGTGGGATATAAACATATTCTTCACTTAGTTGACGGTTCTGCTTTAAGAATTTATATATATATATATATATAAAGCATATTTGCTAAAATTTATATTTATTAGAATAGAGCACATTGTTCAACGTTTTCGACTATATTTTAGTTTTCTTCAGAAATAATAAAATTTGTGGGAAATTGATACAGATTTTACAATATACTAAAATAATTAATTAATATACAAAGAATGATCTTATGCTCTACTGTCTATTCAACAACATTGATTTTTCATGATCTTTAATTAGAAAGGCTTCAGATATTTTTGATTTGTTTAATCTCAAAATTATTCTAAAATTGTCCCGATTGATGTTATAAATGTGCGTAAATACTTCAGATTGAAGATGTCCATTAATATGTTCGGATTTTTGCCTTTCAATATGTCGTATGTCTTTCCACACACATTGCAATTATGTACTATTGATAAGGCTAACGATGATGGAATCCGATCTCTATTTTGATGTAAAAATAGGCACGATTTTCGATTTCTTTAGTAATTTATTAGTTTTCATCATGTTCTTGCACAAATTGATCTTCGTATGACGGATAAAAGGTAATTTCCAATATATTGATTTTAAATTGGAATTGTTCGGTGTTATCTTTAAATTAATGTTCTAGACACTAGAAGTACCATTACTCCTTTAGATTCATTTTACATGTAGCATTTCAATTAAAAAATTATTTAAAAAAATGAAAAAATTTTACTTATAGAAATTAAAATAGATTATCGATAGTTTTGGACGTGTATGCCTATATACCTGCTGTAATGAATGCATACGCACATTTGGTACTTCTAGTGTTAAATTCATTATTAATGATATTTTTGATGTAATTGTGCGGATATCCATTTTCTTCAAATGATGCCAATAATTAATCTAGACTTTTAATAATTAATTCATAGGTTGATGATAATCTCATTGTTCTATTGCAAAGACATTTGATGGTCTTAGATTTATGTTTTCCATCACAATAAGATAGAAATGGAATATATAGACCAGCCTTTGTAGGTATCAGGTATAGTTCAGATGTAAACGTCTCATTTAAGTTTGTAATGGTGACATCCAAGAAATTCAATTTCTTATTTTCTTCAATTTCATTGTGAATTGTAATTCAGACAGTATATTGTTGAATTTATTTTTAAAATTTAGGGCACTTTTTCCATTATTAAATATTCCAAATATATTATCAATATATCTTTAACAAAATGAATATTCACTATCATCAAAATCACTTTCTATTATATATCAATTAATTAGTGTAGTATATTGTAAAGTCTGTATCTATTTCCCACAAATTTTATTATTTCTGAAGTTGATTAAATTATATTTGAAAACGTTAAACAATATGCTCTATGCCTATATATATATGTATGTATATATATATATATATATATATATATATGATTTCAAGAACTTGAAAATATAATAAAGTGGAATTCTGAAAATAAACTTAAAACAAATGTTATATAAGCAAAGCAAAAGCAAATTACTTTTAAGAGCTGTAAAAAAATTTTTTATTAAATTACTACATTGTATATTGTAGAACATTGCTATGAATGATATTGTAAAAAAACATTGTTATGAAGGCATTCAGAAGAATATATTTATTAACATATTTCAAGATTTCAGCTCAGAGGATCCAATTATCAATATTTACTGCATTATTTGAAGTTTGTTTGACTATTGCTGAATTTTTTTCTATATTCCCAAATATCTAAATGAAGAATTGGGAAATGTAAAGAGTATAGGTAATGACTGCAATTACTCAAGTGCATTACGACAAGTAAACCTTCTAGGAAAAATATTTTAAGTTATAAAATACTGAATCATCTATCACCAAATCTGAATGCAATAGATATAAATTTTTCATACTCAATATTTAATTCGAATTTAAGAATATTAGATTTTGTAATTGAATACGTAAGAACCTACGTTCCTAGNTTGGTTTCTGAATTTTTCAAAATATCTCAGAGAGATAATATATGTAATTTACGTTGTTACATATAAAGAGTATTCTTTCACACTGATTGAATATAAATGTTCGTTAGTGGTTTTGTATTATATTTTGCAAAACATTAATATAACTTTATTATTAATTGCTATTTAGACATATGATATATATATATTTCTTATCAAATTCGCAATATTTTACATAAAAGCCATTTTTAAAATAATGTATGGGCGACGAATAAGACATAGCTTGCCATTATGTAAGTCAGACGAATTTGGTGTTGCATATATGGCCATACCATTAACGATTTCTTTTCATATTTTGGTTAGAGAAAAAATTTTAGTACCAAGCCATACTTTCCATAGATTGTAAGCATATAAAACGTGTATTAATATCATTTACTTTTCCATTTATTGTATTGCAGAATATTTGTATACAATAATTTTGCAACTAATATCAACCATCTTATCTGTCATATAACTGCAGTGGTTATAAATTCGTATTTCCAGATTAATTTCAACCATTGAATTAAATAATGTATAAAAAACATATTGGCATAAAAAATGAAAATCACATGTAATAGTCACTAAGAACAACATTACAGATATAGCTCAAGTAAAAAAGTGGTCACATTATAACCACACTTTTGATAACAAATAGAGGCTTATAAAATATATTTGAAAATATAATTGTCTCAGCTTGTAACCTGGTGACAAAGTTGTTTGACAAATTTGCCATGTAAAGCGTGACACGCAGATAAACGTGAAACTGAATCCATTAAACGAACTCTAACTTTTTTGAGTTATCTGAGGTTGCGATTCAAGGATGTAACTCTTTAATTCTTTTAGGTTTGTGGATTTTTTTTCTCGACAAAATCCTTCAGAATCTGCCACACGTTCCATATGGGTACTAGATCTGGAGTCTTCTGTGGCCATTTCATAACTTGAATATTATAATTGGTAAAAAATTCTTTTTTGGTAGGACTTGATCTTGGCATTTAAACTTAAAGCTCTAGTTCTAAATTACATTTTTTGATAGATTTCTTTTCATTTATTCCGGGTTGAGTCCAATTGTGACTCACGAGGTATATGCTTATCAACATCCATGTGGCAAATATGCCATCAAAATAAGTTCTTATCTGTTTTGAAACTGCGGTAGAGGATCCTCCATTCATTCCATTTTGATGAGCAAATTTTTATGCATTTGTATATTCTATGATGTTTTTGAGAAAAATTATCAGTTTATAATTAATACTAGATTCATCTGAAAAAAGAATATGTTATCTTATTTTATATGCAAAAATTCAAGGATGTATATTTACTGGTTCACAGATTAATAAATTTATCAGAAATATGGCACTTGCTTACCACATATGAAAACATTTGTCGTATTTGAATTTTTTTAAAAACGTTTTAGTTTTTTCTTCTAGAACTGTAACAGAAAAACGAAAATGATTACGTCTAAAAATTTATTGCTAAAAATTTCATTTTATAAATTTTCATTTGCAGGAACATTCCTGTTCAGCATGGTGCCAATGACGCCTTCATCAAACTTTGAAAGTATTTGAGTAGCGATATATGAAAAAATCACGTAAAAATATTATTCTCGCTTTTTATTGATGCATGTGAAATGAATTTAAATTTTTACATTAGTTATGTTTGTGAAGAATAGTAGGAATACATATTTTAGATACATATACACAATATAAAACTTTGAGAAGTTACATATAAAATTTCATAATGTATAAATAAGAATTACAAAATGAGAATTACTCGGAAATTATCATTACAAAATGATGAGAAATGGGCGTACGAAATCTTAGAGATGCATAATTTGTTAACAAAGCATTAGACTTTTTCTAAAGTTAAAGATATTGACGTACAGAATCAATTAAGAACAAAATTATTGCTATTTTCAGCACTAGCACAATTCATTTCATTTTCAAGACAGCCAAAAATTGAAAAATGAACGGGCAGTATAATTCTAAAATACCTAATATCAAACTTAAGTAGGTGTGCAACAGCTGAAAAAAATGAATAACGGAATAATAGTAAAAAACCATAAAACTTTTACAACGCAAATGAAATGCAAATTAGTCTATATTAATTAAAAAGGTGTAAATTTTTTCAAAAATAATTTTTTTCGAATTATTTTTCAGACGATTTACCCTTTGAAAATTCAATTATCAAAACAGACAAAAACTTCTTGGGGAAGGTAGTATGACTAACTTTGATTCCAAGTCATTCAAGATTAGTCATTGCAAAAATGTTCTACGACTGTTATTCAAGAAATTCAAAGTTTGTTTGGGCAACTCATTATTACCTCCATTAAGAGTGCTTTGCAACTTTTTAACCGTCTATATATTAGGAATATTTCTAAAAAATTATTTTACGTATCTTCATTAAGCATGTCATCATATGTTTTAGCCAATTAAGGCATCATACCTCTAGAACAAATCTAGATCCTGTCTGAATACAATGATGATATATTTTTATTTTCACTGTATCACAGTAATGATTTTACTTCCAAAGAAAGAACATGAACAAATTTTATCTTAAAATTTTTTAATAGTTAGTGTCAACTAATATGAGATTAAATATGTTTAAAAAGACTGACTATTCCACATTTTAAATTTATAAATATTACCTGGCGAAATCTCAACCCGATATAAATTAATTCTATGAAAAGACAATTTTTGAATTTAGGGATGTAGACCATACATATCAAGATAATTGCTTTACCTGAATAGGTGTTCCGTTGTGTTTCAGAGCACTTAAACCATCCGCTATATGGTTTAATGCATGGCCAGAATTGCTCAGCACTTAAATTTTCAAAATTGGATCCTTCCAGAAGAAGAGCTTTTGAGAAGAAGTTCAATTCCTGGTGAATTTCAGCACCTTCACTAATGTTAATGTTTTGCTAGATTACATAAGTTTGTAAGAGAAAACACAAAGTCCTACAACTATAAAATTAATTGAAAACTGAATAGAACTTATAACTAGCAGCAATAATTTTTTATTTCTTAGTTGGATAGTGCAGTTAAAATAAATGGAAGTAAGCAGCAATGAAATTTTGTTTGCGTCATTGGTCTCTGCTTGTCCAAGTTTGAACCTTTGTTTATCTAATTAATTAAACCACAGAAATATGCTTAGAAATGTAGTATGGAGCTCTACAGCTGTTTATCAATATCACTTTTAGACGAGAACTCAATACTGTCAAGAATATTTATATTTATATTTATATTTGTTGCCTAGACAACATTAATAATAAATTAATCATAATATTCATTCATTGGTAACCTAAAAATTAGTAGTCATGAAATATGGCTTAGAACATATTTTTGGTGATGATACGTTCATTAATTGTCAGAGTAAAATAATAGACGTGTTGAGAAATACAAGACAAAACAGTTTCTATGTTGCAAAAATATTTAAAGCATAAAATATTTTTTTTGAATTCATAAATATTTTTTAGGTTAACCATATAGATTTGCAAAAAAATTACATGATTAAAAAGAATTTTAAAATGTTGTCTTGTGTAAAGTTGCTTGTTTAATTCTATATATATATATATATATATATATTCTAAATTATAGCAATAATGTTATTCGATATTGTTGATAAATATATTACATATTAACAAAAATACTAACCTCAAATTTGCAGCCTGTTTTAATAAAACAATTGATAAACAATTTTGGTTGAATAAACACATATGTAACTGCTAATAAATCAAATAATGATAGAATGGATAATATCCTCAATGAATTCCTCAATTTTTTGCTTATTTTTGAAATGATTCTTTCTCTTGGAGTTTTCCTTTCTTCTTTATAACTACCGAAATATGCAAGCTGTAATCGTTTGATCATTTCAGTTTAAAATGTGGGAAATTTCTATTAATTTTATGACTAACAAACAATAAAACACACTATTGAGTTAAAACCAAACTGGTTTGCAAGAAAATTTATATATATATATATATATATAATTTTCTATTCCAGAATACTAACATGGGCAAAGAGCAACAACATAAAGAAGTAAGTAAAACATTAAAGAGAAAGAAATCCACGCAACATATATAAGAAAGTGATGTAAATTTGTTAAATATTTTCTTCAGTAGTTCAGAAGATTAATTAAAGATAAATGTAAGGATAAGAACTAAGGAATTGTGAAATAAATATATATAAAAAAAATATATATATATATAGTTAAACCTCAGTTGGGTACACCATTAGAAAAATTTAATTCTGAATAGGACAGGTTAATAAACTCCCTTCAAATTATTATTAAATGGACCCTTTATTTTATTTAAAATAGGGTGCCCAAATAGCTCAATACTCAAAAAAATTGGGCAGACAGTTAAAAGTGACATTAATAAACATACACTGCAGAAACTTTCAAAATTGCGTTCTGTAAATATCTAAGTGACTGAAATTAGTCAATTTTAACGAGGTTGTTGTGAACATTCTCAACTTCGCCACTATGTGGATTGAAATAATATAACTGTTAAATTGTATCTACAAGTCTTTGGCATGTGACGCGACCTTGGAATTTTCAATGTCTTACTGATAATGCATTTGTTGAAAGCAGTATGGGAGAAGTACTTAGTGATATCCTTAATTAATTGCTTACAAAAAGCAAGATTGTCGGTTATCAGAAGCTAGACGTCAATCAACTGTGATCTTGATGATGATAACTGCAAAACTACTTAATTAATTGTTGTATCAAATGAAAAAAGGAAGAAGTGAGAGCATGATGGATTAAATACTTCAAATAACAAACAAGTAGGCATTTGCAACAATAGAACAATTGCAATTCTATTTTTTAGGATGGAAATCAGATTGAAATCAAAATACTTCATAATTTAAGCGATACTTGTTCAATAATTATTTGAAACGCATCCTTTTTTCGAATTTATATAAATCTCAACACATTTCACTCAATTACATTTGAATTTTTGGATTTTAAAGTAGGGTCGTACTCAAAATAGGGCACTTAGAGATACAGTACTCAGAAGGTGTGCTAAATTGAAGTTTGATGTATATATATATATATATATATATATATATATATATATATATATGATCAGTACAAAAACGAAACAAACAAAGTGTTCACCAAACAAACTAGAGAGCTTCACAAATAAAGAAGTACAGGTAGCCTATAAAGTCACTATGAATTCTGAGGCATAAAAACTTCTGTAGAAATTGTTTTGCATGATGCAATTCTAAGTGGATGAGCAGACTGTATAGCTAGTGTTGTTTCAAAATTTTTGAACATCTTCTGACACTCGACATCCTCGAATCGTTTTATGATGAGTCTAACAGATCCTTCAGAACATTTCAAAATTCGTAACAACTTTATAGGCTACCTGTACAATAAACAGTGCTATATAAAATTTATGCTATTTTACATTATGCACTTTCCATGTACATCAAACAATTTATTTTGAAGGGTAGAAAATGATTGTTTAGCAGTAATGGCCTAATTATGTTTGGATATAGTTATAACGATTATCACTAATAAAAAAAGCATGGAAATGATTAAAACAGCAAATTCTTGGATTTCGTTTCTTAAAGTATGTTGTTACATCAAATTCTGGCCTGCAGCGGAATACATTTTCGGCCTCCTTTTCGTTCATATTACTAGGTCGTGATTACCGCAGGGATTAGTTGTGCGTATGGGCGTACTCAGGATTTCAATAGAAATGCATTTAACGACATTATCGAGAGTAAAATTATACAAGTAATATTTTTACACGCTTATTTCGTTTTTTGCATTATTGTCCAGAAGAGGTTGTCTGACCTTCCGGGAGGGTTAGACCCATGGTCTTCAGCAAAAATATCAAAGACATCATTAAGTCACATACTAATCGAACAACGACATTAAGGTTTCTAAAAAAATAACACTTACTTATCTGTTACAATGCCTTCAAGGGAACTGGGATTTCGAATGAATGTTTCAAGAGATTCTCTTATGTTGCAGAAAAAATTTCGACGATTTCTGTCCGTTTGCCAACACGTGTGCATAAGATCGTGCATAACTTGAGGACATCCTGCAGGAGGATTTAAACGGATGCCCGATTCAATGGCCTTTGATACCTAAAAATTCAACTATCAGAAATCACAAATTTTTTATAACTTCCACATTTATCTTCCGTTCACTTACAACATTTTGGAAATTAAAGCTTTAGTCGTCCTAATAACAATAATCTTCATAAAAGAAAGAAGTAAAGTGGGCATATAAATTACCATCTTTCATAACAAGGTCGTAATGGAAAACGTTTTTAAATAATTTTCATCTAATACTTAACACATTTCAATGGATATCAAAATGCTTTGAATTGGTTTGAAAAACAAGCTATTATATGCAGTTCAATATATTTTTAGCGGTAGACATTTTCTAGAAATTGACTTTCAATTAAGGATTGTTTCCAAGAAGGAAAAGGGTTAATTACCTGATGAATTATATTTCAAAATTGTACAAAAATAGTAAAACAATCATGAATATCTCCTTCAGTCATCATATGTGCAATTGTACACATGTTTTGCTTCGATGATTTACCCCACTTAGATTATAAAATTAATAATAATTTTTTTTAATATTATAATAATCTTACACTTGTAATTAACCTAAAAATTTACATAATGAGCATATGAAATCATTTTTTAACAATCAATATTTAGTGTTCTTAAATTTGATGTCAGCTGGGGTAAAGTACAAATAAACTAAAATTAATTAATTCACTATTTTATGGAAATATTTGCTTAAACTAAGACCACGTTCGAATAGCTTGTGATCGTCACATCGCTAATTATCTCGGGTGGTTAGACGTGCAATTCTTTCAAAAATGACAGATCACTTTTGAAGCAATCACTAGTCTAACCGTGGCCTAAGACAAACTTCAAACTTATTGAGCATATATATACATGTAATTTTGAGACTTGAGTCACAATGTGTGCAAATGTACACATGAATTATTTTACTAACTAAAACTATGGTTTTATTTTTCCTTCACTACACTACACTATGCTTAAACACTACCAGAAAAATTTTTGGTAATAATAATTGAATAAGAGAATATATATATATAGGTCTTCTTCATCTTAGTTTCATGGACGAAAAACTTGAAAATAATTTTAAAAATGTTATTTTTCGTTGATATTAAGATAAAATTTATTTACTCTACGTAATGATTTTACTTGAGGTAAATTAAACCATTAAGTATAGAAGACAATGACATTTGCTTTCTTCGTGACGATGCAACTTTGATTTTTTCCAAAGTCATTTTCAAAGAAACGTTCTATTACTTGGATTTAAGAATATTTTTAATCTCAGTGGGAGGAATAATTTCATAAAGTTTTAAGGTACTCATTTACTTTTAAATAATGCATGATTTATATTTAATTATAAAATCTACTAAAGATAGTCGGAGGATTAGCGAAATGGAAAAGCTTTTAAAACCTTATTAAATCTACCTTAAAATTAAAAAACTAACTCTGATATAAATTGTTATGTTGTTCCAAAAACATACTAGAAAGATTTTTATATATTAACATTGCATTTTGGTGGAAACCCTGTTTCCTAATCAAACAAATATAATTTTTATATATTAAACATAGATTATAAAATATTGTTAGTTTCTAAACATAATTTTTAATATTACACCACTGTGCAAGCAAATTCAAAAGCAACTTCAAGCTTAGTTTTCTTACTGAACGCGTCTTATTTATTTTGATACTATTTCCACCTCATAGGTATTGAATTTCAGTAGATATCAATGTCTATTTGACATTTGGCTAAATGTAATTATTTCTTAGTTACGTCTTTCGTTTCCGTTTTAATTGGACAGCAGTATTAAACGCAGCGAATTTGAAACATTTATTTCCCTTCTCAGCGGAAACTTGAAAATTGCTTTCCAAATTTAATTAACAGTGTTTGGTCCTAGAGCAATTCTAAGAATATTTAGCAGCAACTTTGGATCACATAATTAACATCGAAATACATTACTGCAAGTGCCCAATTAAACACAAAATGTAATTAGGGTATTAGGTATTTTCTGATTAAGAGATTAGACCCATGACGGTGCAGGCATTAATAAGGTCAACATTTCAGTAATACATGAAGTCGGCAATAATATGTATGGGAAAATGCGACTTACATCAGCTGCTGGCCAATCTCTGAATGGACGTTCCCCATAGGAAAGCACTTCCCACATAAGTGTTCCCATCGCCCATACATCGCTTGATGTGGAGTACTTCCTATACAAAATTACCTCTGGAGCAGCCCATCCAAGCAAACTGCAGTAAATCTAAAGAGACATTTTTTGAAATTTAACCTTAAACAGCCTGGGGATTTTTGAAAAACTTTCATGATCCTATAAAAAATTTTTAAACACTTATAGCTCAATTTTTTAAGCACCACATGATAGAGGAGTCTTCTCTTTCTTTTTCGCTCGAAATCCGCTCGCTGGCTCTCTCCCATCGAGATGACCTCTGTCCTCAATGAGTTTGGAATATCTTTGCACATATCAAGAAACAGTAAAAATTATATGTTGCCTCTATGGGCTCAAAGCCTTATAAATTCATGAACACTAGCTATGGAGAGAATTTAAATTTTTTTTTGTAAAATAAGAAATTTTCAAAGAAAGCATGTTAATCTTTCCAACAACCTCTGCTACAGCAATAAATTTTAATAGAAATTTTCAACATTGCATTAAAGCAAGTTCCCCAATAGACCTACCCATGCCCCAACATTTTCAAATTTGGAAATAAAATAAGAAATTTTCAAAGAAAGCATGTTAATCTTTCTAGCAACCTCTGCTACAGCACAACAGGCTGTTTAAAGCTAATGATCATATTCGTTCAAATCTTCAATAACTTTTTGTTTTCAATTCAAAAAAATTAAACTAAAATTTATTTTCCATTAAAGCATATTTAAAAATTAGGCAATTAGTTTGTGAAATGTTGATTATTTCTCAGAGAACAATGTCCTCGTTTATTACTTTGTTCAAACAAACACTTAAAACCACGACATACATTCATAATTAGCAGACGCGACGGACAGACGAAATTCAATTTGAAAATCATGATGCGCACATTTCAGAAAGCACTTTGAATTAAAGAAAATCTATTTATCATAAAGCCTTATGCGGTAATGAACTATTTTCTGTATTAGAATGGACAATACATCGTGCATAAGATCAGTTAATATAAAATGAATAATTCCTGGAAAGGGACAATTACTCGCTTTGATACTTTGTGCAAAGAATTTAAAATATTAAAAACGCAATTCAGTTCTTCAAAGCAGGACTTAATAATTAAAAAGGAGTAAAGCTCAAATTCCAAAGATGAAATAAAATTATGATGAAACGGAAGTTGGACATATCATTTGAAATTGAGTTCTGACTGGGTATTCATAATTAATGAATCGCATTATGTCACAATGGAATTTGTTTTCGTTCACCTGTGTTACTTAAGTGATTTGTTTGAGGAGCTGGCGGTTTGAAGCCTTTAATTTAAAAATAAATGCATTCTTTTAAGAAGTACAGCATTGTCCAATAAAACGCTAGTGCTCACTTAAACTTAGGAGAATGATCACGTAATTTTACCTCGAATAACATAAAAAAACATATTTCTCAATGAAGAAAGGTTTATGTAAAATTTTTTAAATTAAAGTAATGATGATAATCTCTAACTTACCGTGTTGAGACCCATAGACTCTTCAAACTCAAGAGAAGTTTTCGTGTCAAACCCGGCAATCTTGCAGACACTCGCATTGCTGACCAAGATGTTCTCTGCATTTAGGACCTAAACAAAATGTAAGGAAATTACACTACTTGAATATAAGTAGTCGGTATACCTTGTGAACATATCCGGTGTCTGATAAATACTGCATACCACATGCTATTCCACGTAAAAGGTGAATCAACTGCAGAGGAGAACATTTGGTCAAAGAGTCTTTCAATAAATAATCTAATGTACCTCTTGAGGCGTATTCCAAGCACATGATTATTTCGTTTTCTAAATATGAAATAAATTTTTACTAATTTACAATTTTCCTTATAAATTTTATTTGACTTTTAATTCATATTACACAATTCTTTCAAAATTTTAAAATAATTTAGACATTAAGCTGAGGAGAAAATTGTCAGAATTGCTGATGAACACAAACGCATTTTCCATCGTGATGATTGAAACAGGTGGATACTTCAATAAAATATTTAAATTTCAATTTTTCAAAAAAATATTGAATATCAATTTATAGGCAAGGCAATGATTGAAAATCTGCTCATGCTTTTGTAAGCTTTTATAGATTTATACAGACAATAAAAATTATACTTCAATATAGATTTGCAGAGTTCCTTTACTATATATATATATATATATATATATGGGAGCGCTAAATACTATGGGTGTTATACTGAGCGCCCGCGACCACCGATTTTCTCCATACTTAGCGCCCACATGCAGTTCGTCAAGTTAAAGTAAAAAAATCACAAATTATTCAATGGCTCTATAAGCGTAACAATTGATTTCACTAATATGGTTTGTAACTCATTGTCATAGTTACATTATTACAATGTTCTAACAAATAACAAAAAAGTTGAAGGATTTGTACAACGTGTAAAAATATACAAATTCACTGAATACAAACGCCATTTTTATATAGAATTAATTATTAAGAAATGATTGTATAAAGAGTTGCAGAATATATATATATGCTTTTGTTGCGATTAATCTCATTAAAGTTTTCTACATGCAAAAGGCTAATTGTAATAATCTACTTTAAGTATCGGGTTGATTGCAAAATTGGCAGTTAAATGTTGCAATGGACTGGTAATAGTAAAACATTAACAGTTTGTAAAATTTAATTTTGAGTAGCCAAAAAAAGTACAACTGCAACAAAATTCATTGTAATTTTGGCTTAGGTTTGACTATTAATATAAGAAACTTACAAAAATGCTCCAGAAAGTATAAAAAAATGATTATCACATTTTCAAAATTTCTTTTTTGTGTCGCAATTATTGTCGAGGTTTTTTGCTGATATATTCGTGTACAAGTGAGTGTTGATTTTCTAAAAAAAATTTTTGTTTAGAAATTTTTAAATTATAATTTTACTTGGTAAACATTCTATTTTCAATAAACTGAATGATAGTTCCAAAAGTAGGTATTTCAGAAAACAGTCAGTAGTGAAGCTCTAGAAAGTTATTTATTTTTTAAGAAATGAATATTAATCAATTTCACCGCAATTAATAATTATACTTACACAAATTGGCTGGTTCGTTGACAGACATTAAATCTAAATCCAATAAATAACTACTTTTTACATAAAGGCAAACCTTTCTGCCATTGCTTTAAGTCAAGAAATGTTTTGACATTAGTGATATCATATACAAGAATTGCAGCCTGGGCATTACGATAATACATAGGAGCCTAAAATGTGAATATATTAAACTGTATTGTTGTTTCTCATAATATTTAGACATTTAAATTATTCTGAAATAGAGCTTTTCTGGTTTAAATTTAGAAAAACTAAAGAAGGGTGTATATGGGTTAACGTTTGTAGAGTACAAGAGTGAGGCTTATATTCAGCTATTCATGTTTCGATGGTACATACGCAAGCAATCACATTTCAATACATTTTCTGCAATAATGTTGTTTTATATTGAGATGCAAATGAGCAAAACTTTCTGTTTGAGCCCAGCTAGTTAATGACCAACTCAGTTTCTTAACCATGCCCAATTAAAGTGGAATAAAATATAAGACATAAGAAAAGTCGACCCAAGCTTAGGCCAAATAAGCTAACCTAACCAGTTTATTTCCCCATTAAGATACTTGTCTATTTCGAGATAAAAGTAATGGTATTTTATGCAAATACGAACTTTTTTCTGTTAACTCTACTATAAACTATACAATGAAACAAGCAGAAGAATGACAAAAATCTAGGATGCTGACTATGCAGGAATGTGCCTCTGCTCTACTTTAATGCATATTGATCTGGTCTTGTACTTCAGTGTTCACGAGATAGGAGACTTGTATGGAACTTGGGCTAATTGTTAATTGACAGCGCTGGACCGTACTGTATAATTTATGTACAAATTGTAAAATGTATTTTTTTCAATTATCGTCTGTTTAAGTGACTTGTTAATAGTGCTGTGCATCCTAATATACTTTAATCGGATTAACCGGACCGGATTGGTTCTTAACCGGTTTTAACCGTATCCTTAAAAATTATCGCTTGTTTGGTTACATACATCTATGCATTTCTATTCATGACCATTCGAATAAGAAAAATATTTTTTATTCCTGTGTTAAAATCAAATTGGTCTATTCATATTTTATGTGTTAACATCAAGTTGATATATATACAGGCCCGTAACTACAGGGGGTTTAGGAGAGGTCGAACCCCCTAGGCAACAAAGCTAAAAGCAAAATCAGCATGTAAAAATAATATTTGTTAATTCAATTGTTGGAACATGGCTCCTAATAATGCAATGCTAAGGTCTATTTTGTCTATATTTTCAAAAAATTTTCGCGGGGCTTCACCCTGCATTTGGTCACTTACTTGATCACTATACTAGATGACCTCACAAGTCTAAAATCCCCGTACGTCCATGGATGCAACAAAAATAAAATGGTGTACAGACTTGGCAAAATTTTAGTTTATATTATAAAGAAAGTCGAAAATGCGCATCGACCTCCTTAGGCTAGGGGCCTATATATATATATATATATA
>CABFPE010000287.1:254309-287490 GCA_900660155.1 Hofstenia miamia
TTTATGAAAATATAGTGCTAGCCATTACTGAGACATGGTTTAACTGCAATGACCTTGACATTGTCTGGTCAGACAACAATAATCAATATAAATTTTTCAGAAAAGATAGCACTCATTGTAATATACCCGGTAAAAGCAAGGGGGGCGGGGTACTCCTTNTGAAATAGATAACCCTATCAAAAATTCACCTTTTAAAAAGCAATTAATTAATGTTTCATACTGCCCAAATAAATGTAATACTAATGAATTTTTTGAACAACTTGAGAATGAAATTTCACAGACCTACTCAGAAAATAAAGATCTAATATTAATGGGTGATTAGAATCTAAATTACTTAAATAAACGTGATAATAAAACGATTAATCTCTTTTTTAATACTTTAATTTAAAAAGAGCAAATGCCTTCATTCCTACAAGATTGACTATATTGCACTGCCCGAAAATAATCTTGATTTCTTATACTACTCCTCTGAATGTCCATTCTCTGATCACTGTATAATATCAGCCAGTTTCTCTAAAGCTAAAATACGCTCTGAAATATCCAAAAAATGGATTACTATTCGCGAAAAATCGTCTGATAATATAGATAACCTGAAAAATGCTCTTTCACGTGAAACTTGGACTTCTGTATACGTTGCGGTTGATCCTAGCAACATGATCAAAAGCTTTCTTGATATTCTTGAATCCTATTTAAATGAATATTGTCCTGAAAAAAAATCCTTGTTACTAATCATTCTCGCAAAAACATAAAGAATGACAAGCCTTGGATTTCCGATTTCTGCAAACAATTAATAACAAAAAAANCGCTCTGAAATATCCAAAAAATGGATCACTATTCGCGAAAAATCGTCTGATAATATAGATAACCTGAAAAATGCTCTTTCACGTGAAACTTGGACTTCTGTATACGTTGCGGTTGATCCTAGCAACATGATCAAAAGCTTTCTTGATATTCTTGAATCCTATTTAAATGAATATTGTCCTGAAAAAAAATCCTTGTTGCTAATCATTCTCGCAAAAACATAAAGAATGTCAAGCCCTGGATTTCCGATTTCTGCAAAAAATTAATAACAAAAAAATGACGCTTTTAAATTTTTTTCTACCGCCCGTACTCCTGAAAGTTATGCATCATACAAAAAAGCTAGAAATATTTCTAATATAGAAAAACCGTAAGGCTTACAATGAGTATACTAAACATGAATATAGAAAATTACCGAACCAAAAGAGTAAATGGAGATTGATTAACGAAATCTCGAATTGTACCAAATCAAAATCTTCTCCCATAGAAAAAATTGTAGACCCCGATGGAAATCNGACTATTCAATTAATTTCAATAATTCATCTGTTATACCTGTTAATAAGTTTAAATATCTAGGAGTAATAATAGATTCAAATCTTAATTTCACGTCGCAAATAAATACTATTATTAAAAAAATGGCTATAGGTAATAGAAAGATATCTCATGTTTCCCAACAGTTACCCCCAATTGCGGTAATTCAAATGTTTCATGCATTTGTTATGAGTAATTTAAACTATGCTAATATCTTATATACTAATGTACACAGCCTAATGATAAATAAGCTTCGAGTTCAACTAAAATGGGCATTAAATGTTTGTAATAAAAACTCTTCTAAAACAAAAGAATATATTTCTAAATCTATTCTTTTTCCACAAGAGTTAATTATTTACATTATTATTATTTATTTCTCCAAATTCATAAAAAAAATTCCAACCTAAAAATTCCTAATAGGCACATCCCTGAATTTGGTTTTCGCTTTATAACAAGTTTTGAAGTAATTAAAGCAATCAAGAAACTAAAATCAAACAAGTCAAGCGGCCCCTCAAAAATTCCAATATGGTTACTAAAAAACAATGCGAAATATATTGCCGAACCTTTAAATTATATCTTTAATGAATGCTTAAAATGGAGTATTTTTCCCGATTTCTTGAAACAGGCTCATATTACTCCAATTTACAAAAAAGACGACCCAAAGTGTCCCAAAAACTATCGACCTATATCTATTACATCACCAATCAGTAAAATATTTGAAAGATTATTACATGAACAAATTACACTTCATTTAAATCATCATAAACTATGGTCCAAATCACAATTTGGTTTCAGAAAAAATTATTCAACATCAGACGCACTTATACAAACGACAGAAAAATGGAGAGCACTATTAGACTCTAATAAATTTGTTGCTATTGCCTGTCTTGACCTCTCAAAAGCATTCGATTCTATTAATCATGATATATTAATAAGAAAATTAAAAAATATTGGTTTTTCTCTTAACAGTGCTCACCTTATATCTAATTACTTAAGTAATAGACTTCAGCGAGTTAAATTAAATGATACTTTTTCAAATTGGTTGTCTGTCAATAATGGTGTACCTCAAGGAACCATACTAGGTCCCCTGCTATTTAATATTTATGTGAATGACATGAGGGAAATTACGGACTGTGAAATAACACAATACGCCGATGATACATCTATTTACTGTGGAAATAAATCCTTAGATAAAGCTGTAAAAGTTATTGAATCGAATTGTATAAAATTGAGCAATTATTTTAACATGCATAGATTGCGTATTAATACGAAAAAACTGAATTTTGCATAATGCAACCTTCTAGAAAAAAACGGACATCTCTGACTATTCAATTAATTTCAATAATTCATCTGTTATACCTGTTAATAAGTTTAAATATCTAGGAGTAATAATAGATTCAAATCTTAATTTCACGTCACAAATAAATAATATTATTAAAAAAATGGCTATAGGTATTAGAAAGATATCCCATGTTTCCCAACAGTTACCCCCAATTGCAGTAATTCAAATGTTTCATGCATTTGTTATGAGTAATTTAAACTATGCTAATATCTTATATACTAATGTACACAGCCAAATGTTAAAAAAGCTTCGAGTTCAACTAAAATGGGCATTAAATGTTTGTAATAAAAACTCTTCTAAAACAAAAGAATATATTTCTAAATCTATTCTTTTTCCACAAGAGTTAATTATTTACAATATTATTATTTATTTCTTCAAATTCATAAAGAAAATACCACCCTACAACGAGATATCATTCTCATTTTCGACAGATTGTCTGAAGCAAAATAAACGAACAAAAAACTACTCACGTGTTAAATTTAATAAAAATATCATGAGTCAATCCTTTATTAATACTGCAATTTATAACTGGAATATATTGCCAAAAGAAATGAAAATAATAGACAACCTTAAAAAATTCAAAAAAGAATTAAAATTATTATTTCTCAAACAAAAGTTTATATCAGGTAGATCATGGATAGGATTTAAATTTTATAATAACGATTATACAATAAATCGAAATTAGTAAGCTATCCGTAGTCAGTGTATTTTTTAGTCAGTGTTGTTTTATTTATTTCATTTTTGTTATTATTCATTTTTTGACGCTATTCATTTGAAATATCAGTAAAATATTGTAAAAAATTCAAATGAATATAGATTATCTTATCTTATCTTATCTTAACTTAGTTCTATTATTAGACAAGAACACAGGTATCATTGAATAATTAAAATTAAGTATAAGATAGAATATGTATTTACAAAAATGTGTTTTGTTTTCTCCCCATCTTTTGTAGCAATGATTACGGTGTTGCCACACAAAGCCTTTTCTGTACATTTTCAGGCTGCTGAACATTTTCAATACGCCAGGCCTCTGAGCCAAATATGCTGAGACTTTCTAACATTTCAATGCGTTTACGAATAAACTGAAAATTAACATTTACAAAGGCAAGATCCCTTTTTGTGGGATGAATTCATGACTTATGAACAAAACTATATACTGTAAGCAGGGGAAAATTCACAAAACTGTTGTTTATCAAAAATCCGTGACGTCGAACAAAATATGCTTTTATGTTAAAAAGCATTAAAATATGTCATTTTGACTTTATAGCTTTTTAATTTACAGTGGGGGAGTTGGAAGCAGTGTAGCAATGATTTTTTACTATATACATATGTACAAGAAGAAATGTTGAAATATGTTTTTACTTTCCCTACTAATATGATTAGATCAATTTTAAAACATTGACAATTTTTTCAAGTATTGCATATTTACACAAGTTAATGTGCAGTCATATAATAAGTTTATTATGCATTTAATTTGTATAGATATCAATAGATACTCTATTATAATAATATATTGTATACATTAGGCATGCTTAAACAGTGATAGAATTCTAGTTGCCAAGCACACATCTATGAAAATTTGGAAATGTAAGCCCTATCGGTGTACTATTTTTGCCTTTTGTGCAATACATCTGTGAAAATCTTTGTGTTAATTATAAGTAGTAATTTTTGTTAAAATTGATTTTAACTAATTCTATGGCTATAATAATATATTATGTAACACCAAATGCCAATTTTTCCAATCAAGCCAAATTTTTAAAGGTGTCAAAAAATTGCTCTACTAAAAAGCATCAATTTTTGAATTACCAGAATTAATTAAAGAGAGTTTTGCATGAGCAATGGAGTAATTTCACGAAATTTTTCAAAATTTTCAAATTTTATGGGCAAAAACTACTTAAAACGTGTAATGCACTTTAAAATGTTATATTATTGGTAAAAATAGGCAATATTTTTCATCCTGTTACTATGAGCTCCCTGTGTATGATGTCTTTAAGTGTATAAAATTCCACGAAAATGCCTTTCAAAATGACATTTTTACATACGAATTGATGTTGAACCAATGAAATTAAGCAATGGGTAAGCAAGCATGATCCCGTGAACTATGTCTATTGAAAGCATTCAAATTTAGGATTAGTTTTTCATTAATTTTATTATTCTGTCATGTATTTATTAAAATAAGTTTATATAACTCGAAAATTGTAAATTGTGACATTTATTCAATCAGGAATCCATAATTTTTAAACTATTAGAAACTAAAGAACAATGAACCAGGGTTTTCGAGGAAGAAATTGTTTCACTAACAATTTGTGAAAATATTTTTATAATAGAAAAACCACTAGATATTTTATCCATCAACGATGTCGAATTTTAAAAGTCGAAAACTCTGCGTAAGACATCTAAAACTAAAATGCAAATTTACAAAACTGCGTTTCCAATAAACTTATTATCTGACAAAATAGGTTTCTTCAGCACTATCTGTCGATTCACCCTCATCCATCTGCGATACCAAATCGACAACAACGTCGTCTAAATCTGGAGTAGTAGCATCATATGGTGAGACAGATGAAATATCATGTGGAATCGAAAAGTCGTTTGTTGATGTATACTCGGGGGAATCCGAGCACGGTGTGGAAATTCCGTTAGCAGCGGCAATTGATACGAGAATATGAGCAGCATCGTTATCTGAAAAGTCGTGAAGAGTGATACCTTTACGCTTACCATTTTGCTTAGTAAATGAAATGTCTCTGGGGTTGACTGGAATTGGATCTGGATGTTGAGGGGTTGGACCTTGACCACCATAAAAGTGCTAAATTAAATAATAATTAATAAAGTAATAACTGAGAATAAATAACACAAGAGCGATATAAGCAAAACACACAAAGTCTCTACAGTGTATCAATTATATATGACTGGGTGAAAGAACTGCGAACACGCCAATAAGCTCAGGTTGAACTTTTTAACCTGTGAACCGTAACTACTAAGGCCAACCCATAACCAGTTGATGCTTAATAGTCCAGTCAAAATACGAAAAAACCTTTACCCGGAACAAATTCCAAGAAAGCATTTTAATGCTTTATATGTATGGAATAACACATTAAAGGTTTACCAAAATTGAGTAACCACAAAGGGTCCAAATGTGACGACAAAACCTAAAGGGGTGCGACACGGTTACTCTTTTGACTATAGTAAAAAACTAATCGTGTGGCACCCCCAAAAAGTGACTTTTGCGGTTTACGATTAGTCAAATTTTGAAATAGAAATTGTTCTATTTGAAAATGACAATTAGTCTTTTGCCTAACCGTGTGGCACCCCCATAGTCAACTTTTTGTAATTTTATAAGAAAATCAGAATTATTATTTTAAATAACATTGAACTTTCAAGCCTAATTATCATTAATAAATACACAATATAATTAAGATCGTGGCCATTAAGATGTGCGCAAAACCTAATTCCATTGGAGGCCGAAGATCTGGTAAAAAGCGAATGATGCGGCTAGCCGCATTATCTCGATTTAATTGCTCCTCCGGAGCAGAATTCAAACCTCCGCATCAAGCCGTATTAGTGATAGATAAACAACTGGTCAATCATTTTGTTTGCCTTTTTCAATTGTGATTGGCTTTCTACCTTGTAGGTAACCAATAAGAATTCACCAAAATAAATATATTTTACTAAAGCGGAGCACGTGTAAACCCGTATTAATAAAATCTATAAAAAACCATTTTGAACAAGTGGTGCCGTATTGGCTACTACGTCGACTTTAGCTGCTCCGCATCTTGTGTAAACGGGGGTACTGCTTTTTCAAAACTGATTTGATTGCGTAATTATTTAAATTTGCTTTAAAGATTGGCACGTGCAAATTGGGTTTTATGTTTACATAATTGTTTATGAATGAATTAACTATTCAATACACATTCGTGAGCAATTGCACTGTTTATGAAAGTTCAAACGATTGTTTTTCATCTTTTTAAAAAGCTGAGTATGATGGGAAAGTCTAGAAATTTGTCCCTTATGCAACCAAGAAGTAGATGACAAAGAGAGAGTAGTGATGGGTGCCAAAATAGCTAAAGGGATTAATAGAGCCAGTATTGAGAGGGGCGTAGGTACGCTGGGAGCTGCTGGAGTTGTGGTCCACAAAAGATGACGTATGAAGTACACAAACAAGAAGTAAATACACTTGGATAAAAAAAGCTGCTTCCATTCATCATTCACCTGTCAAGAGCGTACGCACATGGTTATAAACTGGATCTTATGATAACACGAGCCAGTGTTTCTTGTGTGGACAACAAGTGGTGAAGACCAAGTCTAGCTTCGAGTTTGCTTCATACAGCTTTGTTAAAACGGATGCATTTGTAAGGTCCATTTTGTCACATTGCAATCAGCGTAATGATAACTTGGCAAATACCATTCAAGGGAGAATTGCGTACCTTGGGACTGACTTATGCTACAGAATGTCTATCATCGTTCATGTGACATTAACTTTCGGACAACTTACGGAATTCCTATCTTTGGAATCGGAAAAAAAATCTCTAAACAAGGTTTTGAAGGGAGAATCTGTGTTCA
The DNA here is from genome assembly GCA_900660155.1 of Hofstenia miamia. Classification (NCBI taxonomy): domain Eukaryota; kingdom Metazoa; phylum Xenacoelomorpha; order Acoela; family Hofsteniidae; genus Hofstenia; species Hofstenia miamia. Next base: position 261,541 of record CABFPE010000287.1, read on the forward strand.
ATAACTGTGGCAGGATTTTTTCCACACCTAAGAATAAAAAAGCTGAAATTGAAGAAGCTGAGTGTGAAGCGATGATAGCATTGTTCGGCGGCAATGCTGGAGAAAATCTTTCTGCAATGAGGTATTCTCTTCTCTACCAAAAAGGACGGCCGGACAAACTCTTTGTAAAACCTGAACGACTGCCACCAACATTTACTGCAACGAAGTATTATGCATTTCGGAGTTACCTCCAAGTGATGCTGTAGATGGCAAATAGTGAGGTCATGGATAATATTGAATGGAGATGGGAATTGCAGAACAATAGTCTAGTCACAGTGATGATGGATACTTCCCTGCTCCAGAAACACATATGAAAATAATTCACTGCAGTTGTTCTCGTGGTTGTTGTACGCTTCGGTGCATGTGCAAAAGACACGGACTTAGCTGCTCAAGGGTATGCCGATCATGTTAAGAAGGTTATTGTGACAATATGACTGAGGAAGCAGTGCCTGATGTTGAAAATAATTATTAAAAAATATTATTAAACTGACATTATTATTTATTGATAAAGTAGGTAAATGCACTGTGTATTTCAAAAGTTCTAAGAATGTACATATTTTGTTTGAAATGTGTACTTAATAAAAAAGTTCTTAGATTTAAATTTTACAAATATAGGCCAACTTTCACGTTTGGCCTAATAAGTGGAACGACTCCATTAGGCTTTGACGGGCATATTCTTTGTCGTCACATTTGGACCCTTTGTGGTAACTCAATTTTGGTAAACTTTTAATATGTTATTCTATACATGTAATACTACCAAAAAGCAATAAAATGTTTTCTTGGAATTTGTTTCGGGTAAAATCATATTTTGACTGCACAATAAAGCTAACTTCAAATGAATTTGGCGCAATTAACTATTGACAAAACGCTAAATCCTTTGAGCAAACAAAATCATTTTTTATTTGCTCATTTTCGTTAATGCAATGGAGATTACCAACAAGTAACATTGGCTGTTTGACCTGGACATTCCAGGACAAAAATCAAGTTATGTTCTATAGTATACAGATTCCGAACGCAGAAAACAGATTATAAGCCGCTTAAACGAGGGACCTTGGCCGAACTGCGTCATCTAAATCTAAGCAACCTTCAATGAATGGTTGGGTTATTAATTGGCCATGCTCTCAAATCGAGAATGTTGAATAAAAGAATTGGTAGTAAATTGTGTAACCAAGGATTTTGGCCCACTTTCATTTTGCGAATGTGACAATTTTAGAGAACTATTACGATTTTGTGAACAATATTCTAAGATAGGCGATTTCAATCCATCGAAATTTCGAATAGATTCAGAACTAAAATAGCGCGGCGCATACTTCTCAATCTCAACTGTGTATTAATGATGCACTTAAGTAATGTGTTAAAGCCCAAACTCTATGAGAGTCTTCGCAATAGATTTTCCATTGAAGTAATTTAGGACTACGATGATTTCTTTATCAGCTACGTCGTCAGTCTGACCAGGTTGAGAAAACGGTGGTGTTACAAAAAGTAATCACTCACTTAACTTTTCATATTACACCTAAAAGATGGTATTCAAAAACAAAATGGAGATAAACACTGCTTTACTGGAAGTTAGGGATGCAAGGAGCCCACCCCAAGGCTACAGAGCAGCAATATAATTGGTTGAGTTCTTTACGTCATTAGAGGAAACAACCGGCAATATTTGAGGTGAATACTGCGCAATGATTAAATTGGTTGTGGCAACTGTATGCACGCTGATTGGTATTGGGGAAGATTCGGCGGCCCTCAGAAAACGCTTTAGTTAAACACTCAAAGACATGAAGCGACAAATACTGTTGGTGATGATGAATTCATCCTCGTTTTCGTGGGAACTTCCTATCAATACGCGAATTGACCTCAGCTAGAGATATTATCATATCAAATAATAACAAACATGAATGCCAAAACCAACAACAACGTTCCTGGTAGCGATGTTGTTCTTGATGAAGAACAAAGAATTGTGAAAACATCGAAATAGAAATTGTGAATCAATTCATTTCTAAACAATCGATCGAAATAGAAAAATTCAAAATCATCGTAACCTATATTGTGAGTCTCCCAATGGTACCACAATTGATGTTCACTAATTGAACAACATTGAAATTGAAACAAACAATTTGATTAAAAACTTTCATTCATTTGATGATGAATGACATCTGGACAATTAGGCTTTCTTCTCGATAATGGTATTTTATATTAATTCGAATTGGAAATCACATGTACGAAATTTAGCATCATCTATAACGTTGTCACTGATTACCAACTTTAGAATGCTGGTTTAATGGTATTGTGTGTGACAAATGATACCGCAGCAAATATAACTGCTTTTCTCGCTGCATCGGCCAGAAAGAAGCATGATATTATGATATTATTCGTCCTGCTTTAGAGAATTCGATTATTTTCGATGATTTAATCAAAAAGTTTCATAATATTGTCACTCAGGTAAGAAAAGTGAAAGCATATTGCCAGAATTTCGAAAAAGAGGGAATTACAACTCTCAGTCGAGACAAGATAGACGTCGCCTTTCACCTTGTTGAATTCATTCAATAGTTTTTACCTGGCTTACTTCACTATAATTAGGAAATACCTCAATATTTAAAGGCCAACTTCACCCTTTATATTAATCAAATTGCAAATCAGTTAAAACAGGGCTTCACAATAGATAAACGTTGCATAACTTGTATTAAGCAAAATGCCTTAAAGTAATTATAATTACAAGAATAATTCTTATTCTATAGAGCAAATTCAAAAAGAAATTTCCCATTAAACAATAAAAAAACATTGAATAAACTAGATATTCAATTGATATCATCTAACAAGTATATACGATAACATTCGAGAGTCATTTAATTTTACGGGTCTCATATAGCATTCAACAAGCAATTTTCAGTCAAAATTATGAACCCTAATGACTAAGGCTGAATTAAGTCACAAACTTCGAATTATTGGGGACAGAAACAAGTTGGTAAAAAATCCACAAAATCCAGCCTAGCTTCTTTCTTAAGAGTAATCGTTAAATTTCATACAGAACTACGTACTGGCTTCCAAATAAAGACTTGCGGAGTCTACATCAATGAAATAGTTTGCAGAATAAGGTAAGACCAACTGTTGTTAGATAGTGTAATTGCCCTTTGTAGATAATGTGTAATCAAAAATAGGAAATTTTTAGCGGCGAACACGCATTGTATAGGGTGTTCTAAATTCAAGAGGTTAATACAACTAAGAAAATGTAGAAGATTTCTCTGCACGATAGCAATAATGTTTAGAACAAGAGCCTGAAAATACTATCCACCACTTCTACGTCTTCTTACACAATTACACAAGTGAGTGAAATAATGTCATCAAAACGGGGTGGTTCACTGATTTCACATCTAGATGGCAGTTTTGATAAAATTATTAATGAATGTGGTAATAAACAATTACAAATGTTTTATTGGACTACACTTTTTGTTCGTATGAAATTGAGCCAATGCATTTTTAACAGTATGACTTTGAGTAAGATTTGTTCATTCCTACATAAATAAAGGCAGGAAGTTTTGGTGTCAGTCCAAAGTCTTTATAAACCCTTTAAAAAACTATTTCGCCTTATGAAATGTGGAACGAAATAATTGGTTTAATTGCGTATGATCCAATTTATTGATACAAATCAGAAAGCCGAATTAATTATTTTCATTGCACATAGTGCACAATCTAAATTACACCATAACGATACACTTAATACTATCATCAATATCCGAATTCAATGGCTAAAAACAAGTACACAGATTCCACATTTCTTAGGCTAACTTTTATCAAATATAATCAATTAAAATATTTACATGCGGTTCAGTAGATACATGCTCATTAAAAATTGAGCCTTGGAAAATTGTATGCTTAGGTGTGGGAGAATTCGAGCCGAATGTTCCAAACTATACCATTCAGAGAAAACAAAATTGGTATGCCCCATATAAAATATTTAAACGCTCTCATTTGTTTAGTATTGATAGCACCTTGTTCCGAAATTATGGGTGGAAAACGTCGCAACACATTGTACCTCAACAATAATTTTGGGTAAAAACCTAGGAGTGAATTTTTCCAATTTTATCCGCACGGTCATCACAGTGACAAATTATTTTTTATAGTTGAGTTACATTTTCATATGACAAGAACACATCTCCAAATGAATAACTTTTAGAAAAGTTAAGAAACAGCCTTTTCATTACTCCACTCACTTGTAGAGTTTGTATGCGTTGATTGGTCAACCTGGGTAACTATCTTTGAAAAGTTCCTTTGTCCTCGCTATTTTTAAACATCGACCACATACCTTTTTACAGCCTGTTAATATTTCAACGAAAAATTCAATTCAATGCACTTGTCAGACGCAAAAAGAAATTTTAGGGGATACTTTGTAAAGCAATCAATATCCAGTGAATAACAGCTTAGACACAAAACTTAAATTACAAATCAATATTTTGGTTTCGAAAACGAAACGAACTAATCCCTTCACAAAAATATTCAAGCTAATGAAGCTGAAAAGGGGATTCATACTATATCTGAAATATATAACTTATAGAACAATGGGGTGAAGTGGCAAATTGAATTTGATTTACCAGATAGAATGCGTGGAAGAAACTTAGAAGCCTGTAAGCTAGAATTTTGCCCTTTGCTCGGTTAGTTGAATCTACTATCCAAAGAAAACGTACAAAATTAAGAAAATTTAACTGATATACATATACAGTGCAAATGCTGTCATTCAAAATGTGAAAGTTTAAATGAACCGAATCATAAAAATTATTAATAAAAACGATGATTTAAACTAAAGGCTATAACAATTGTAGCTTAATATAGTTATCAAACGAATCTAGACATGTTTAGCTACATATTTTAAACAATTTCAGCTTTTAATTAAGGCAAAACTATGTTAACCCTAATTCGGGCACCTGTCTACATATGTAGACATTGCATGTTTAATGTTTTGCTATGTCGTTAATATAAGTGATATTTTCATAAGAAGTGAAAACTTCTGATAAAATAACAATGCCTTCCAATACGTGGAAAATCAATTTTCACTGATACACGATTATATAAATTTGAACAAAAACAACCTTATCAGGGCACCTGTCTACACAGGTAGACATTTTCTTTTACGTAGAAAATTTCAACAATATTTTGACTTCTCACCTGTAGTCCATTGACCCCTCTAATAATTCATATCTCTTATCTTTGTTTACAAAACATATTTCCAAATTACTGTCTAAGCCTATATTTAGTGTCAAATTTTCTTTGTCCTTTGAAATTTGAATAATCTGTAATTGATTATGCTTAGTGAAATCTGCAGTGGGTAGCTATTTTGGATTTTAGCTACAGTCACTAGTGTGAACAGATCATTTAGAGATGGCACAGTGAGGCAAGCAGACAATGCAGCAGATACAAAATATCATCATGAAGGAATGGAATGAATGTGATGAAGATGGTGATGATGATTTGATGGAGCAAACTGTACAATGTGATTCTGCTGAAGATACTGAAATATTACAACTTTGTGATGACTTAGATGAAGTGAGTGATGGAGAAATTTTTATTGAATATACAAATGGATCTGATGACTTGAGCGAAAGTGATTCAGGTAACACTGAAGTTGATGATGAAGCTAGTGGTCTTTGTACCAGCATTCACACTTCTCTAAGTGGGGTTTCATGGTCGGATCAACCTTTCCCAGTGCGTCTTATGCATTGCAACATCATTCGATTTTCTGCGGGACCATTGCTAACTCCATCAAGTGAGAAAAATCCCTTTCTTTTATTTTTTGATGAAGAAATTATTTCACAAATCCGTTTACATATGAACAAACGAATGACATTGCTTCAGAAAAAGTTGTTTCCATTTGTTGAAATTTATACAGCAGTGGGAATAATCATTCGAGCTGGGGCAGATAGAGACAATCTTTCTTCATTGAACAGCTTTATGATCCCAAAGATAGTAGACCCTATTATCAATGTGCTATGTCATACAATAGATTCAAACTATTTCTTCGACATGCAACAATGGATAACAAAAGCACTCGCCAAGCAAGACAAGCTGATGATAAAATGGCTGCAGTACGTGATGTATGGAATTTGTTTCAGAGAAACCTTCTGAAATATTATGTGCTATCTGCGCATCTTTCAATAGATGAACAGTTGTATGGTTATCAGGGATATATTCCTGGAAGATCATATATGGTCTCCAAGCTGGCTAAATACGGCATCAAGATTTTTTGGATTTGTGATGTGAATGGTTTTGCGCTCAAAGGAATAATTTACACAGGAAAAGTCAATGGACAGTGTCAAATTGGATTGACACAAAAGTTGGTGGAGGTGCTGGCCATTCCATTTCATCATTCTGGCAGAAATATTTACATGGACTGGTATTTTACTTCGTTTCAAGTATTTTCTTACCCTTTGTATCATGGGTTTCCTGCAGTGGGTACTATTACTACCAATCGTAGAGATGTGCCCAAAATTTTCAAAACAGTCAGAGGCCGTGAATGTCTGTCTTCTGAAACTTTGTATGAACATTCACGGAAAGTAATTCTGTTGAGTAATGTTCCAAAAAGGAATAAAGGTGTTTTGATGATGTCCTCTTTCCACCAAACGCCGGAAATTCAAACTGATCGTGAGGACAAAAAATCTCAAATATTTCTTGACAATAACTCAGGAAAAAGAGGAGTAGATATCATGGACTCCAGAATTGAAGACTTTACCACCAAAAGAAAGACCAACAGATACACAATGCTCATGCTTTTCAATATGATTGATGTCTCTGTTAACAATGCGTTTCTGCTTTTCTCCTACTGTTCACCAAACATTGAAAAGAAAACTTTTATGAAGAATTTGTCAAAGCAGTTAGCTCATGAAAATATAGTTCGTCGGTATCAAACCCCTAAGATCTTTGCTCAGGCAAAGGACAGCTTTGCTCGTTTTGGAGTCACTGCACAACTGCCGCAAACTTCAAAATCTACTTCCTTAAATCGTTCTTCTCATAAGCCTTCGAAGTGCCATGAAAAACATTGTCGGAAGTCAACGAGGGTCACATGCGATATTTGTAAAAAAAGCATTTGTAGTGATCATAAGATAACTTTTCAAAGTTGCTCTGCATGCCATTTCTTGTAAAAAACAGATTCTTGTTTCTTTTAAAAGTTCTGTATTAATCATAATTAGTTAGCAATTCGTGAATTATAGTTTTTGAAAGTTTTCTAATGTGCAGTTTTTAGAATACAAACTTTTACATTATCAGTATACACGTGAATGACAGCTACAGGTATTAGAAAGTTCAGGAAAGGAAATGATATTACATATAAGGTGTAAATAATAATTGCATGCAGTGTTAGCAATCTCACTAGATAAGATGTTGTGACCAGCTTCACAAATTGTGAAACCCCTAAAACATTGTTAAAAAAGGATAGGTGCAATAATTTTCAATTACAGTGGACTCCGCTTAATAAATCCACCTCCATCCCAACAGAAAGTGATTTAAGATATCAAAAATCTTAACTTCAAATATTGTTTGCCGGTTGTTACTATGAAACTGATTTTACTACTATTTCAAGTTGATTTCAAATGTGTCTACACTGGTAGACAGGTGCCCCAATTAAGTTGTCAATTTTGCTGCCCCAATTAGGGTTAAAACATTTACGTGCCATTATTTTGCAATGAATATGGGAAAACGATTACTTTTCTCTGATTCTGCCGCAGCTTGAAAAAATGTTGTTTCAGCAATATATTACACCTCTAAACTAAATTGGGTTTAGATAAAAAAAGAAATTAAATTTTTTAAAAAGCACACCCCAATTGTGATATACATGTGGCCTTGCTCTAAGTAGCAACATACGGTGCGAGTTCTTGAAAAGTACAAAAACAAATACTAAAAAATATTAAAAGCAAATAAATTTTCATACCTTGCAGCAAATATAATGATGTGATTTAATTTTGTGCTCGTTTAGTTCGTTAATAGGTCGACCACATGCTTGTATCCACCGCAAACACTTTCTATATTCTCTGTTTGGTTTTGGGAAAGGAATAAAAAAGACGCCCTCCATATGCTTCAAATGTGAATATCGATTATCATTTGTACAATAACCCCATGAACAATGTTTTGTGGGCATAATGGAAACTAAAATTAACTGAGAATTATTGCAGAGTGAAAACATGAACATAAAAATGTAATTTAAACTGATAGCAAACACTTTAAAGAAGTACATACGTTTTAGTCTAACAAATCAAAAATTCATAGAAATCTTATAACGAGTTGACAATAACTTAAAACAACTTAAAATGCTTTGAAAAAATTTTATTTTCTAAATTTTATGCGCTTATGCGCCGAACTTATATTTGTAATTACATATACGACATCTAAGCTTTCACAATATTTTTATTTTATGAGCGTTACTTCATTCCTTTGACAGAAGAACACAACGACTAATATGAAAATATTACAATGACATCTAACTAAACATAATGACAAACAAGCGTTAACATTAAAACTACGTATTTAATTTTATACTACATTAGAACCACCACCCCCCAATTTCTCAAACAAAATTCAAGACGAAATTATTAAGGCTAATCCTCCATCTTCAATATTAACTGGTAGGAACTTTTCTCAACTAATGGAATTATTCGTCCAAAATAGAGTGGACAAAGAAGAAGTGGGTGGGTTATATGCAAGAATTGTCTATTCCCTGAATTTGATATCTCAAACAAAAACCCCCGGAAACTCAGCTCTAACCACTACTGACGCCCCTTCGAAACCGTCATCTCTCATTAATCAATCGTCCCTAACAACACAAAAACTTATCATTAGTAGTGAGAAAATTATATTTGATAGCCTAGGAATGAATTCAAATAAACTCGAATATATAATTGATTTAAAAATTCCAAATTTTGATATTTGCTGAATTCATCAAAGTATTGATGGCATCACATTTTTTGAGCATTCTAATGTGATATTTCTGATATGAAGAATATTTGTGAAAGGTTTACAATCGAATCCGCCACTCCCAGGCCTAAAGAGCACAAAAGAGCGTAGGTGAATCCATAGTAGAGAGGACGAGCTCTTAGTTAAGATATTTTGTTCACTAGACATTTTTGAAATTTACATGAGCAATGAGACTTTATTTCATCAGCAATTTAAGATCTCAATGATCATATTTCACACATAGTTTTAAAATTAGAAAATTTTGTTGAACAAATGAAAATAATGAACTAACCAATTTTAGTTAAAGAACGAATAATTAGTAAGAATAATTTCTCTGAATTTACGAAATCATAATTTGACTAATTATGAGTATGCTAAATAAACAAAAAAACCCTAAATGCAACTACGAATGCAGGGTAAAGGAATATTTCAAACTTCTTAAAGAATACTAACAAAACATTTGCATTGCTAAATTAAACTTAAATTGATCTCAGAAAAATAGTAAATTTTAAATTTATGGTGGTGAATGCCTACTCATAGTATTTACTCAATCAGAGAAGACTAAACAAAATTTAAATCAAACTTTGTTCGCAGCCATTGCCTTACTTGATCCAAGTTTCATTAAAATAAAAAATAAGAAAATGCATAAATAAGCGCAATAATGATTTTCTTTGCTTCCCATACTAAAAACTGAAGTTTTCTAAAAAAGATATAAAATGGATTAATTAAAACGAAATATAAATGAATTTTTCCATACATCTAAAATTTATAAATCTATGAAAGATATTTCACAGGAAAAAATAATGATGTATTTAAGTATGAAAAATCACTTTCAGCTGAAAATTTACATAATTTTTTTCATAAATAAAAGTACTTTATTATTGGGTAGAATTCCTACAGGCAAAACATAAATACAATTTTACCATCAATGATTCTAGAAATTGCAGATGAAAGTGAAATAATTCAAATCGTAAATACTATTGAAAATAAAAAATCTTCATGATTTAATTGCATCTCTAACAAGATTGTCAAAACATTTTTAGAAGTAATTGTTGTTTCTTTAACGTAATAATAACTGCATAAATACAGTAAAATTTCCATATAAAATAAAAATAGCTAAAATTCGATCTATTTCAAACTCACGGAATAAAACTAATACATCAAAATACAGAAGAATTTGATTACTATCTACATTTAGTATTATCATTGAAAAATGATAATATATAATATATTGTTTAAATATTAAATAAAATAAACCAATTGGACTTAGACCACAATATAACATTATTTTGACTTTATCAAAAGTTATAGAGAAAGCTAAAATTAAAACATTTTAATAGATTTTCTAAAAGTATTTTTATTGATAATATGAAAGCCTTTGATACAATAAATCAGGATATCTTATTCTTGACTATCACGTCGTCAAAATTAAATGGAATTTCGTGTACCTTTCTACAAGGATCAATACTTGGTCCATTGTTGTTTAATATGTAGAGCTAATTTTCTCAATGTGCACGTTGATGATACTAACTTCCATGATAGGTCTACTAATACTAACACTTTTATTAATAATGTACTATTTGGACTGGATAACTTAGAAGAATGGTTTAAATTTAATCACCTATAATTAAGAAATTTCTTAGACATTCGCAAGATAATCAAGAGCTTAAGATATAAAATAATTAAATAAAAAATAATTTACTCATTTAAACATCTTGGAACACTTATAGATAAAGATTATAATTTTTGCTAAATTCTTTGTAACATTCGTTCTTTTGTAATGATCACATATTAAACGTTTCCTTAAATACAATATGGAATACTACATATCCTTGGGCATAATATATTAACATAAACTGTTATTACAGAACTCTTCATATTTCAATGAGAAATACTTTGTATTTATCAATGCAAAAACTAAAAACCCCTCTGTGAGATATAGTTCACAAAAAATTTGAAAGTTGTGAAGGCAAAACAATTAGATACATAGTATTACAGAATTATGAATTAGAATAGTATGTTTGATTTAAATTTCTAAGATATTCCCATGTAATTTGGGTATTCATAAACGAGGTTATGCATGAACCAATAAGCATTAAAATATCTTTTACCCTGTCGACCACGAGACACAGAGCAAGGTGGTTGAACTTAAAGAATTATCAGTGGATGTGCGCAACATGATCGTTGAGTAGCAAAAACAGATTTGCTAAAAAACAATATATTGGGAAGATATAGAAAGAGACTAAAGCCCTTAAGCAACAATATTAAGTGGTATTCAAAACTTTTCAAATGTTCAATTTAGTTATTAAATTTTTGAAAAAAAGATTTTTTTCTGGTTTTAATATTTGTAAATATAAATACAACTAATATCTAGCATATTTATCGTTTTTAACCAATTTAACCATATGGGGTCCTCATTAACAGATCTATCAAAAAAAATTGGGGTAATTTTTTTTGTGGCCACATATGGTCAGCTGGTGAAGGGGTTTTTGCTTGAAACTGGCGCTAGGTACAAAACGAAAAAACCCATATACTCAGCGCCAGTATATATATATATATATATATATATAAATGCATTCCTCTAGAAATGCAAAATGCAGGCTTCTCAAATCTCAATGTTGTAAGGTGGTGTCCGACAGTAGCAAAGCACATGTCATCGAAATGATTTTCTTGGGAAAAATTCGATTTCGAGCACTACAGAATTTCAAACTGAATCACTGTGGGAAATACAGTTGACAAATGATTGAAATCAGAATTAATTCATTTGTTAATTCTGAAAATTCTTGTAAAATTATATAAATTTTGTCAAAAATGAATTAAAATTGGGCAAAAACTAGGTAATAGTAAATGCAATTGTATCCAAGCCCTGGCAATGTAGCAGCAAAGCTAATATGAGATTAAAATAAATTTAGTGGTACATTTAGAAATAGGAATGTGGAAAGGAAACGAGAAGTGACCATTAGGCAAGTGTAATGCTAGGGATGACCGTGAACAAGGCAAATATACGATAGCGGAAGTCGTTTGTTTCCGTTACATATCAATGGCTTCATTTTTTAATAAGAGAACCTACACATACACTAACTTCTTATGAAACAAAAGACTACCTTATTCAAAGTTCTATAGAAGATCATACTGAAACAAGATACAGAGATCCGAACAGTCCCAAATTAATTACTGAAATGTTATCTTACTAATGTAAGAAGCGGATGGAGTCTATTGTTCTATTCGTAGGCGAATCCACATCTTTGTGCAACAAAAATATTGAATGAAGCTTTTCTATTGTGCCCCCAGCATTAAATTTGCAAGACTATATTTTCACATTCTATATTGCTGGACACATGCAAAGAAACAATTGTTTATAGTTAAGAATTAGTGCTTGCTTCAGTATATTTTAAAAATTTTGCCAGGATTTCGTTCAAGGACCACTAAATTTAACTATTTTAATATATTATCTTAATAGAATTAGATATTTTGCATAGAATAATTCGCCATGTCTTAGTATTTTGATAACAAGTGAAATTCACTCCATGCTGATTTAATGAACGCTTCTGGATTTTAATCCTATATTCAACACTGTTCAAAGAGAACGCAAACGTGCAATGACATCACTCGAGTTCCCAAAATTAAAAAAAAACGGAAGATGCATCTATAATACTCGAATCTGATTGAAAATCTAATAAATCAAATTTAAACTTGAACTATGCTTTCAAAATATAGCAAATTTTGAAAGGAACAAGCGAACTCGGAATTTTCCTGAAAAATATTCATTGTGACAATTTTCACTAAATTTTGAGTTAATTAAATTCAAATATTTATGTTTAGGATAAGGGCGAGGGTTACGTTTCAATGCTAATATCATTAGAATTTTTGATGCAACTAACTAGAATTTTAAATTGTATTTAATAACAATTTAAGGTATAAATATATAATCTTCAAAGCTACTTTAAATTATTGGATTTCAGTAATATTAACCAGAACCCAAATTGTAAACTATTTTATTGTTTTTTTTCTAGTTTTTGTTATTGAAAAATATATAATCTAAATCTAAATACTAAGATAAATAATATTGTACAGCGGTTATTTGCCAAAATGCAAACAATTACGTATTTTACAAGTCGATATTTTCATTATACGTTAGAAATTTCTTTTTTAATATAGAGATAAATTAGCATCAAAATGGATGCCTTGTTTTAATAATGCATGTCAAACTAATTATAACTAATTACTAATATATGATAGTTTTTAAGTCCATTGCGCGTCTTATCAAATTAGTGTGGAAGTATTATGTTAATTTCAACTCTGTCGTTCACCGGGTAACGTTCTACGATCAAAAGCAATGATTTCAAATGTTGGATTGGCAGACATCACAACTCAATATGGTGTATCCATATTATTAATATCATTATACAATATTTACTGTAATGTATATATCATCACTTTTAATTATTTTAGCTGAAATGGCTGATAATCTTAAGAAACTCAAGGGATTGCTTGTAAGAGAATTAAAAGTTGAATTAGAAAAGCGATCTCTTGATACTAATGGTAAAAAGGATGTTCTCATTGAAAGACTTTCGAATTTTTTGATAAGCGAAGGTCATGATCCTGATGACTACTTGTTTGATTTGTATTCTGCACACATTCAAGAAAATGATAATGAAGTACATCAAGATGAGTCTGAAAATATAACTATTGAAGAGCTTTCTAGTTCTGAAGATGAAATGTTAGAAAATAATGAATGCGAGGAATCTTCGATAATTACTCATTTGAATGAAACTACTGGGTCTTCCGTGAATATTGACAGTGAAATTGTTCTCAATGAAATTTCTGATTCCGCAGACGATGTTAATCAAGAAAACCTTGATGAAAGCATTGAAAATATTGACGAAAATTCTGATAAAGACGAAGAAATCATATCACAAAGTGAAACCCTTGAAGACAATAAAGACATTGAAATTGAGAATGATGAAAATGTTTGTTCTAAATCAGATTTACAAAGTACCGAAAATAGCACCGACATTGTTACAGAATCTCACATAGACGAAGTTGCTAATGATGATATTATTGATTTGAATTTAGTTGAAGATGCTGATAACAATTTTTTAATTGATGATTCTGAAAAAGAACCTCTAAAATCAACCAACAAAAGTACTGTAAGAAAAGAAGTGCATACTACTGATTCCAAAAGTGGTACTGGGGATATTAAGAACCTTTGGATTACAAATTTAAGCTCCAAAACTCGTGCTGCAGATCTTAAGCAACTATGTTCTAAATATGGCAAGGTAGTTGGTGCAAAGATTGTTACCAATGCTAAAAGTCCTGGTGATAAATGTTTTGGGTATGTGTCAATGTCTTCTAGTCTTGAAGCTTCAGAATGTCTTAAAAAACTTAATGATGTAAAGTTACATGGAAATTCTATTAAATTGGAGAAAATTAAAGGTGAACCTGGTTCAAAAGTTGTTAAAAAGGTTGATGACGGTCAAAAATTGGAAAAGGAAAAGTCGCGGTTTCCTTCTCGTCGTGCTAAAGATTCTCCTATACGATTAAGGCGAGAAAGAGATCATGGTGAAAGACGGCGGGATTCACGCAGTCATCGAATCAGGGCCCCTTCGCCACGCAGAGTCGCACCACGCATAGATAGGCGGTCTGAGTTACGTTCGCGGCGTCATGAGATAGTTGAGAGGCGTATACGTAGAGAAAGGGAATTGAGGCGTGAGCAAGAATTAAACAGGCGAATTGTTGCTGAAGAACGCGCTAGGATAGAACGTGAGAAACAGGAACGTGAACGAATTGCTCGAGAACGCGCCCGCTTAGAACGTGAAAGAATTGCTCTTGAACGCGAACGACGTCTTGATGAAGCACGATTAGAAAGAGAACGATTAGAAGCAAATAAATTATATGCATTACAAAGACAAGCAAAACGGCGTTATGAGGAAGATGCGCACTCAAAATATGAAAATGTTTCAAATAGTAAACGTCGTTTAGATGAGTCTGAATATATGTCTGGCCCCAAAAGAAGGTATGATGATCCTGTTGGCGATTACTCGAATAGACGTCGTTATGATGAACCTGAGCGCAGAATAACTGAATATGATTCGTCTAAAAGACGATATGACGATTATGAGCGTAGAGTCGTTGAACGGGCTAAACCTGAAGAGGATGACAGGTCGAGTAGACGCTCACCACGGCGTTCCGATTATAATAGGCGTAGTGGTTCTGGTTATGGTGGTTCAAGTCCTCGTACTAGTAGTAGGCGTTCACCAATTGATCGTGATGCTCGACACTTGCAGTTAGCTGCGCAATACCAAGCCGCTGCTCTTTCCAATGCTTCTGCTAGCATTCACCCTGGAACTGTTGCAGACTTTTATGCTCGCACACCACTAGCTGCAGCATATGGTGGTACGGCTTTTCCTGGAATGTTAAGTGGTGGTCTTGTACCGGGAAGATCAAATTACGTACCATCAGTTTCATCAGACGCCCTGTATTCACAAAGACGAGTTGGACCTTCTGTGCGATATTGAATTGCAATTTTGTCTATTTTGTTTGATCCTCGTTTGTCATGGCTTGCTATTATAGCCATGCATATTAAACTATTTCAGTACGCTTACATACTTTAAAATTGTTTTGTTATTATAAATTTCATCCTGTATTTATATTTAATTATTCTATTTATATTTTTAGCTTTGGCTTCAGTTTTGGAGACGCGGATGAATCAAATGTGAATTTCTTCTGTGTATACTGAAGCTTATAATTAGCTACCTCATTTAATTTGGAGTGAACCATTACTATTCGGAAATAATTGCTGATTTCAAGGGAACTTTTTCATTTTAATATTCCCAACATTTAAATATTTTGATTAATAATATAATGTAGCTTAATTTAATAGATTAATTTGCATTTTTCAACATTAAGTTTATTTTAAACGTTTGTATTTTACAATAAATGTTTTGTATTCAAGTATGAAATTGAATTCCTTTTAATTTTTTTGTGGGCTTGTTTATTACATTCATGAAGATTTAAACAGACTTTATTTTAATGGATTAATATAACTCAAGTTGATGTAGTTTTAGTTGCTATTTTTTACGGTTACTAGCTCTACATTACTTTCTAAGTACGTTTTAGTATTGAATATCATGAGTTTTGACGAATACACTAGGAATTTTGTTCAAAATGCATATTTTAATGCGGGTTTAGAGATCTTCGAATATAGAAAATGTTATCTTTGAGTGCGATAAAAAATATGTACATTAAATTAAGCACCGGGTCTAGTTATTTAACGTAATTCAAAACCCGTGATCACTGTCAATTTGCAAACAGAATATTTTTTTTGTTTTGTTTCAGAAATAATGCTGAGGAATTTCTGGGTTGATTGCAATATTTTGTTTTAATGATATATTCATTGTGGTCATTACGGCGATTGTTTTTACTGTATATCTTGAAAAATGGACTATAAATCATTTCTATAAAATTTGTTTTGCTTAACAAAACAATTGTTTCTTAAAATTGTTTACATCTTTCTGAATTGCTTCGGCAGCAAGCATATGTGACTGTGCAATTCAA
The DNA here is from genome assembly GCA_900660155.1 of Hofstenia miamia. Lineage (NCBI taxonomy): Eukaryota > Metazoa > Xenacoelomorpha > Acoela > Hofsteniidae > Hofstenia > Hofstenia miamia. Next base: position 278,065 of record CABFPE010000287.1, read on the forward strand.
TATTTTCATTAACTACAAATAGAAATGCTGTATTCGCAGAAATGAAACAAACGTGTATTTCTATTGCTAGCAATTTAAATTGACCTTATTGACTTTCATTCGAAAAAATTGCTTTATTGACATATTGAACCCGAAAATTGACCAAGTACTCATTGACTACTGCCTTTAAAATCGCCTTACTGGTCATATACTATCTATTTAAGTATAATTCTGCAAAATTATTGGTGTTATCTAAAGTTTCAACTTATTAAGTCAAACAAGCATACATGTTTGCAAATTTTAATTTATGCTTTAAAAATATGTCTCCGAATTTTGAATGAATGTGCCTAATGTTTAAAGACAAAATCATACGTTATTTTCGAACAAGTTAAACAATCGAAATTTTTATTATTACAAAAAATTATGGAAGTTAAATTAATCATGCAAATTTCTTTTTCGGGAAATGGTATTGCTGTGCAATTTTACCAGAATATTGTATAATGAAATATAATTATTTTGAAAATGTTGGAATATTTACGAAATATTTTAAGAATTTGCAATATATTTGTTAGCCCTGGTTTAAGCAATTGCTCGTCAATAAGTGCGATTTTAAAGTAGTGACATTTTGCTAATAAAACAACTCGTTTTCGACCTTGAGTAATATGCAGCCCCGAAGTGATATTTGAATTGCATGCAAAAATTTTCAGTTCTTAAAATGCATTTGACAAGTCTTGCCATTTATATAATGGAATTAACATATGTCAATATCTCTGCAAGTTTCACAATCAGTGCGGATATAGTGAATGTTGATTTATGCAATCTTGTAATTTGTAGGAAATTTCAATAAATACGAGCGTATATGTTCTTACTGAGAGAGAATACAATAAAAATATGCATATTAAGAATACAAATTGAACAAAGTGTTGTGAAGTAAAGAAAGTTCAAAATTGAAGGTTTTTTTAAAGGGCGTTTGTAAACTTTTTAAATCCGGCCCACTTTCTAAACCTAACCCAATTGGACTGACTAGCTATTTTTAAAAATATTTGATGTGCCTAAACCAAGTCAAAAACTAAGATTAACCAAATGAATGAAATGTAGTGATGGAAGAAGACACAATCTCCAAATCGACTTCTGTTCATTTTTAAAATGGCATGCACTGCAAACAGAGATCTGTCTTATGGGAACATTTGACTCATTAGGACAAATTTTTTAACTGTTTCCTGATCTTCATGTGCCGACCATAAGTATTGGGACTGTCATCTTCACATTTTATTTCTGCAATGATTAACACTGATTTTTACAAACGCGCTCAATTTTGTCATTGTGGGTTCAAGTTTTCATATAAATTTTTAATCAGAAATTTACTTTTTTCCAATTCCCCTGTAAATAGACACCCTAAAACTATGTAAATCGAAATGAACAATTGAATTTCAGGGCAAAAGTTTAGTTTAATCAGAACATTTGGAAATATTAAGACTGAAAATTCTATTACATTGCTATTTTCATGTAAATTCAATCAATGAAATGGGATTTTAGCAAAATGTGAAGGGTAAAATAGACAACAATACGTTTTTGCAAAAAATTAAAATAAACCAAATTTTGCAGTTTTTTCTTTAACAATATTTATATAGTTTTTAGGGTACTCTTTAGGAGCATTAGATAAAAACTGATTAAAAAATTAAATAAAAATTTAAATTCTCCATGCCAGAATTTCGCGTATTGTCAAAAATCAAAGTTATTGTTAATAATTGCAAAAAAATTAATTGTGAAGATGATTGGCTCAATACTTATGGCCATCGCTGTATACAGAGCAGAGTTGTAACCGAGCAAATGCCATTTTGAACCCTAGCTATAATCATTTATTTTAATCAATTTGTTTGCATGTGAAATAAATGTATGGTGATGAAGGCTTTTACAATCACTCACTACTAAAGATATAGGATAACTTCAATTCATGCTATTTCAAAATGTCTACTTATTAAACTATAAAGTTAATACTCTATTGAAAATCCATTAACTCAAGAATAACTTCAATTGGGTATTCAGCTTAATTCATTTTATAGAGGGCTCAAATTATATACATTTATTTGGCACTAATCCGGTCTGAATATTTCCGCCCTGTTAAGAGTCTCACCATTGCATACTATGTACTGCAATAGTAGGATCCTGCAAAAATGGATACTTAAATTTTGAACATTTAACGTTTAACACTTCTAATGTTCAGCGCTATGTAACCATTCAAGTCCTGCTGCAGCATTTTATTAGTAATGTTGCTGTGCAAGAGTAATGCAACTTTTATTTAAAAATTAATCTAAATAATTGCCTACTTGGTTTCCTCCTTAGCCTCAAAAATGACATGCATATCGATTTGTCGAAAAAAAATTTCTATTACGAATTCCGGATTATTTTTAATTAAAAGTTTTGAATTTTTAGTTTCAAAAAGCTAGTGATTTCAGATTTTTTAATTCAATGTTCTCAATTAGATTGCAATCCAATGTCATATTGCAATTAATTCAATAGTTCTTACTGAGGAGATATATGTTTTTAAAGATCCTTAACACCAATAAATTCATAGTTAAATTAAAAAGTAACAAGTTCAAAAACAGCTGTTGACATTTACTTATGGTATTGATACGTGTTAGACTCCAGCTAAAAACTCCTAGTTTAAAACCAGCCCTTAGTTATAATATACAATCAAATTCCCCTCAAATTGTATGTTAACAAGTCTAAATTACAAATATTATTATGTGAATGAGCGTCTTCTAACAATATCAAAATATGTACAATGTGCTTTATCTATATCCACATTTAAATGTTTATACAATTTTTTTATTCCTTTGCTTTATTAATTTTTTTCAACTACTATCACTTTTATGTAAAAACAAATTTTCCGCGTTTCTTAACTTTTCCTCAGTTAAGACTTTTCAGAAGCCGGCCCTACTTGCAGACCGCGGAAAATTCATAAGAGGTATGGCTAGTATCCTTTAGATTTTTGCGTTCTCTCAATTGCGATAATGCAAGGCAATGTTAATATGATTTTAGCGAAATCTCTAGTCTCACCATTAAATCGGAATGGTGTATGCTGTAAATCTTATTAATTTCATCATGCGAATTTGTAGTGAACTTTTCTTAATCATTGTAATGTTGATATATAAAATTATTAATTTTTTAAATTTATTGAAAGTAATTATTGTAATTTTGATTTTGTAAATTACTTATTGAATTTTGTAAATTTAGAATATAATTCCCAGTCTTTTTCAACAATTTTATTCAAGCATCTTAAGTAATAATGAAAGCTTTTTACATGGACACGTCTACGGGGTGGGGTTCGCTCATGCAATGATGAAGTGATGTGCTAGAACATATTCTTATGCCTGATTTAAATGCAAATATAAATTGTTTTCAATAAGAAATCCGATTTTGTAAAATTATGCAAATTATTTTCATACCTACACGCTTTTTTTTATAAGAAACATTTTTATGAGAAACATGAGGCTCAAATCTGGCAAAAATTAAGAAACATTTAAGAAACACTAGCAGGCTCAACTTTACAGGATCAAAAAAACAAAACAATATTTTGTGAGAACAACCATGGAATATTTTTTACAAGACTCATTTTTTAATGTCAGATTATTGTTTATTATAGGCTTAACAGCATAGAACAAAAGTGTTTAGCAAACTTCAAATTAAAAATCGTCAAACAAATCAAAGATGTTTCCGTCCACATTTTCCTCTACGATCATTTCGTTCTCATGCAGATCATTTTCTATTAATTCAACAGTGGTATCATCTATAGGTTCCGAAACAATGTCGTCAACTTGCATTTCAGGAATACTTGTTGTTGGCTCTATCATGGATGGGGGTGGGACGGTGTAATTAGGTAGACCCTCTGGTTGTACTAAGTGATCTTCTGACCCATCAGCAGTTAAGAGGCAGCCAGTTTTCTGGAACAATCTGTACCGATAGTTGTCATATTTACTATCGAGGAGGCTATTGTATGCTTTTCCAATCCATTGGGTGAGTAGGATCCTTCTTTCAGAAGCAGAAAAAGAGTGGTTAACACCGTACCATTTCTCATCGTTCTCATCGCTATCCAACCATTTGTAATGTTCCAATCGGATTAATGATTTAAGCTGCTCAGCATATCCGGCATCAACTGGCTGCCAGATATCAGTAGCGTTAGGTATACCATACCAGCAAATACCACCGATTGCAGCTACCTTCTGCTTGAATTCATCTGTAATTTGTCCAGATAAATTGTCACAAAACAGAACGAATTTCTCATCTACAGCAGCTTTCAATGTACGTTCTACCCATTCCAGGCAAATTTTGGTATCTGCCCATGCACACTCCTGAAAAAACACATCAACATCAGGATGCCATGATGCTTTTTCAACAGCAGAAATCCTTTTGCCTGTTCCACGGAAGATTACACCAATTTTTGGCTGACGACCAGAAGGGCTGAAGCAAACTTGTAATGAACATTGCCTTTTATCAAGGCCTGACCCTGGCTGGCTTACCCATACCTTGTTGTATCGATTTTCAGGATTGTTTGGCTCAATGTGTTGGTAAGTTGTTTTTGTGTTGATAGCAAAAGGTAGCGGCGACTGATCTACGTTGTATCTTTCGGCAGGTAAGAATCGCCCAAACTTAGAGTCATACTGTTCATTCTTTCCAGTTTTAATCAAACGTTCTCTAAGTGTGGAATGCCATTTCATCATTTTCTCTCTGTAGTGTTCTTTATTTGGCTTTCTGTTTCTTTGGGTTCGACGAAGTTTTAGATGATTTCGCTTTATGAAAGATACCACAACATGTTTTCTCACAAACGCGTCCGGATTGTCTTGCTGTTCTCTATAAATAACTCTAGCTTTACTCCAAAGCCAATTGAAATCCACTCTTCTACCTTCATTTCTAGCTTTTTGAAACTTTTGAAACAATGCATGAAACAGTTGGTTATACTTTTTGGCTGGGCGTATTTTGGTCAAAGATTTATTTTCTTTAACACCAGCTGTTGTAATCTTATCTTTTGCTTTAAGCCATGCAGACACTTGAGATCTATTGATATTATACTTTTCTGCTACATCAATGGCTTTTTCTCCGCTCTCCACTTCGGCAATTACTTTAGATTTAAACTTGTTACTCAAAGATTGTCTTTTATCTCTTCCTCGTCTTCGTTCAACCTTGGACTCGGAAGCATCAACTGGCAGCACTTCTTGGTCATGACTAGCGTTTTTGTCTTCTTGTACTTCGTTGTTGTTTTCATGTAACGGTTGTGTAACTTTATTTTCTTGGCTTATGCTTGCTTTAGACGGGCTGTCAACGTTACTTTCTTTTTCACTGGTTGATAAATGGATGCATTTCATATGAACGCTAAGCCCTTGCTGATTGATAAAAGTTTTTTCACATTTTGAGCATTGCAATACTTGTGGTGAATCAGATATTAAAGTTGGAATGTCAACTTTCATTTCAGTCCCTCTATGAATTATAGTTTTCGTAAAACCAAATGCTGCTAAAGTCCTTTGCTTTTTTGACATTTTTACAGCAACGAAGTTGTCACACTTTTCTTTTATTTACTACATATGTTTCTACAGAAAAAAAAGTTTTCGAATTTTATATTCGAATTTTCGAAAATTTGGATAACTCGCGGTTGTGATCAAAAAAGAAATTCTCCCAACTATACCATACGTTTACAGTAATTTTGACCTAATTCTTTCTGGTAAAGTTGGGAGAATTTATTAAACAATCAAAAGACGTAAAAAAATTTTCTAATAAATTGTATATCGGTTGCCGTAAATTTACGCTTTCAGAGTATAAACAACATGGCGATCAGAGTGAAGACATATCGCGGTGGCCACAGTGAGCTGCTTAGTTGCTGATTGGGGTTGATGAATAGTAGCTACGTTCTTAACGTAAGCAATATGTGATGACATATTTATTGAGTTTTTTTGCGTAGGTACGTACACACGCACAGCACAGTACATGCATTAGTCAAGAACTGTTTTCAAAAAAGTTGACATGCAAAATTAAGAACATTATAAGAAACATTTGAGGCTTGATGACACGAAATTTTAAGAAACACCGAGGCTGAAGTCCAAAAGTATGTTTCTTATAAAAAAAAAGCGTGTAGTCTTCAGGAGATGAGACGGTCTAATTACCCCGAAGTATTTTGTTTTCCGATGACAATCTATTTGAGTCACGTCCATGCGCACTGTGCGCATCGTTAATTCGTGAGTTATAAGTGTTTAAAATTTTTAAAAACTCCATAGTAGAAATAGGTTTAATTACTGTTTAGAAAATTTAGCAACTTGTGCAGTAACAATAATTTATTTGAAAATTGTAAGCGACATCAAGATTAAGTATTTTAAAAGCTATTGAGTATTTAAAGTTTGAAAAATTAATGCGATAAAGAAATAAAATATGGAGAAAACTTTAATTTTAGAATATGTACAACAGCAGCATATTCTCCATTCAGTAATAGTGTTTGCGAAGCCCACAATGCTGTGATTCGTCAAAATTTGCTTAAATCAAGAAATGAGTATCCAATGCTAGATTTGGATTCAGTGTTAACTTGATCTTAACTAAAAAATCAGTAAAATGCATTTGGTTTTTCAAATCAAATCGTGTTTGGGAGGAACCCTAATGTGTAACATATGAAGCAGGTGTTTTGGTTAGAAGGGGAAAGCTAGTGGCAGCTATAAGAAATGTATTGTTTGTTACAGGCAATCATCAAATTTAAAAATTCAATCTGGAGGAGTAAATTGGGTAAGTGATGTCGAAAAAATGGTGGTATATGTTCCAAATGATGGTGATTTATTACTAAAAAAATGTTCAAACAAAGACTGACTTTAGTGGTGCCAAGGCAGCCGAAATTCGGAATTGGATTAAAAATGATGTTTTCATTGAAGTTAGTGATTAATAAGTCAAGCAGCTGTTTCTATGGAATGGGTTTGAACTTTAAAGACAGTTATTTAATAAATTTAATAAAGCACATTTTACAAAATTAACATTACAAAAATAGAATATTTAAGAATCACCGAATATAAAATTGTTTTTTTAAAAAGAACGAAAATCAATACATATAAAATTAACATTACAATGATTATTTTTTGGGTGATCGATATTGAAAAACTTGTACAATGGTTGAGTTTGTGTTCCAAATGCCACAGATTAGACATGAATTGCTTGAGCCCTAACAACCATATCTTGATAAAAGAAGTGTAGCATTTCCCCGATGTAAAATTACTGACAATTGTTAGAAAAAATATGTAAACATCGTATTCAGATCGCAAGAGGCATTTCTGGCAGAAGACATAAAAGACATCTTGGAGAATACTTTGATAGCAATTGGTGACCATCCTCCTAGAGCTTCCACTGATATTGGTATGAAGGATATACCAGCTGCTGAACATGATTCTGCGTATTTAGTAACCTTTCGGTTGTCTGAAACTTCCAAAACATGACCAGCATTAGTACCTGCAAGAGAAACAATCGAAGGCTGCAGTGAACTAATTACAGTCACGTCTAGAGCAGCTGGTCGGCCAGAAGTTATTATAGTTATTATAGATTGAATTACAAGTACATATAAACCTAAAGCAAGGTTAGTTGCCAGGGGTTTTGAGGAAACTAAGATCAATTCTTATCAAAACGAATCACCTATATGTAAAGAAATTTTAAAACTTTTACTTAACCTAGCTGTATTTAACCAATAGATATACGTACTGCATTCCTTCAAGGAAAATGCATAGAATGAGACGTATTTCAAATTCCACCTGTGGAAACAAATTGTTATGGGTAACTTTAGTTAAAGAAATACGTATATAGTGATGCCTCAAAACTATGGTACGAAAGAGTTAGTTATTCTTAGGTCTACGTGGGAAAATATCCATTTGAAACTGCACTGTTTATTTGGAGAAATAATGATGAGTTATTAGGTTTTATTGCCATTCACGTTGATTTCTTGTGGTGTTGTTGTAATGTTATAAGCTCTGTTATATGTGAGGAAAAATTTTGAAGTCGGTTCCGAATCAAGCTCTTCAATATGTTATTTAGGTATCAAAATCGAATCAGAGGAAAATTTAATTTATATGATATATTGTTTGGCAATAATAGTGTTGCATGGGATAGGCAGTCAGCAGCTGTTTATAGTGCTCTTACTGTAAATAAAATTGCTTGAAAACTAATGTATGAAGAATGTATTAAGTTAGTTCAAAAATATTGGTGAAACTACAAAATTTAAATTTGTTTTGTATATTGACGCCAGTTTCAATAATTTACCTAATGGAGGATCTAAGGGTGGTTTTGTGTTATGCATTATAAATGAAAAATTTAAAATGAATTCAATTGCTTTGCAATACCGCGGGATTAGATGTGTAGCATGTAGTCCCCTGGCTGCAGAAACGCTATAACGTTTAGAAGGGTTGGATTGCGCTGTCTATGTGAGAGGATTTGCCAATTGATCTTGAGATGAAACCCAGATGACTTGATGAACAAATTCGTTAGAAAGCATCTCTTTTACTGCACTAATATCTATTCTCAATCGTCTTTCAAGTATATTATTGATTGATGTATGTAGTTTGTAGATGATTTAATAAATCGTTAAAATTTAGTAGTACTAAATAGATTCTATTGTCAAAAATATGAAAAAATTAATCAACCTTATTTACTAAAATAAATTTTTACTAATAACAATGAATTAGTTGCACAACAGCAAAGGAAAAATGCAGTGTAATAAAATAAGTTGATGGAAAAGGATTGATGACAAAATTTGCAAAGCTAATCACGCGAATAAAATTGTGCCTAAAAGTCTTGGGGGTTTATGATTTCAACAGAATTAAACATAGGCCTACAAGCGTTGGGCAACCATCGTCCTTGTTTTCTGGGAGAGTAAACAAAAATGAAAGTGAAATCATCGAAGTCATAGCAACCAATAAGTAATTTATTTAGAGTAAATCAAGAAACTGTAAATACATAGCAATATGAACATGCAAGATATATTTCGACTTACCAAGTCATCGTCAGTTTTACAAATTATTCCCTCTAAATTTACTAGATTTTACAATAATAATTATAATTTCTTAAATTTTAAAAAGTGGCAAATTTAATTTATAAATATAGTCTTCTTTTATGTTTAAACTTGGTTGCAAGGCTTTTATAAAAATACTCTCAATAAACTTTAAATTACTTGATCTTGACGTCTGATGTAATATTTTTGTTTCAAAATTTAGTCCGCATTTATTTAGATGATTAGATATATTAGAACTGGTCTCATGTTCTTTAATTCTTCTTGATAGTTGGCTACTAGAAAAACCAATATAATCTTCACCACAGGTGCATTTGATTTGATAAATTATATTTGATTTATTGGTTTCTTCAGTTGTAGATTTTAATTGAAATTTTGTTCTTAGCTTATGATTGCTATATATAAATCTAACATTTTCTTTAATTATT